>BFEA01000307.1:330828-347921 GCA_003427395.1 Chara braunii | reverse complement strand
CTGACTCAGCGCACAAGTGCACCAGCACTTCCACGCATTGCAGCCAGTGGAGATCTGGCGAGGAATGAGGCTGGCTGCCCCTTTTGTAGTGCTGGTCTCTCCTCGCTGGGTCTACATTGGCTCAGTTCAGCCTCTTTCTTTGTCCCAGACCCTGCATTGCACGTGTCCCAGTAGTGTCCCAATGAAATTCAACTGCTGCTGAGGCCTCTCGGCCTGTATTTGGACTTGAAAGTCTGGATCTGGACTGACCCCTTGATTTAGACCAGAACTGGGACTGTGCCTATTGACTTTACTTTCGGACAGGCACAACTCTCAACGAACAGACACATTTACTGCTTGAACAKACACTTTCCTTTGCACGAACAGGTACATTGCCTGCACGTACAGACACACTCTTACCCGAACAGACATGACATACACATCTCCTGGTGAACAGGTAAGTCCTTTGACAATGCCCTTTGCCTCAGATTTAGATGTGCCTGTTGATAGAGAACTTGACCTTTGACCTGCTTTCACGTTTCTGAGCCCTGGCGAAATACCTTTTCACAATGCCTTACTTTTACGAGGCCCGTGCTGCTTTACTTTTACAAGGCCTGAGGCCTATATCGGGTAAAGGCCCTTTTACTCTCGCCGGCCTAATTTCGAAGTCCTCTGAGAATCATTTACTCATCAATGATATAGATTCCTTTTCTTTCCTTTTCATATGCAGACACAATATGAGGTGCAGATTCTAACAAGTCTTCCCTGGTGAACCAGCGATCCTCGCTAGGATCCTGGTATGCAAACCTCACCTTATACTGTCGCTGTGGTCTACCCCTACGTCCAGTGTGGTAAGTATTTTCTGCAACAATTTTATCCACATCATACTTCCCATCCATGATCATGGCATTCCCCCAAGATCATACTCTTGATCGCTTCATTATTGGGTATACACAGCCTATCATGCACATCAGTTCTTTCAAACAATAGACCCTGAGTTACTTTATGATCGGGAAACTCTGCTGGCTTTTCTTGCACTAGCTTAATCATGGTTCCATAAACAGGATCAAGGGGATACGCAGTTCTAATCTTTTCTTGTAGGTCAGCACCTACATCTAGATAAGTCACAATAGCACCGAAAAAGTCTGATCTACGACTTAGTGCATCCGCAACAACGTTATACTTACCCTTGACTGGCTTCAATTCAAAGTCAAACATATCACTTTCCGCAGCCCACCTTGTCAACTTAGGTGTCATTCGAGCTTGCGTTTTGAGCCAGCGAAGTGTTTCATGGTCAGAATACACCTTAAAATGTCGTCCTAGAAGGTAGTATCGCCAATGATTGAGAGCCTCACGTAGAGCATACAACTCTCGTTCATACGTGGAAGCGGTCACCTTCTCGTTAGGTAATCGGCAAGACATAAACTCGACAGGCCTATATCCATGCCCATCGTCTTGCTGAAGGACAGCACCTATACCATATTGACTAGCGTCGGTTGTGACTACGAAAGGTAAGGAAGGGTCCGCCACTTTGAGAACCGGATAATTGATCAAACACTTTTTCAGACGCTTGAAGGACATAGTGCAGTCTGAATCCCACTTCCAAATCACTTCTTTCTTAAGCAATCGGCGAAGGGGAGCAGCTATTATCGTAAAGTGTCTTACGAACTTTCGATAATAGTTGGCTAACCCAAGAAACGACCGCAACTCAGTCAAGGTGCGGGGGTTCGGCCAATCTCTGATAACTGCGATTTTGGCATCTTCCGGTTTGACCCCATCTCCATCAATCATATGGCCTAGGTATAGAACCTGACGCTTAGCCCATTCACACTTCTTTGGGTTTATCTTGAGTTTTGCTTCTCGCAATTTATTTAGCACAAGTCGAAGGTGCTCAGTATGTTCCTTTTCATTTTTACTGAAAATCAAAATATCGTCTAGGTAAATCACAACAAACTTGTCAAGCCACTCACGAAATAGTTCGTTCATTGTTCTTTGGAAAGTGGCAGGGGCATTCGTTAGACGAAAGGGCAAAACTACGAACTCATAATGCCCAAACCTCGTCCTGAAGGCTGTCTTATGCTGGTCTTCCGGCTCAACCTCAATCTGATGGTAGCCGGATTTCAAGTCAATCTTCGAGAATATCTTGCTTCCCTGCACGCGATCCAGCAAATCGTCTATTCGCGGTAATGGTTCGACATTTTTCACTGTGATATCGTTTAACCTCCTATAGTTTATGCACATGCGAACACCGCCATCTTTCTTAGGCACAAAGAGTACAGGCGCACCATAGGGCGAGGAGCTAGGCCTGATCCATCCATTTTTCAACAACTCATCGAGTTGGGTTCGCAGCTCATCCAATTCCTGGGGCGACATACGATAGGTAGGCCCCTTCGGGGGCGCGCTCCCTGGAATGATATCAATGCGGTGGCGAATTGGTCTTTCGACTACACCGCTCGGGGCTTCAGCCACATCTGCGAACTCCTGTAGGATCCGTTCGATTTCTTGAGACTTAACTTCTTCCTTAGTTTCTCCTTCCTTGACTGGGCGCACATATGCAACAAAGACTTGGTCATACAAGTTATGTTTCTTAACATGGCGAGCGAACGCTGGGGCACTCATACAGCAGTGAGCTAGGCTGCTTTCTTTTCGAGACTCATGGTAGAGACGAATCCTCTTCTTATCTCCTTGCGGACTTGGGAGCCAACATTCATGCTCTTTCAATTTTAAATCCGCATGCGCAGCCTCACCCCAATCCATTCCTAGCAACACATCGAAGGGCAAGTTATCCTCCACCAAGAAGGTCAGAGAGTGGAGAACACGTTCCACCTTCCCCTCTGCCTCTAGCTGAAAGTATACTTGTACCCCCTCAACGTATTGATCCATAATGGTTTCACTACTGTTAGCTAGCTTACTTACAATGGGCTCATCTAACTTCTTAACTTTAAGCCCAAGACGCAGTTTCTGCAAACCTCTTTTACTAATATAACTGCGTGTAGACCCGTTGTCTATCATACCTCCTACTCTAACTCGATTTATTTCCAAATCTGCAATTATTAGCTGTCCTTTCTTCTTTCGCATTTCAGTCCAGGCCTGGCGACGAGCGGCCAACTCATCACCCACGCCAGCGAGGGATCCATCTAGAGAGGTGCATACGTTTGCCACCTCTGGACAGTGCACTAGATGGGGACTTCCTCTTCAGTTTCTGCCATTGGGGCCTTCGAATGGGAGGATTCTGATTTCTCAACATTCAAAACCCCGATAGAGGCAACTGGCACCTCTACTGGCTGTTCCCTTTTTCCCCCCTATAGTCAGGGCAATAGGGGACAATGTGGTCGGGGTCCCCACATTTGAGGCATTGGTCTGCCTTCTTCCTTTCGGCCCAAACTTTTTCCGTGATACCCAACTCTTTCCAAGGCTCTTCTTCGGGTAGGCCTGGATGTGGTGGGTATGACTTGTCCCATTTGTTGTACCATGAGCCTCTTCCTCTACCCCAGGTGGAGTAAGAACCACGGCCACCGTATGAGGGACCATTTCCCCTTCCTCCCACGTAGTCGCTTCCTTCACCACCACCCCTCTGGGTGCCGAATCCTCTTCCACCACGGCCGCGACCTCTTCCTCGGCCACGCCCTCTTCCTTGACGCCCTCCCCCGTGGGCTGCAACAGCCGCATAACTCCCCTCCTGAGCTACCGGTCTGTTGGGTTCATCGAGACCATAGTCTACCTGATCCCAGGAGATGGTCTCGGCGCCTCCTTCTTCAAAGGTTAGAAGGAGACTATCTTTCCCAGGTATAGACCCTGAGATGGTGCGGTTTTGCCATCTCTTACCCGCTTGCAAATCCTTCCAATAATGGCAATAATTTGCTTCAGCGAGGAAGCCGGCATGATCTATGGCAATCTTGCCGAACTTCTCATATGTCATCCCCTCTTCCTTGGTACGGGGATAGAGTTGTGTTCTCAGGGGATCCGGGAGTGCTCGTGCAAAACTGTTTAAGATTTGGGCCGGCGTCAACCCATGATCAGGGCATTGCAATAGTTCATCCATAGTTGCCTTTAGTGCAGAGTTACTCTTCCATTTCCTGTCAGGAAGGCTGAGGATCAACATTTTTGTTCGTCTTGCCAAATTCTTCTCCTCAAATGTTTCTCTAATCAACTTAAGAAAATCTTCGATTCGCGTTTGCTGCGAATACTCTACCATGGAGTTGCATCTCGCTTCCTTTTGCAGCGAGATGACAAAGCTCATGGCGTCGCCTCCCATGCACGATGTTGCCATCAATGCCCTGTCCCAATAGGGAATACGCTGTCCGTATACATACGTTTCAAATGTCGCCGCCCAATGCAACACACTCTCTTCTTTCTTTCCATTGTAGGTCCACGGCAGTTTAAGTTTTATTTTGTTAACCTGCTCGGCCTCCTGAGAAGGTTTGTCTGTTGGATCCCCAATCTTTTTCTTCCCTTTCTTGTCATCATCGCCATCATCGTCGTCTCCTCCTCCGCCTCCTCCAGCTCCCTTTACAATCTTTTCTACGACTTTCTGGGTGAAGACTTTATTAATATGTTCGTCCAAAGCCTGGATATATGTTTGCACATGTTGGTCAACATCCTTTGCTGACTTTTCCACAAAATTATTCCAGACGTTTTCGAATTCAACCCGATGTGTTTCGACACGTTGCAAAGTCTGCCGCATTAAGTCCATGTCTTGCCTCGTGTTGAGGACGGCCTCCCTGAGGAGTGCAAGTTATGCTTCAGTTGCGGAGGGGTTTTCCTTTTGCGTTGCTAGCGCTTTCTGCAATTTATCCCCTTCTGCCCGCAATTTTTTCTTTTCTTCCACCTCTTGCCGTCTAGCGGCCAGCAGTCTGCGATTTAGTGGCCAATTTGGCGATGAACGTATCCCGTTCTTCATCAGTTTCCTTTAGTGGCTCGCCGGAGTAGTAGTACCAGCTACCGCAGTCCAATGGTTCAACAGGAAGGCGGGTCGTGGTACTGCTTTCCGGTATGTCTTGGCGACGACGTCTTTCCAGGACTTCTCCTTCTTCTTGTTCTTCTTCTTCTTCTTCTTCTTCTATACTTTTCAACTCTTCTTCTAGTTCCCTGTCCATTTTCTCTTTCATTTTCTTTCTTGCTTCTTCTTCTTTCTGTTTTTTCTTTGCTTCTCTCTCCTTTTTCTTTTCTGCCATCTTGCGGTCTATTTCTGCCTGCTCCGCAGGTGTAGGGCCAGGCTTCACTGTTCCGGACCGCATCAGCATGCGGGACGTGCACACACGCCCGAACCCCAGTGGGAACCTAAGCCGGAAAATCGGGCCCAACAAGACAGAAAGGGCCAACAGGCCCTGGATGGGATAGTCATCCATGATGACTACCGGCACAGGGGAGCCTCCGCCGGATCACCAAGGTACTATCCCACCAAGTTCCTGAGCTGCGGTGACTGGAGTACTGTACCTTTTTTTTTTCCTTCTGTTTGACTATAGAAGGTGCTGCGTACAGCCAACAATAGATTGAACTGAAACGAACTGTTCTGTTTGTGACGATATATATATATTTTTTTTGATGTGCTGTCGGGCCTCCTGGATCGAACTTTTGGTAATGTGTGTCTGTTGTCTTGCTTTCTCTTTTTTTGGTACTAACTTGGCTGGTTGCTGGGTGCAGATATGGAGTATAGCGCAAAGAAGTCAGATGCAATTGGTTCATTTACCCACCCAGGCAGAGATACTTCGTATACCCTGTTCTTTCTTTCGGGCTTAACAGGCCCTGTAATTACTGATCATCATATTTGTATTGCCTGGTACATGCAACCTGATGTGGCAATTAGCCACTTCCCACATCGAGTCTTGGTTCTTGACGACGATACCCAGCCTGCCTATCAAGAGGGATCGGAGAAAGATCTACTCCTGTTCGCAGAATACTGGACCACCTACTCTAGTGTGACCAGTTCCTGACACATCACACTTGGGTCATCAGACTCTGACGGCTCAGACCTGACAGCTATGACAACCCGGATCCAGACTTCGACTCCTGACCAGATCAGCAGCAGTCACCTTCAGAGGGTCAGAGAGAGAGAAGGTAGGGGACACACACATGCATGCAGGTTCAGGGAAAAGGACGTGCTTCTCTCTTCTTGAAGATGCCCCGCCGATGATGCTCCACGACGCTCCGCACGCTCCAGGTAAGTAGACTTCGCCACTTCTTCTTCGGCCTGCTTCCCCCACTATCAAAACCCTTCCTCTCTTCCTCCCTCCTTCACTCTTCCTCCATCACCATTTCTTTTCGCCGGCCTTGATCAGACCAGCGCTATGAGAGTAGCGAGCATCCGCTCCGATACCAAATTTTGCATGGGTCCTGGGGACCATCTCACGCAAGTGTGTACATGTCATGCATCACTCTCACACACAATGATCAATAGTCTCCATTCATAGACAAAGATAGATGAGAAGAGGACCGAGTTCCACAGCTTATATTATCAGAAATATGAATACAAAGTGTTTCAAAGTTCCCCTGAGTCCAGCGCTCATCAGCGCAAAACCAATCTCTCGTCAACTCATCAATATGGCTTCCAGTGAATCAGCGCTACTCCTGCAGATAGTCTCCAAATCGTCAATGTGGTCACTACCCATCAGCGCCACCTCTGCAGGTCACAGCTAACCCAGGTAAGTATCTTCCATAGCCGAACCTTGAATGAACACTTTCAGCCTCAGTCCCTTCCTCCTACGATGCATACACACTCTTCACTCTTGAGGATCTACTCTGGATACTACTCATAGCTACATACTAACTCTCTGCTACTAATGCTAACTCKCTGGGCAGCTATGGCTGCATTACTTCCAGCGTACAGGCTTCTTCCTGCACTCAGCGCATCTYCYACCTCCAGCGCTGCTCCTCCTGACTCAGCGCACAAGTGCACCAGCACTTCCACGCATTGCAGCCAGTGGAGATCTGGCGAGGAATGAGGCTGGCTGCCCCTTTTGTAGTGCTGGYCTCTCCTCGCTGGGTCTACATTGGCTCAGTYCAGCCTCTTWCTTTGTCCCAGACCCTGCATTGCAYGTGTCCCAGTAGWGTCCCAATGAAATTCAACTGCTGCTGAGGCCTCTCGGCCTGTATTTGGACTTGAAAGTCTGGATCTGGACTGACCCCTTGATTTAGACCAGAACTGGGACTGTGCCTATTGACTTTACTTTCGGACAGGCACAACTCTCAACGAACAGACACATTTACTGCTTGAACAGACACTTTCCTTTGCACGAACAGGTACATTGCCAGCACGTACAGACACACTCTTACCCGAACAGACATGACATACACATCTCCTGGTGAACAGGTAAGTCTTTTGACAATGCCCTTTGCCTCAGATTTAGATGCGCCTGTTGATAGAGAACTTGACCTTTGACCTGCTTTCACGTTTCTGAGCCCTGGCGAAATACCTTTTCACAATGCTTTACTTTTACAAGGCCCGTGCTGCTTTACTTTTACAAGGCCTGAGGCCTATATCGGGTAAAGGCCCTTTTACACATGAATTCAGCGAAGGTGGTGAACTTAGGATAGTAAGATTCCACACTTGTTAAGCATCTGCTGTAAGTAACTAACTCACCAACGTCGCCGGGGCCAGGTACAAAGATCATCCGGCTTGCTGCCTTTATCCGAGGATGTGCGGCAATCAACTCCCCAAGCTTTGCAAACTGTGATCTGATTTGACAGTTAAGCAGACACAATATTGCAACCGTAACATATGACATCAGATGAGATGAAAATCATGAAATGAACGACGGCATGGGGATTCTTCTAACTTTGTCTTTATCCATTCTAAGCTGTGTAGCATCGTGTTCACATTCGGTGACCGAACCCAAACGTTCGTGACCGAACGCGAACGAGCGCCAAAACCCTCCAAACACAAACATAAAAATAAAAATAAAATAGTTGTCCTTCTCGACATCCGTTAAAATTGGAACGATACAGAGAAGATTAGCATGGCTGCCATGGCCCCTGCACAAGGATGACACTCATAAATCGAGAAATGGTCCAAATTAAAAAAAAAAAAAAAAAAAAGTTTCTCAGAAAAAACTGAAAAAAGAAACTGTTATGTAAAATAATAATACAAACAACTTTTGCCTGGGAGGAATGTTCAAATTCTTAGCCAAACGTGAGTTAAAAATAAAAAACCTTTTTTTTTAATCATTAAAAAAAAAATGTTCGACCGAACACGTTCGGGAGGCGTTCAGCCAAACACCCGAACGTGTTCGGGCATTCATGAAAGCCCCGAACACGGTTCGGTGTGCTACACAGATTCCAAGTCCCCCCCCCCCCCCCCCCAAGTTCTACCTTTCATGTGCTCTACAAGGTTTTCCTTGCTGAATCACTTCTTTTTTTTTTTTTTTCCCCCAAGTTCTACCTTTCATGCGCTCTACAAGCTTTTCCTTGCAGAATCCAGAGGCATTTTAGAGAGATGAGCAAAGCAGCAGCAAAAGAAGTGCAGACCGACGAGAATAGAACGGTCTGGAAGCGGCCAAGAAACATGGAAAGTCGCAAGCCCATTTATTGCCCCCCCCCAAAAAAAAAGAAATACAGACCTCAGTTGGAATCCCAATCAACTTTGATGAGGGAATATTACTATTTAGTATGAATTTACCCGGGGCTCAGTATGAAGATGACATCCCAAGGCCATCGCCCTTTTCAAAAAAAAAAAAAAGAGAGAAAGAAAAAAATCAAAGCAGAGCGACAAACAAAAAAAAATAAAAATAATAATAATAAAAAATCAGACGCTCGAAGATATGAGAAGAAGTAGACAGAAACAGTTCACAAATCGCAAGCGTCACAATGATTTCGCCACTAGCCATACTGGCCATCACGTTCAGACTTTGGATATGCAAAGCATCTTCTTTTCTCCTTTTTTTTTTCCGGAAAACCCCGCAGTGTTGACATGCAAAGCATCTTATGTCTATTTTTCACAACCTACAATGCAAATAAGAGGAGCAGGAATCTGTCCTTCGCGGGACATCCATCAAGATTGGAACGATACCGACAAGGGTAATTAGCATATTGGCCCCTGCACAATAAAGGATGACAGCCATATGTCGATAAATCATCCAAATAAATAAATAAAAAGAGGAGCAGGAATCTTTTACCTCCTGTTCCATGTTTTGCAATGACCCTGCAGGTTTTTTTTTCCCATTTGAAAAATTTAAAATTGTGAGTCTTTTTGTTTTGCTTCATCTCAAATTTGTTGCCGATGAAGCACATCGTTATGTTCACTGAGAAAACCATGAGAGGAGCGAGAATGTTCGCTTTCCAATAGCATGCACGGAATTTTGTGGCTAACACGCTGGCATCTTGTCACAAACTGTAATGAAGCGAGAGGGTCGGTTTGAAGAGCCTGGGGAATCGGAGGCAATATCAAGGGGGTTATCAGTGGTCTGTCACCCCCTCCTTAACCCCTTCCTTATTTGATCTACTGGGAGGAAAACCAAAAAAAAGACGAAAGTCACACCTACCAGGGTGCACACCCGGATGCATAAAAAATATCTAAAAAGACCCTAAATGCAAGGAACATGAATGTGGACGAAGCACAGAAATCCAAATTGCATAATCACACTGAAGTCCAAGTAGTCAAAGCAAGAGCAGAGAGCACAATGGAACCGAGTAACCATCCATTTGAGAACGATACAGACGAATCGTGAGTCAGTGTCCAAGCCCAATCGGGCAACACCAACAGCATAACCCAATGTAGCTCTCTCTCTTGAATGGCGCCAGGCGCCCTATCTACTCTACAGCCTAACACTACAACTACAGCATGGAAGCAACCAGACAACTTGACGACCAGCGAGTGATGATGTCAACACCAATGCCGACCTCCTCTCCACCAGGTACATCTCTCTCTTCACCCTCACTCTCCCTTGTTATCCCACACAGCGCCCTTCACCTTCCGAAGAACCACCCTTCGCCCTTCACCTCTTCTGCGCCCACAGGCAGCCCGCCTATGGCCGCCAGCGCCCTGCGCCCAGGCTGCGCTCTACCGCTTAGCGCCAGCCTGCCTCACCTCAGCCTAGCGCAGCGCAGCACCTCGCAGTGCTTCAGCGTGCCGGCATTGCTCGCAATGGCCAAGATCCCTGCCCACCTGCCCTCTCTGCCTATATGCCAGTGTTGCGTGTGGGCGGCCTCCCTTGAGCCTGCGCCTGGGCCCCAGTACCTGTACCCAGGCCCAATGTGGTTGGGGCCCACGAAATACAGTTGCGCCTCTTTCATCCAGGCCTGCGTCCAGATTCAGATAGTGGACCGGTTTCCCATTGGCATTTTCGGCCTCTATTTCCAGCATGCAATGTCGGCCTCACGTTTATGTGCCCAGGGCCTAACCAATCATGGGGCCCTGGTTCTTCTGCATTTGCAGAGATCCGGGTCTCGGTGCACTCCAACCAATTGGCGTGCGGCAACTGTATGGACCCCACTTCGTGAAATGTTTGAACAAAGGGGCTCTCGTTGATTTGCTGGCCCGCCTTCACTTAGGGCGGGCACGAGGCTTGCTGGGGGGGCTTAGCCCAGGACATGTACATCACGGCAAGGCCCCTTTGAGGGCTCAATCCTCACACTAAACCCTAAACCCTAAACAAGAAGACACTGAAGGGAAATACTTAAACCACCAGTACTTGGCCCAGGTATTGGCTACGACAAAAAAAAATAGAGTAGAAACGTTTCTAGTTGGATGAATTTGGGCACTCCTGTAGTGGACCGTGCGTTTCCTACAATCGTGGCTTGTTAAGGGGCACGGCTTTGGGAAGTACTGGTGGTTTATGGTAACCACAGTCGAATACGGCCAGATTTTAACATGACCAGATTTTTTATGACGACCACATCAAGAGGGGCCAGGTTGGGGAGGATCCAGGTGAAGAATAGGTGACCGAGAGAGCATACTCACACTACCATCTTACCCCGAACGTAACGCATACAAGTTGTATTCGAGTTTTTCGAAGAAAAAAAACAGATCGACGACTCGAATAGAACGCATATGCGTTGTATTCTAATAAAAGGGCTCTTCGAATAGAACCCGGCTGCGTTGTATTCAAATAGGAAGCAACCTATGTGTTATACTCGTTTAGACCGCATATGTGTTATGCTCGGGGAAAGATGGCAGGACTTTCCTGGATATATATCTGACCGGGCTGACCCCAATTACAGCCAGACCTGGATGCATTTAACTGCAATTACGTCCAAATTCGGTCAAGAGAGTTCATAGTAGGTTCGTACTGCTTCCCGCCAAAAAAAAACGGCCTCTACTGATGGTGGCATCAACTACGGTCGCCTTCTCGCTTTTTGACATACCTGCACGGAACAGTGTTTCGCTTTATGGACTGAAGAGTCTCCATCACTCACCGACATATTTTGCTACCATTCGCCAGCATTTCACTGACATTTTTGAAAAACCATATACAGTGGAGCCAACATCAATGGAAACGCCAAAGTGAAACGAACGTAGCGAAAGGCCGCAGGGACAAAAAGGGAGCCAACGTCAATGGAACTGCCAACGTGAATTTGATTCCCTTTGGGACACATGACTGATCCTCAGCTTCGTGGAACCTTAGCGGGACTTGAAACAACAATATCCCGCTGTGTCGTTTGGTGGGACATCCGTTAACATTGGAAGCGATTCAGAAGAGGTTGATTCTCACACCCCCGGCACAATCAAGGATGACACACATGAATCGAACAAATGGTCCAAATTCAAACTAAAACAACAAAACAACCAAAAAAAAAAGAAACATTGTTCTGCTGTGACCAAACAAAACTGTATAAGAAAAAAGACCGCCTGCAAAAGAAAGAACTCTCACCTCATCTTACGGAAGTCGTGGTTCGCAAGGTTGCACGGTCGTGAGCAGAAGTTGCCGATAAACACAAGCGCCGACGGAACCGGATCCACTCCTTCAAACCCGTCCAGAACGGTCGCTAGTTTCTCCATTGTCTGCAGCAAAACAGAGACGCCACCCCTAAGAACGTCCGTCTGAAGGAGTGGATCCAAGCCTACTAATGCGAATTCCTTTTAATATCTCTTAAATTGAGTCCAGGCCTCAGTAATATCTTCTAAATTGAGTTCTCCAAAGCGGTTTCCTTGAACAAGTCTGACCATGAGGGGTACAGATCTAGAACTTCCCAGGCTTGATCGCAGCATCCAGGCCTCAGTAATATCTTTTTTTTTTTATTATAGAAAAACGACCTGCAGAGGATAGTGGTGGTGCTGATAGACTTCGCTAACATGAAAGTCAAGGTCTGACCAAATCTGTGCCAACAAGTCAAATGCACCCACTAGGAACAGAGTGACAGGCTTTCTCAGGATGCACGATGAGACCTGCAACTTCAGCATTGCACAACTAAAAAAACGCTGTTGTTTCTCGAATCCACAGCTTCTCGCCAAAGAGTGAGGAGCTGCAAATTAGCGTCACAAGAAGGCTTTGCTGAGGTTCAGGTGAGCGATCCATGCATATGCTCTCCTGATCCCACCCAATGTGGTTTTGAATGTACCACAAGATGCCCGTTTTGCGCCTCACTCTTATGGATGTAGCTGCCGGGCAATTTCAGCCTCATTTAGACCAGGACGTGGTTGTCAAGAGATGCCATGGAAGCTCCGGCTAGAGCCATTAGAGATCCAAACATGTGCTTGACGCCTACATTGCAAAATGCTTTGATCGAATCAACACTTTGTGCCTCTTGGAAAAGCTGCTAGACACATATCCTGTGATGAAGAAGCAGATTATCGCCTGGTTGAAAGCAGACATTATGACTGGTTTCGGCCTTCGACCGCGCCCATAACTATATATAACTCTGGCGAGCCTCAGTTATATCTCCTTCTTTACTGGCCAACATTGCTTTGCACAGAATGGAGAATGCTTTGAATGAGTGGGCTCAGCAGCAACAGGCAGCCAGAAGGCCGAGTTATCCTACAGTCTGCACCCGAATACAACGTACGGTCATTATAGCTGAATTTGGGGCATCTTTCAGTCTAAATGCAGCTAGAATGACCGTACGTTGTATTCGGGGGAAGGAGGTGGTAAGATACGCCGATGATTTTCGTTGTTCTTCACACAAGGCTTGGAGAGTTGTTCACGGCGCTCTTTGGTTGCTATCACAATGGCTCCAACCCATGGGCCTGCACTTTGTGCCTGATCAAACTCCCATAGTCACTACGGGAGAAGGATTCCATTTCTTAGCACATGACGACGTTCTCCACCCTGGCGAAGGCTCGAAGAAGACCAGACGCTTCACATCTGAATCCCACGGGCTCGTCGGCAGAGTTGCTCCGTCCAAGAAATCACAGGAAGGAAACACCTTTTTCGCAAACCTAGTGCACGTGGAGCATGCAGTCATGCATTTGCTTTCGGAGCCCGTAGCATTCCGTTGTTAGATGGGCAGACAGACGGAGAAGGAGATGGATGCAGGGATGGATGGGCAACACGAAGACGGCAAGATAGACGAGGAGGAGACACATTCGGAAGAAGTTGACTTGTTATCCTCCGACATCACCTGACCCCAACTCACCTCTTGTTGGTCAATCCAAATGTCCGAAATTATGACAAACATCTCGTCCGTGGCATCTTGTTCCTGCACTCGAAGTCGATTCTTAACAACCCAAAAAACTGGCTGGTTAAGGACAACTTCCTGCTAAGATCGATCAGAAAAGAACAAATGAAGCATGTGTGCCGAACAAGAGCATAGTTTACCAAAAGAAGACACGAGAGACATGGAGACAGTTGATCAGTCCCTCTCGATCAATTGACATATTCAAAGGACTATTTAAACTTTAATAGAGTTATCCATCAAAAAGGCAATCAACCAAACAGCAAACCAACCGATCAAGCAACAGAAGCACCCACCAAGCTACCCACCAAACCACTCACCAAACCACCCACCAAACCACCACGTGACCTGGCAAACCGGCAATTAACCAACAAAAGCACCCACCAAACTACCCATCAACCCACCCACCAAACTACCCACCAAAATACCCTCCAACCCACTCACCAAACTACCCACCAGCCCATCGACCAAACTACCCACCAACCCACCCACCAACCCACCAGCTGACCTGGCAAACCAGCAACTAACCAACAAACACACCCACCAAACCACCCACTAACCCACCCACCAAACCACCAGCTGACCTGGCCAATCAGCTGATCAATCAAACAACCATTTGACTGACCAACCGACCAAATAATTGGCTCACGCACCAACCCACCCACCAACCCAAGAGCGGCCAGCCGACCGGGTGAACCAGACCCATCAATAAAACAAGCGGGTGACCTGCCAAACAACAACCAACCGACTGACCAAGCGATCACCTCCTGAACCACCCACCAACGCACCGACCCACCAACTAAGATGCTGAACCAGCAATCAAACCACCAACCAATCAACCAACCAACCAACCAAACAACCAACCAACCAACCAACCAACAGGCTAACCTACCCACAAAACCACCCACCAACCCACTGACTGACCCGCCAACCTAGTTTTGGACTGACTAGCACACCCACCTGCTCACCCACTCATCCAGCTCTTTGCTTACGTGCGTGTGTGTGTGCCTGACTGCCTGCTTACCTGCTCTCCCCCAACTGACTCGCGCATCCACTCATCTACCAACCAACCAAAGAAGGGTACCATTCTTAAGGAACTTATATAAACACGTTTAACACGATCAATTCGACCTATCAATTAACCGATCAAACAGGAGAGTCACCAACTACCCAGGCACATGCACACCAATCAAGTCTATCACGTTCAGTCACGCGAGCACAGACATATATAGATACAGCCTCCTCTGCTCCCACAGCTCCGGCTCCGAAAATGTCGACACCACCTAATACAGCCACTGATTCTTCTCTACTCTCAATCGGCGGCAATCCCAGAACTCTGACCTGCAACCAAGACACAGAGAGTGGAAAAAAGATGAGAGTCGGCAACTTCGCACGCATAGGTCCTTGTGTTCATATATAACTTCATAATATATGAGGAAACAGATTCCCACACATCACCACCAACCTGGCAGGTTGAGATCCTCTGCAGCATAAAAAAAAAAGACTAGAAAGCCTAGAAAGCAATTTTACCCACGGGCCACGGCCAAATAATGACAACATAACCACTGAGAAGCTTCACCTGGTCCCTGAGTTGTCACATTATTTCGGGCCATGGGATGAGAAATCGAGCTTGAAAAAAAGATGCCTGAGCAGCACACTGCCTCACACCTTGATACAATCTACACGTGTTGCACTGTGCACATCGCCATGGTGCACACACACGCGACCAAAAAACGAAACTGAGAAAAAAAATTCAAAAAAATATAAACTGAGAAACGCCATGTTAAGGATGTAGTAAGAATAAATCTAGAGATCTTTCTGCTCAGGAAGGTGAGAGTGATGGGCTCCTGGCCTAACTCAATCTTTAAGATGGACACAGCGATCCAAGATTTGGAATTCGACCCAGCAGAATGGGCATGGACATCAGGAGGGAACAAGTGCACGAAAACAGAAATACAAGACTACTCGGTGAAGATGGGGTACAGATTATTCATCAAAACCAAAGATCCGGAACCAGTAATCAAAAGCAGATGGGCAAAATTAATCAGTCAAGAGGCAGACCAAATCACACAGATTCCATGGAAGAAATATAAATCAATCAAGCCGGTCAAAATCAGGAGTCTACAATGGCTGATAGCCTATGTAGCGCTTCCGGTCAACCAGTGGCTCCACATTCGCAGAAGGAAGAATGATCCCAACAGCTCCGACCTATGCACAATATGCTCAGAAAATGAACCAGAAGACCTACTTCACTGCCTAATCCGATGCAAAGAAGCAACAGAATACTGGGCGAGGGCGTCGGATCTCTGGGACTCCATGTTCACTAAGTCATTTCCTGAACACCCCATCCAACTTCTACTGTGGACTAATATCCCGACTGACCTCAACAGCTCAGAGAAGACATGGTACGGTATGATCAGGAAAGTCACGCTATGGGCTATATGGAAGGAGAGATGAAGCAGAAAGATTGAAGGCCTATCGACGTCAAGAGAAAAGGTGTGGACAGAAACCAGGACACTGATCCAGGCGGAGATCTTATGCAGATGGCACAGATTGAAACAGGCACTTCCTGAGGACGATSAGAGGAAGAACACCATCCTCTCCAAGTTTGTCAAAGTGTGGCTGGCGGGAGGACAAGTGGCGGAGTTGAGAGACGACAGAATGTGCTGGAAGGACTGGCACAACTCGGAAATCAGCTGGAGAAGCCCACTGCAACAAGCTGCGGGCTKCCCGCAGGACCCACAGGCAACATAAGGACAGATACATGAGTCACAAGACACAAACGATGGTTGAGATAGCAACTTACAGGCCGTTCCCCACTCTCCTTGTTTTCTAAAGTTTATCTGGCAGATTCCCACAGAGGGATTTGAGAGGGACTGCAGGGGAAGGCAAGCTGACAGTCAATCCTCCTATTGGGAGTAATCAATGCTGGTCAGGGTTCCTTCGACCAAACGGAAGGAAGCGTGAGTGGATTCATGATGTATTCACTTTTGACTTGCCGGGGGAATAGTACCGGACTGACGCTCCCCAGAATGGATATGGAGCCAGGACCATAAGGGCCTGTTTATAGTTAAAAAAAAAAGAAAAAAAAAGAAACGCCATGTTAAAGGTCCTGCAGCCTCTGGCGGCCATAAGAACCCAAAATCTTTTTCTTTCCCTAACACTATTAAAGCATGAAGTGGGTGTTGTGTGATGCTGTCTTGTCTTACCCCAGAGACTCACAGTGGCTACAGGGCGGCGCCTCACCAGCATATGACCAGGTAGTTTTTGGGCACCGGACGCTGCACTTCGGCCGCAGCCCGAAAAGTTTCTCAGCGTATATTCTTCCGTACCTGCTTGGATTAAACCAGTTGCTTCTATTGCGCTTTCCACACTACTTGTCCCAGCTTTGCATCCATAGTACTCAATGCTACTGTATACCCTCTCTCTCTCTCTCTCTCTCTCTCTCTCTCTCTCTCTCTCTCTCTAGCTCAGCGGTAGAGAGGTCGGCTGTTAACTGATTGGTCGTAGGTTCAAACCCTACCTGGGGAGCTCGCTATTGATGATTTGATTGTGCTCTCTCTCTCTCT
>BFEA01000307.1:289101-300522 GCA_003427395.1 Chara braunii | reverse complement strand
CTCTCTCTCTCTCTCTCTCTCTCTCTCTCTCTCTCTCTCTCTCTCTCTCTCTCTCTCTCTCTCTCTCTCTCTCTCTCTCTCTCTCTAGCGCGCGGCGACATTTGCATCTGACAGCTCCTTAGTCTATACTCACACCAGGATTTCTTTTCAATGTATCCATCAGTTCCGGTGTATCTTCCGATGTTCTTGCAGAAGATCTCCTTCTCATTTTGCACATTGGCAGGTTGCTCAGTTGACGCACATGAAACTGTTGAATTGCACACGTTAGTTCGAATCCAGCGGCGACCACAATAAAATAGTTTTGATTTACAAATGATCCGACGGCGTGCTGATGCCTTGGCCGATGCCCCCCCGAATGCTTCCCATCCCTCATGTTCTAAAACAAACACCCTCGATCTCACCCGGGCCAGATAATGGCCGTGCCTGCGAATTCTGTAATTTTCAAACATACTCCAACATTCACCACCCTCAAGCGTCAGTGCAACAAGAGAGATGCAAGAACCATAAAAGGATATTGTCTTGGACAGGTCGATTGGAATAGACGCACTGAAGTCCTCAAGAAAGAAGCGTCCATCTTCAAGCTGGGAGATGCTTCCCATGGTGTATTTGCAGCCCGCACATCCCACCAAGGACTGCAAAGGAGTGAGCTGCACACCAATCACCAGCAACCAGCGAGAGACCAAAAGGAGTTACACTTTTCCATTTCTTCACATCTGCTGAGCGTTTCCGGATGATAGGTAGAATGATAGGGTTCAACCCACTTGGAAGAAACTAGATCCAGGTCAGCGGCACCATGTGCAAAAAAATTAACAAGGTATACTACTACAAAGTTCAAACTAAGACTGGGAGATCAAGGCCATAGCTGAAGTCCAAACAAGACGCCTCTTGAGTTGGAACACATCAACAATTTGCTTCATCGACAGCTGCAGATGGCCACCACTCCCACACACAACTTTAAGACGCACAACTTGTCAATGCGGAAAGCAAGACTGAAGTGCTCCCATAACCAAGCACAAGTCACTGGCCATTTTCAGCATAAAAGACCACACAGCAAGCCCCGGAGCTAAGCTGCTCTCACGCCTGGTTTACTTCGCCAACCCACTGGCCAAATAGCGAAAATTTGGGCTGAGCGGTCTTCAAACAAGAGCGGGAATGACAGACCCTTTCCCCCCTTGGATGAAACCATGTCCCGACTTCCGATACTTCTTTGTGAAAATCAGAGCAGATACAATGAACAACAGGAATGAAGGACTCCGTGACCCATCAGATAACAACAGACTCGTGGTTATGCGACGTGAAATGGAATAATTGGGGTTGTGAAAGCCTTTTGCTTGGACCTATAAAATGCCCTCGGCACCTTCAGTCCAAACGATCAGAATGTCATAACATGATGTCATTATTTGGAGCGAACAATAACAGCGGAGCAAGAAGCTGAATTGGACAGACCCATCTTTCTTAATGAACTCCATCCCAGCCGTTCTAAAGAGAATGGGCAACGAGAAAGCACAGGCAGGGAGGGAATGACAAAGGAATCCTGTCTGGGACTCTGGGCCCACTTCTGGTCGATCTTGGGAGAATCCCCCTTGCACTTAACCAATGGCAGCTGGGATAAAAGGGGCTTAGAAAAATTCTTAAGCACAAGTATAGTCTCGAAGTTACATAAAAAGGGCAACAGGGACAACCTGAAAACTATAGACCAATGTCCTGACTGACTAATCACATACAAGATACTAGCAAAAGGCTTTGGCCAAATAATCCTGTCCCTAATTGACAAATGAAGCAAATGCTTTCTCACATCAATGAGGCTGGGTTCATTCTTGAGAGGTAGATTTTACACAATGCAATGGCGCTTAACGAATCATCCAGGGAGATCCCAGAAAAAAAGAATGCAGACAGCTATCCTGTTTTTGAAAAGCATATGGGCAAGTTAATTGGGATTTCCTCCATAACTGCATGGGAAAAATGGGTTGAGGGAAACTTTTCAGGAAATGGGTTAGAACTTAGAAAAGCAAAGTAGTCATGCCGACCGTCGGCGACCCTCGACCCATCCGGGGACAACCAGTCGATTGTCGAACCATCGGCTGCTCAGAGTCATGCCAACCATCGGCATCCCCCCTGACCACTCTGGGGGTTGCCAGGTCCTGCCACGATGACAAAGCAGACTTGGAGAGGGATTCACACTGCACCAAATTTGAGGTATGCACAGCAGAAGTCCAGTAACCAAGAAGAATTGAATAGCACAATCAGATTCACAAAGAAACCACGGGTCACAACCGAGAGTAAACAAAGTCAGAATACAGATTCACCATGCCTCCCGAGTCTTCCTCCTCCCTCCAACTCATCCTCCATAGCCAGCTGTGGCACACAGCCCAATTTCACCGGCCCAGCCTCACTACTCTGCAGACCACCAGCATCTCCACTCTCCTCCTGTCTCAGAAGCACCAACGCCTTTCAGAACTCAAACATATGCTCCACGCTGTGCCAGAGACCTCCCATAACAACTAGCACCAGCACCTGGATGAAGAAGCAACCTGCAGCTTGAAGACGAAGAAAATAGCAGCCACAGAGAAAAAGATATGGCAGCGGACTAACTAACCCCGCAGCACAGAGATGCTGTCTCCAGGCTCAGCAGATGAAACACCCGCTTCACTGCTGCCCGAAACCCTAGCAGCGGCTTCCCAGCTACAGCACTACTCCAGCGGCCTGGCGGCGTCAACAAGAGCACTCATCAACTGCTCCCCCAAAGAGCGCTAAGTTACCACTGACACTTCAGACCTACTTTATTTATACTTCTACACTAACCTACCGGACTCGACTGCCTAGGAACTAAGATCAAGACCAACTACCAGTTATGGGTCAATGTTCTCCGGTGAAAACAGCACCGGTCTGAGGCAAAGGTAAACCAAGTAACAGTTATGCTCTCTTTTCAGCAACCGCGGTACCAGTCCAAGGCAAAAGTAAAGCAGCAGTCAGTTGAGGCCTGAAATGCGGTTCACGAATAGTAGTCCCCGTTTTCGCAGTAGTTTAAGGGATTTGCAGAAAAGTCTCCGTCGGAATAGGCCTTTTTCAGTTGCTGGCTACCATCTTCGCCCGAATAGAATGCCCAGTAATTATCGCCGCTTCTGGGCTGAAAGTTGTGCCAAATACAGCTATAATGACCGGGCGTTCTATTCGGGTGAAGACGGTAGGACCCAGAACTCTGAGAAATTGCAAAATTGTCCTCGTCAGTGCTACAGCCCGCTGAGAAACTGCAAGAACATTGCGCACCCACACAGGAGCCACAGACCAGGTAACAAAGAAGGAGAAGAAGTGCTCAGGCACAACCCCTGGTCTGTAATCCCTGCATTCCTTATGAGTCTGGGCACCCTTGATCATTAACCCATACGGACCGGGACCGCAGGTGGCGGCTCACTTGGGTTGAAAGGTGGGTTCGGATGGTTCAGCACCTGTGGTCAGGCCAGCAAAAAGAAACCTGGTTTTCGGAACAGGAACAGAGAGGTAAACTGAAGGGTTGGCACCTCCTAGCTGAGAAGTTAGAACCTACTGGACCGAAGCGTGGGCATGTCAGCTTATAGGTAATTCCTCCAGCTTGCAGATAGAAAAGGAATCGGACTGATGGTCCCCAGAATGGATATGGAGCCAGGACCATAAGGGAGCCGTTATAGTACAGTTATACCAAAAAAACAAAAAAGCAAACCAAAAAAAAAACAAAAAACTGGCCAAAAAACTTAAATAAGCCTGTCTCCTGTTTGGGCGCGTGTTCTGGAACTGAGGTTGTATTGAAGTCCACCCTTTGTTCTTCGGGACATCCATTAAAATTGGAACGATGCAGAGATGATTAGCATGGCCCCTGCGCAAGGATGACCCACATAAATCGCGAAGTCCGCCCTTCAAGAGTCATTCCTGGGGGATGAGGTCAGAAAAGGGGTAAGCCTCCCAGATACGAGTAGGTTAGATTCTCGTCTGCTTTTGTTGAAGATTTCTTTCTCCTCTTTTTGCTGTTGGTAGCTTGGTTACTCCAGTTTCTATGTTCCATTCTGGAATAGCATGTGGGGATCTTGAAGCATGGGACACTGGACCCGTGTTCCAGTATGAGCCTTAGCTGGGTATTGGTGGCCCCAGTATTCCGGGTTGAGATGTGGAGGGATTCCCAGTTTTTGCTCATACAATGAAATCATGCTATTTCTATATTAAAAAAAAGAAAAAAGGCTATGTTTGTTCGCTAGTTTAACACTCCAGCCTCCAGGAGTCGACTCGTCTTCACTGCGCGTGGGCTGCCGACAGAATTGCTTGACTCAGTGAAGCAGGTGGCAGACGAATGCACAGTTGGGCAGGGTGGGCAGGCATGTGGGTGGGTGTGCACTGTGCAGGCAGGCAGGCTGCTGACAGACAGATGGATACGGACGGATGGACAGATGAACATACAACTGAAACACAGAGAGAGACAGACAGAGAGACAGAGAGACAGAGAGACAGAGAGACAGAGAGACAGAGAGACAGAGAGACAGAGAGACAGAGAGAGACAGAGAGACAGAGAGAGACAGAGAAACTGTAGCATGCTGAGGCCGCTACACGGGCCCTGTTTTGGGGCCCGACGGTTGTTCCAGGCCCCAAGGCAACGCACCCATTTTCAGTGAGCGACCTGGAGGCCTACGGCCATTTTTCCAGGCCAGGCATACACTTGGTTCCCCGAGTGCTCTCCTTTATTCAGCATTTATTATTTTTGCTGGGTTGTGCCTGGACTATTTTTGTCTGTTTCAGATGTGTCGGCTCGGACTTTTCCTTTTGTCCGAACAGGCAGATGCCTGTTCAGATCAGTGGATTTCAGTTTCGGCCGTTGTAGGCCAGGTTCAGATTTGCCCGTATGCGGGACTGGACCAGGCATTCGTCTGTTTGTGCCTGGCCCAGTCCTCAGGACCCTGCTGCATCAGCAGGGTTCCTGGAAGTCCGGTAGGGACCCAGGCAGGCCGCTTTTGGCCAGGATCGTAGGACCAGGACTTGGGCCTGCGATCAGGACCATCGGTCGGACATCAGATCCGATGGTCCTGATTGCAGACCGAGGACTGCTCAGCCAGGCCGTGTGGTATATAGCTGGGTCAGTCCAACACTTAGAGGACATTCGGGCTGGAGCCTCAGTTGGGTGTCATGCTGCTGGAGCAGCGCCAGTTTGGGGGAGAGCTGCGATAGAGCAGCGCTGGAGGAGTAGAGGGGTAGGCTGGAGTGGAAAGGTTTGGTGGAGGCCATGTCCACGACGGAGAGAGAGACCTACCCGGGCGCCATAGCTGGGACTTCATACCGGTCATGGGACCGGCCTTCAGCAGCGACCTGCATCAGGAGTCATCACCTTCGCTGGTCAGTATATGTGGCATCGTCATCAGGAGCGCGCGGGAGAGGAGAGTTCTTCTTCTTCTCCTCCTACTTCTCCTGATTTTTCTCCGCTCCTCCATAGCCACTATTCTTCTTCTTCTTCTCCTCCTCCCTCTTTTACTTCTTCTTCTTCAGGGAGAGGGAGAGAGATTTCAGGCAGTGACTATTTTGGGCCTATGTGCACCCAGCATCTGATTCGACATTTTTGAGGACAGACATTGGCTGGACATTTGACGAGGAGACCATTTCTTGGACGGCTTCGAGTCCTACTCTGTCTTCTCTCCCCTCTCCACCTTTGTCTCTCCTCCCCTCCATCATCTGTGGCTTCTTCCCGATGTGTGTGTGCAAGGAGGGACCTTTCTTCTGTGTATGAGTCCCCTCCTTGCTGTGTGACATGTGTGATGATGATTGTGTGAGTTGAGTCTGGATCTGATGTGTCAGGTCATATCTTTGAATCTTCCACTGTGCTACATAACATCATATCGTTTTGTTTTGAGTCCTGTTTGTCACACTGGCGTTCCTTGGACATGTGCACCGCTCATCTTCAGATGAGCATGCATCAGAGACAGAGAGACAGAGAGACAGAGACAGAGAGACAGAGAGACAGAGAGACAGAGAGACAGAGAGACAGAGAGACAGAGAGACAGAGAGACAGAGAGACAGAGAGACAGATGCAATGCCTTACTGATTCTGCAGCCTGCGACCCATCGACTCGAGGCTGTAACATAGGTAGGTTAGATTTGAAATTTTGTTTGGCTGAGGGCTAACAGAAATATCTGACCGTCAGGGAAATTCTTGAGGGACATATCTGTAAATCGGGAAAAAACTCTGGCCCGTACTAACTCGAATTCCTACAGACCCCTTAACTGCGAATAGCAGACCCGGGCTACCACTAGGACAGACAGGCCGCAAGGCCTAATCTGTTAGACTGGTCCTATAGCCTATAGCCGGGTAGGGAGAGGCCCTAGAGGCTGAAACGGAAACGGTACCGGTAGGTCCAGTCAGTCCGGTTGTTACATGCTGCGCCTGCACACGAGGGCCATTTTCCAGGCCCTGCGTCCCTCAGGCTGAAAGCCTGAAAACCAGGGCCTACAGGCCCCGTGACTGTTCAGCCCGAAAGCCTGAAACAGGGGCCTACAGTCCCTGTGTCGTTTCAGACTAAAAATGGCAACAGCCTTTTTTAGCCTAAAACGAAGGGCCATTTTCGGTCGTTCATCAGAACGACCGGCCCTGAAACTCAGGCACCGAACCAGGGTTTCGGGAACAGGCTATTCTTAGCCTGTTCCCACGCCAGCCTCAAGCAACTGCTGCAGCGCCAGCCCCTGGCACACTTCGGCATTGGCAAGAGCAGCCTCCTCGGCCTGGCTCGCCCTTCAGGCAGGCCGAGGTAGTACATAGGGACTTCCCATGCACTTCACAGGTAGGCAGGAGGCAGTAGTCTTCAGGATTCGGCCGCAGCACTCTGGAGGGAGCGCTGCAGGGAGTAGTAGTAGCGTTAGCCTTTAGTCTTCAGCGCTGGGCGCAGTAGGTAGCTGTAGTCTCCAGCGCTGGGCGCCATAGCTAGGATAGCACTAGAGAGAGAGAGAGAGATTGGGCGGAGGCCTTGAGTACCTACCTGCAGCGCCGTTGCTCCAGCTTCGTCTTCGAGGCACCTGCAGCACAGCGCCAACATCACAGGTTAGTATCTGGCTCGTAACAGAGAGAGAGAGTTCTTCTTCTTCCTCTTCTCAGTCCACCATCTCCCTCTCACCCTCTCATCATCTGACTCCACTGCATCTGCAGACTACGAGAGAAGAGAGAAAGAGCTTGGTGACATTAGATCCAGACTCGACTTTTGGACTTCAGACATTGCAACGAGGGATTATGTGGGACTCGTGACAAAGACTTGGTGTTGACGACATTCCCATCTCTCTCCCTCCTTTCGTCTGATCCCCTCCTCTTCGTCTGTGTATGTCTGGACCTGGCGCTTCCTTCCTGTGTACAGCGCCAGGCTCCTTCACACCTTGTGATGGATACGATGTATGTTTGGTCTGCATTCAAACATTGATTGGGCTAGTCATTAGCATTCTAGCTTTCTGCTTCGCTATCTTGCACTACGTGAATGAGGTCAGTCCCGTTCAGGTCAGGACTTGTATC
This sequence comes from Chara braunii, assembly GCA_003427395.1. NCBI lineage: Eukaryota > Viridiplantae > Streptophyta > Charophyceae > Charales > Characeae > Chara > Chara braunii. The sequence continues at coordinate 293,019 of BFEA01000307.1, read as the reverse complement.
TAAGTCTTCCACTGCGCTATTCAGCACCCTTTTGTATGTATGAGAATGCACTTTGCTTGTCGAGATTCTACTTGCACTGCATTGTACTTTCAGTCCTTTTCATCACATTGCGGATCCTCGGTTTCTATGTACATCGCCCAACTGGGCATGTAACACCGGTCCAGGTCGAGTCTAGGGTAGAGTAGTTCTATTAATAGATTGTAGAAGTCTGTTCAGGGCTTTTGGCAGTTGGTACCGCATACATCGCGGTTGCGCGACGCGTGAACTGAGTGGTAACAGCTCAGCGTTGGAGGAAGACAGACATAGTCGGACCTTCGAAGCGCCGGCCATAGCTGGGACCTGCGCTGTTCTCTGACAGCACGCGGGGCTGTTCAGAGGTCCGGGCTATCTGAAGTCTGCTGGGAGCAGGAGAAATTGGTGCCCTGCTGAACCCTCCTCAGGAGTAGGGTTTCAGGGTAGTGGCAGCTTGTATCCTCAGAGATCATCTTCGTAAGGAGGGTGGCACTGCTGAAGATCTTCATCAGAGAGGCCTTCTGGCACTTCATCTTCTTCATCCTCTGGGAGGCGCTTGGCCTCAGAGGCCTGTTTCAGGGTGGCGCTTCCCTCTTGAGGCAGTATCTGGGTGGCGCTAGTTGTTTCAGGGTCTCAGGGGTAGTAGTAGCGGTTACTAAGGGTCGGGAAAAGAAGCGCTGCTCATTTCTGAGCAGCGCACCATGGTTCTGAGGTTATTCTGCCAATACGAGACTCTGAGTTTAATAAACAGTGGTGATACTTTGTGTGAACTATCTTTGCTTCATTGTTTTCTGGATGTGATCTACTCGGTTGTGAGGATTTTGTGGAGCGAATTGCACTTTCAGTGTACTCTGTCATATCGCACGGTCAAGTCTACCGCAGTGTTTCTCTCTCCCTGTGCGGTGTGATACTCCCATCCTCTCCTTCCTTCTGTGTATGTATGGGCATACCTGGAAGTCTATGTGCGTGAGTGTTGGTCTTCTGACAACAAACAACCAGGTTCATAACACAGAGAGACAGAGAGACAGAGAGACAGAGACACAGAGAGACAGAGAGACAGAGAGACAGAGAGACAGAGAGACAGAGAGACAGAGAGAGACAGAGACAGGGGGACGGACCGAGCGACGGACAGACCGAGCGACGGACGGACCGAGCGACGGACGGACCGAGCGACGGACGGACCGAGCGACGGACGGACCGAGCGACGGACGGACCGAGCGATGGACGGACCGAGCGACGGACGACCGAGCGACGGACGACCGACCGAGCGACGGACGGACCGACCGACGGACGACCGACCGACCGACCGACCGACCGACCGACCGACCGACCAAGACACAAACAAAGACACAGAGACACAGACATAGACACAGACGGACAGACAGACAGACAAACAAACAGACAGAGACACAGACATAGACACAGACACAGGCACAGATAACACACACAGACAAAACACACACACACAGACAGACACAGATACAGACAGACACAGGTACAGACACAACACAGACAGAGAGAGGTAGTGTGTGGGTTTGGGCTCGCAGATAGATGTATCTTCTTACCTCACAATAGTTGGTAGAATCTGAAGCTTCCAGTGCAAAGACAGGCTTCATGAACAGCTTGTTCCTCATCAGCCGCTGCAGAAGGATCTGCATCCTTTCTCGATATAAAGCTGTCTTCGACTTTGCATCACCAAATATGGATCGTTTTGTGGTAGACCTGACAGAGGCAGCACAATAAAGAACCGCACAGGAAGAGTCCTGACAGCAGCAAACAGCAAGTTTTTGAGGCACAACACATGCCACAAAAATTCATTGTGACTTGAACAAAAGCTCTCTATCAACAGGGCTACGGCTTCCTTTCTAGCAACAGTGACAACAGTGATAACATCTGGACTTGTTGCAGCTTCCCCTGCAAGACCAGGACTCCAGGAGTGTGATATGTATAGACAGATCATCATTAACAATGAACTCCTTCAGAAAATCAAAAATAAAACACGAAGGGTAAGAGTCTGTAAGACTGAAGAACCAAAAAGGCTCAAACAATCAATCTCCAAGTGAGAAGAGAGTTCAGACGTAGTTTTGAGAAGAAAACAATCAATCTGCAAGCCACCCCTTGAAGTGCACAGACTCATCACCACAGAAGAATGTGACAAAGTTTTGAGCGATACTGAGACCTCCACCCCCCCCCTCCCTTCCCCAACCGGGCATCCACCCACTCGCCTGCTTGTTGGCTGTTTGTTCCTTCGTCGTAGCATCCTGTCGTCCATCCACCCCACCTACCCACCCATCCATCCATCCAGGTAACCATTCCATCTGGTAAGCCAATACCTCAGTGACTAACAGCAATCAGTGAAGTCAACCACCACTGAAGGCACTTAGTCAAAGTGGCAATCGATAAATGCCAGCCAGTCAATGAAGCCAATAATCTCAGCCAGCCATGTCTGTCAATCAAGAGCTCAGCCAATCAGTTAGCCAAATGGGGACGGGGGCGTTGTCAGACATTCACTAACACAAAACCCCGTTCAAACAGCAGTAGCATAGTAAACAGCAGCAGCGCTACCAGCACCAGCAGCTGGCGTAGTAACAGCAGCAGCAATAGCGATAGGAGTAGGAGTAGTGTAGCAGCAGCAGCGACGGCGGCGGCAGCAGCACTGGCGGCAAGAGCGGCAGTGGAAGCAGGAGCAATCTGAAGCCCACAGTAGCATCTACCTTTCTCCACCACTCCGAGAGAAAACAGGCCCAGCAACAGTATGTTATGATCCACGTACCTTGCACTCGTTCAGTTGACAAGAACGTTAAACAAAATGCGTTCGGTTTTATGATGCTGTTTGCATTCAGAAAACCGGGCACGGAGGAGCTGTAACTCTTCCTCTTCTTCTCCTTCCTCACTCATTTGGTCTACCGTTACCATCGAGGACCAAAGCGAGAGAGAGATTCAGGAGGCGGGACTAGTCTGCCTGGCAAAAAATACCCCACCGCGGCCCACTACTTCAAGTGTTCAACTCCTACACCACCCTCCAGCTCAATGGATACAATGCAAAGATTCAAAATAACCATCGCTGTGCAGCAACGGTAACCTGAGACCCTTCGCCCCTTGCCGATGCAAGCAAGCTGTGACTGGCAACAACAGCTTGACGACAAGTGGGCCTGTTCCAGCCATCCTCTCCCACAGTTGCTGGACACGCCTAAGCAAAATTCTTAACTGTTTCTCTTTCCGCTTAGCCATTGCTGCTGCTCAGCTCCCTCTGCATCTTGCACCTCTGCCCTCAGATGCAGCTCAACCAAAGGCCAACACTCCAAGTTCACCATACAAGTTACAATCCGCATCACCCAGCGCTAAACCACAAGTACACTAGTCTGGAAGTCGGTCATTATCGCTGTATCTAGTCTGGAAGTTGCGCAAAATACAGGTATGATGACTGGGTCTTATATTCGGGTTAAACCACAAGTGGTACACGGCCCCAGCCTTTGCAGTCCAAAACTTGTCGCCACAAGAAAAAAACGACGAGGCCGAAACGTCAGACGCTGGGCCCGCCGTTGATAAATTTGATCGGTGGGCCCGCTTTGTTTCGCGCCTCCAGAATTTGAGGTGTTAGACCCGCGGCCCAGGTGCCCATGTACTGGTGGTTTAAGGGTAGGCCAAACGGAAGCAAGCGGCTTTACCTGCTCATCCTGTATGGTAACGGTAAGAAAGAAAAGTTTGAACGTAGTCAACCAAAAATAAATTAGAATGCAGAGTCTCTGCACCAGTGAACAATTTCATATGGACATAAGGAAAACAGAAATATGTTACTTGTGTTCAACTACCTACACTCACTCTCACCTCTCTCTCTCTCTCTCTCTCTCTCTCTCTCTCTCTCTCTCTCTCTCTCTCTCTCTCTCTCTCTCTCTCTCTCTCTCT
>BFEA01000307.1:222613-233553 GCA_003427395.1 Chara braunii | reverse complement strand
TTCCAGGGCCAAACAACTAGACAAACCCAATTCAAAAGCGTATAAAACCCCAATAGGGCACAAAAAAAAAAACCGGCCCTGGCGTTCCTTACCAAGAAAGGGGGGGGGGGCTCCATTGGAATGATCCAGGCACTCCGGACTGACTCATTCCTGGGCCGCACAACTAGACCAACCCCAATTCAAAAGCGTGTAAAACCCCAACAGGGTGCAATACACGGACTGGTTCATTCCAGGGCCACACAACTAGACGAACCCAATTTGAAAGCGTATAAAACCCCAAAATAGGGCGCAATAAAAACAACGACAAAGGCTACCATCCGGAGGTGTCGCCACACCCTGCAAAACCACCCTGCCTCCTGTGGGCCAGGCGTCTGTCTGAATCCACAGGCCCCCAACTGCAGACATAGACCCCGCAAAGGCCCTCCCACCTCCTCGCGATTCAGGGTGGATTTTGCACCTCTACCCACTCTCACCATTACCGAAAACAACACCTCCCACCATGATGGGGTTTTTGCAAGCCAGTGGAAATACCCTGCCACCCGCACAGCAGGGGCCAAAGACCCTGCAAAACCCTCCCTCCCTCCTCGCGATTTCGGGTAGACCACCAGCCGCAGTCTGCATTCACTCCCTAACGCGGACCTTCACCTTCACCGCCTTCCGTAATGAATTATGCAGAACACAAGTCAATGCAGAAACAGCGCTCAGAAATACCCTGCCACCCGCGCAGCAGGGGCCAAAGACCCCGCAAAACCCTCCCTCCCTCCCTCGCGATTTCAAGTAGACCACCAGTCCCAGTCTGCATTCACTCCCTAACGGACCTTCGCTGCCTTCCATGATGAATTATGCAGAACACAAATCAATGCAGAAACAGCGCTCAGAAATACCCTGCCACCAGCGCAGCAGGGGCCAAAGACCCCGCAAAACCCTCCCTCCCTCCTCGCGATTTCGGGTCGACCACCAGCCCCAGTCTGCATTCACTCCCTAACGGACCTTCACCGCCTTCCATGATGAATTATGCAGAACACAAGTCAATGCAGAAACAGCGCTCAGAAGCCGTCAACAACAATTGATTGAACAGTCCTTCGGGACATCCGTTAAAATTGGAACGATACAGAGAAGATTGATTAGCATGGCCCCTGCGCAAGGATGACACGCAAAAAAAAGCAAAAAAACAATTTGATTGAACCAACAATAACGATGAAGTCCGTCCWGTCAATTAACACTCCGAGCAACCCCAAGATCTGCCGCGAAAGTCCTGGCAGAGTTATGGTCACCAATCCGTCTGAAAATATTGGACGATAGCAAAGAACCAAAAAGAGACAAATGGCCAAACAGCATGTATGCTATTCAAGCCCGTAGAAATATACACTACCAAAAATGGCTGATTTACGCTGTCATACCCCTGGGGCCTCTGGTAGTTCAAACAAGACGAACAAAAGCAACCTACAACCACCCCGCACAAAAAAGGGGAAATTTTCGATATGCCCCTGAAAGTTTGATTTCCTTGCGGTAAGCCCCTCCAATGGCTGATTTACCCKGTCGTGCCCCTGGGGCCTCTCRTAGTTCAAACAAGACGAACAAAAGCATCCTACAAYCACCSCCCCCCMMAAAAAAGGGGAAATTYTTGATATGCCCCTGAAAGTTTGATTTCCTTGCGGTGTGCCCCTCCAATGGCTGATTTACCCTGTCGTGCCCCTGGGGCCTCTGAACTTTYCTGTAGGCCCCTATCAGTGAGGGGTGCAACTTTCCAGCATGCGTTGGTCGCACTCGAGGCCGTTCCCCTGACCTGGGAGGGGAGCTAGCAGGGCGTACTGGAAATTTGGAACTGCTACTGGTAGGGGCATATTGAACATATTTCAGGCGCTACCGGGGCATGCTGGAAATTTGGAACCGGTACCGGTAGGGGCATAATGAACATATTTCAGGCCCAAACGACGCCAGGGGATTTTCGGAAACTTCAATCATTGTCAGACGGGGTAAGTTAGCCGTCAGAGGGGCACGCCGCAAATACATAGAACTTTCAGGGGCATATCGAAAATCAACCCCCCCCCCCCCCCCCCCCCCCCAAAAAAAAAACAAAAAACAACAACAACAAAGCAACCTACAACCCACAACGGGATTCTGATGTGACCCTCAGCCAAAAGTGGGTTGTGTTGCAGTTCTATGCGACATGTTTTTTTTCTGGAATTTTTTCTTTTTTTTTCTCTTTTTTGTCTTGGTGCTGGGGCTGCCTGAAACTCTGCCTGGGGTTTATGCCGCACCCAGGCGTGTATCCAGTCACAAGTTCGGTGCCCAGGCGCAGGGATAAACAGCCAGGGACATATGCCAACATGCTCCTGAAAGATGTGGGTAGAGTGGAATGCCCTTTTGGGACGGAATTCTTTGTGTTATGCCCCTGTCAGGCCAATGCACAAATTTCCAATATGGACCTGGCCGTTTGGGCCTTGGCCTCTTGCAATCTGGGCATTTTGCAAATTTGACGGTACCCAATAGGGGTATAATGCAAAGGTGGGGGGTTCAACCGACCACAGGTGTATTTTGCAAACGTTTTTTTTTTTTTTTTTGTCAGCAGGGCATTCTGCTCTATTCACATCTTTTAGGGGTGCATTTTGCCATATATCTCAACTTATGGGGTATTTTGCAAATTATCCCAATAAATTATTACTGTACTAATAATGAAAATACGTAGCGCACTTCAAAATGCGCTCATCATCATCATACGTCTCCACAAGGATGTCGCAACCTCGGCCGACCTTTCACCGCACAGCCATTGGTTCATCAATGTATCGCGATGATGGCTCCCGATAGACAGGCTGGTGGCAGCAACCCTGCTGGCTTGTCCACGTGTCAAGCCACCACTGGTGGAATCGTCATGTATGCGCTATCTTTTTACGTGAACCTGGACGGTAGATCAGGATCGGGTTCATTTTCATTGATCACACAGAAATTTCGCCCGCCAGTTGCACCTGCCTACCATCTATCTGAGTGACTGCACGGGACACTTGCTGGACAGGTACTGCTCAAGGTGGTGGCATGTATTGGATGCGAACTAGGCTTCAAATACATGCATACATCAGTTAATGAGCAAATTAATTACTTATTTGATTGTGATACATGATATGCTATGGCATTGATTGACCGGCAGGCAGCACTTCTTGTCTTTTTCGACCTGAGGGGGGGGGGGGGGGCTAGGGGGGTTCGGGGAGCGGGCCTCCGCACCGCGAAGCGGAGTAGGAGGAGAGGAGACCGAGGAGGAAAGGGGAAAGGAAGCAAAGCATAACGAGAAGAGGGGGAAGAAGAAGATAGTGAGCTTGGGTAGAGGATGGGAACAGACTGCTTTACAACGGCAAAGCAAGGCTAGGCTATTTCTTTCCCCGAATAGAACGTACGGTCGTTGTGTCTGTATCTAGACTGAAAATTTGTGGCTGTATCTAGACTGAAAATTTCCCCAAAGACAGCTAGAAAGATCGTGCATTCTGGCGGGTGGCGAAGGGGTCATACGTACGGTATGACTTTCAGAGGGAATGTGACAGTGAAAAGGTAATCTAAAATACTAAAATATCGCAGTAGTTCAAAGTGTGAGCACATTGCAGAATTTCAAAAGAAAAGAAAAGAAAAGAAAAACAAAAGTTCGATTCACTCAGAGGATTCATCCTTCTTCCAGCTTTCTGTTCGCATTCAGAAAACACTACAGACACATACAGACTGACTTACAAATCAATCAATCCCCTTTGTCTTTTTCTCCCTCCGTCAGCCCCGCCAAGCTAAACACCCTACTGTTATGAACTTGGTTGTCTAACGATTTTCACCGCCACTCACACACAGACAATCTCATACACGCCCATACATGCATAAGAGAAGGGGGAGAGGAGAGAGTCCACACTGCACACAGATCAGAGTAGGCAGCGGAATACAGCTATGCACAGATGGGGAGAAGACACACAGTGTTTCTCTCTCTCTCTGACACACTCCCAACAACCAATCACAAGTAGAACCGGCGAGGATAACAATTGAAATTACACTGATGATGAGCCAACTCAAACAATTATCGTAACAKAGTTTGTTCCAGTATCTCGCCACTCTCAGAACTCACACCCCACTCTCTATCCTACACCCAGTTAGTAGCGCCACATCAGAATGGCCTCCCAGAGGCCAGCGCCAACCACCCTGATGAAGAACAKGTCCTGCGATGAAGTCTTCAGTGCCGATGGACAACTCCGACGAAGGAACAGGCAGCTATGGCTGCCACCACCCACGAGTACACAGTGTAGAGCCTCGATGTAGCCCGGCCAGACGCAGATACCCCCAGGGGTAGATGCGCTGAGGATGCCCCAGCTATGGCAGACTCAGACTGGGCCGGCTATGGCTGCTGTCAACGGCGAGGTCTCAGGGTGCCGCCTGCAGACCAACTCCACCACGAACTTGCTTGGCTTCTCCAACGCTGCTTCGCGAGAAATGAACTGCCCCTATCTCGCCAATTTCTCCCAGATATTCCTCCTGACAATCCCACGCACAGAACTGCTTCAAACTTGTTGATCCTCCTCAGGATCCTGTAGCGCTGCACTCCCTTATGAACTTGGTTGTCCGATGATTTTTACCGCCACTCACACACAGACAATCTCATACACGCCCATACATGCATAAGATTGTCTGTGTGTGAGTGGCGGTAAAAATCGTCGGACAACCAAGTTCATAACACTACTCCCCCACAGCGTGCGCTGCGGGTTCACACCCTGGCTCTGTTTGACGATATATATTTCTTGATGATATATATATTTATTGACGATATATATATTTATTGACGATATATGTATATATACAGCCTCCTGATGAGTCGGTGAAACTCCGACGAAACAGTTTGTCACAGCCCCTCGTTTGTTGTCCTTCACCTCCGACGAAACAGTTTGTCACAGCCCCTCGTTTGTTGTCCTCTTCTCCCTCTCCGCCTACGGTTTACGGGCAGCACTGTTTGACTATATATATATCACTCTTTTAGTTCATAGATATGTGACAATATGTGATGGGGTTTGAACCTGCAGTCTGCAGAGTTTTCTGTCTGATGTGGGTGAGTGGTAATCTGCTTTGATTTTCGTCACAGGTACCGACCCTTGAGGGCAGAGGTTGGTGCCACCTCCTTAGAGAGGTATCAGTTGCAGTCTTGATGCTCAACTGCAACCGCGGTTAGGGTGGGTTATCACTTAACGCCATTAACGGTATCATCGGTTAGCCACAACCGTGGTTAAGGTGGGTTATCACTAAGTCTTAACAGTATCATGGGTTAGGGGGCTATGGAGACTGTCAAAGGTTCAGCCTCCCGACTGCTTATTCGGTGACAATCCCACAAAACGGTCTCCTCCCCCTCCCTCCCTGTTTCTTGTCCTTCTCTCCCAGGCTGTTGAGGGCTCAGTATCCTGACAGATAGTGCTCTGTTGAAATTGTCACCCCCCCCCCCCCGCCTGCTCCGAACCTATGCACAACCTGGGGTGTGGTCCCACTTGCCTGGATCGTTCATTTCTGATCGTTGATCTTCATAATCGACAGTTGGAAATTAAAAAACCGGGCACATGGGAAGTCGCCCCTGATGAAATGATGGAAAGAAAAATGGAACTGACAGGTGGCTACTCAGGTAGGTGGTCAATGCACATGGATGACGGATCCTTATCTTAGTAATAATAATAAATTAATAATATATTAATAATTAAAATGTGTGGTCGGGTGTGAGTGTGACTGGGTACACCCTGATGCGGAGAAATCCGTGCTCGGGTGGGGTTAAGTACTGATCTTGGGGCTTAACTTTCTTTAACCCCAGTCAGCTTAACCGTTTGGTTGAGCGGCCGACTCCCATGTGGGAGGTCGCATGTTTGATTCCTGGGATCGGCTCGTGGAGGCATACAATGCAATTCTTGATAATTGTATTCTTGAATTTCTTGCCCATGCCTTCGTCCCTTCTGCCCAAGGCGGTCGGCCAACAGACATGCATGGATCCTTTTTTTGAAGGATAGAAGAAGAGGCAGGGAAGAAAAGCCTCAACGATTGTCACAGTGACCGATAAGTGATGACCCGGTTGCAGCAGTGTCATGCAGACTGGCATCGGCAGGAGCGACCAAGAGGAGTAGTAGTAGTATATTGAACCACCGGTGGGCACTGGCGGTTCAACGTGTTCGGTCGACCAGCAGTGTTTTCTCCGGGCCTGGAAACAAACTGCACACCAAAAACAAAACAAAACGGCCCCGGCCTCCTTTTGCCTGGCATTTTGCTCCGGAGGCCAAGCTCCAAAAGTTGCAGCAGCCTGCAAGCCGCAGCTTCCAAAAAATGTCTGGGAAATGTAAAAACTCGTGGCTTAAACCACCAGTACCTCCGAGCCTGTTTTTGCCGACCCTGAATTTCACTGCGCTCCGAGTTTTGCCGAGCCTGGGTACCACTCCGTTTTCTTTCTGGTACTCTCACGGAAAGAACAAAAAAANGGCGAGGGGGAAGAAGAAGATAGTGAGCTTGGGTAGAGGGATTGGAACAGACTGACTTACAAGGCAAAGCAAGGCTAGGCTATTTTCTTTCCCCGAATAGAATGTACGGTCGTTATAGCTGTATCTAGACTGAAAATTTCCCCAAAGACAGCTAGAACGATCGTGCGTTCTGGCGGGTGGCGAAGGGGTCATACGTACGGTATGACTTTCAGAGGGAATGTGACAGTGAAAAGATAATCTAAAATACTAAAATATCGAAATAGTTCAAAGTGTGAGCACGTTGCAGAATTTCAAAAGAAAAGAAAAAAAAAGAAAAACAAAAGGTCGATTCGCTCAGAGGATTCATCCTTCTTCCAGCTTTCCGTTCGCATTCAGAAAACACTACAGAGACATACAGTATTACAGACTGACTTACAAATCAATCAATCCCCTTTGTCTTTTTCTCCCTCCGGCACCCCCGCCAAGCTAAACACCCTACTCCCCCACAGCGCGCGCTGCGGGTTCACACCCCGGCTCTGTTTGACGATATATATATATATATATATATATATATATACGGTCGCCCACATACACGCAATAGATTTTATTTATTGACGATATATGTATATATACAGCCTCCTGATGAGTCGGTGAAACTCCGACGAAACAGTTTGTCACAGCCCCTCGTTTGTTGTCCTCTTCTCCCTCTCTGCCTACGGTTTACGGGCAGCTCTGTTTGACTATATATATATCACTCTTTTAGTTCATAGATATGTGACAATATGTGATGGGGTGTGAACCTGCAGTCTGCAGAGTTTTCTGTCTGATGTGGGTGAGTGGTAATCTGCTTTGATTTTCGTCACAGGTACCGACCCTTGAGGGCAGAGGTTGGTGCCACCTCCTTAGAGAGGTATCAGTTGCGTGGCAGTCTTGATGCTCAACTGCAACCGCGGTTAGGGTGGGTTATCACTTAACGCCATTAACGGTATCATTGGTTAGCCGCAACCGTGGTTAAGGTGGGTTATCACTAAGTCTTAACAGTATCATGGGTTAGGGGGCTATGGAGACTGTCAAAGGTTCAGCCTCCCGACTGCTTATTCGGTGACAAACCCACAAAACGGTCTCCTCCCCCTCCCTCCCTGTTTCTTGTCCTTCTCTCCCAGGCTGTCGAGGGCTCAGTATCCTGACAGATAGTGCTTTGTTGAAATTGTCACCCCCCCCCCCCGCCTGCTCCGAACCTATGCACCACTTGGGGTGTGGTCCCACTTGCCTTGATCGTTCATTTCTGATCGTTGATCTTCATAATCGACAGTTGGAAATTAAAAAACCGGGCACGTGGGACATCGCCCCTGATGAAATGATGGAAAGAAGAATGGAACTGACAGGTGGCTACCCAGGTAGGTGGTCAATGCACATAGATGATGGATCCTTTTTCTTAGTAATAATAATAAATTAATAATATATTAATAATTAAAATGTGTGGTCGGGTGTGGGTGTGACTGGGTACACCCTGATGCGGAGAAATCCGTGCTCGGGTGAGGTTAAGTACTGATCTTGGGGCTTAACTTTCTTTAACCCCAGTCAGCTTAACCGTTTGGTTGAGCGTCCGACTCCCATGTGGGAGGTCGCATGTTTGATTCCTGGGATCGGCTCGTGGAGGCATACAATGCAATTCTTGATGATTGTATTCTTGAATTTCTTGCCCATGCCTTCGTCCCTTCTGCCCAAGGCGGTCGGCCAACAGACATGCATGTTTGAAGGATAGAAGAAGAGGCAGGGAAGAAAAGCCTCAACGATTGTCACAGTTACCGATAAGTGATGACCCGGTTGCAGCAGTGTTATGCAGACTGGCATCGGCAGGAGCGACCAAGAGTAGTAGTAGTAGTATTGAACCACTGGTGGGCACTGGTGGTTCAACGTGTTCGGTCGACCAGCAGTGTTTTCTCCGGGCCTGGGAACACACTGCACACCAAAAACAAAACAAAACGGCCCCGGCCTCCTTTTGCCTGGCATTTTGCTCCGGAGGCCAAGCCCCGAAAGTTGCAGCAGCCTGCAAGCCGCAGCTTCCAAAAAATGTCTGGGAAACGTAAAAACTCGTGGTTTAAAGATTCCCCTTTCTTGTCAGAAAACGTTGGCTTGCCGGCTTTGATTTCTGTTCTCTCTCTCTCTCTCTCTCACACACACACACACACACCCCTCTCTCTCTCTCTCACACACACACACACCTCTCTCTCACACACACACACACCTCTCTCTCACACGTCTCTCTCTCTCTCTCTCTCTCTCTCTACAAAACAAATGATGTATTTGATCCATGTTGAGGTGGAGATTTGTGGTCTGGTCATTGAAATGAATGAAAAGTGCTTGTCTGCATGCCCCCTTCGTTTACCACCGCTCTGGATCCTCTGTCGTGTTGATATGCCTGTTGTCGTTGGATCGCGGATTAAGGGTTTAGGGTTTTAAGGCTTTCGTGTGTTGGCTGTGCTTCCTGATTCCTGGGTGTGGCACTTTTGCCTGGGTGTTTGCAGGCGGGTTGGAGGAGAACGTGAATGAAGCCATCCTGCATTCTGCTTTCATCCCGTTYGGGGACGTCAAGGACGTAAACATCCCGCTTGATCAGTCGACACAGAAACATCGAGGTTTCGGTTTTGTCGAGTTCCAGGACAAGTGAGTTCTCCTGACCCTTCTCTTCCCTTTTCTGGGAACGTTTTTCTTTTTTTCCTTGGAAACTCCAGACGGATGAAACCCAGAAATCCCACTTGGGACTCAAAATCCCACGTGGGACTCAAAATTCCACTTGGGACTCAAAATCCCACTTGGAACTCAAAATCCCACTTGGGACTTGACATCAAATGCAAAATGGAATGCAAAATGGAACGCAAATGGAACGCAAAATGGAACGCAAAATGGAACACAAAGTGGATTGCAAAATGGAACGCAAAATGGAACGCAAAACGGAATGCAAAGTGGAATGCAAAATGGAACTCAAAATGGATAGAGGATTGATATCCCTACACTTACAGAAATCGCTAACGTGAGAATTGGGCGATCCGGGCCGCTCGTGGTCCTACCGGCCTGCCGGTCCGGATTTCAGCGCGATCTTAAGACTTTAAGACTTTAAAGATCGTGCGACGATCCAGGCCGTCCGCCCTGCCAGACGGCCTGGATCGTCGCACGATCTTAAAGTCTTAAGATCACAAGAGGATCCCAGCCATCCGCCCGGTAGGATCGCGGGCGGCCTGGATCGTTGCACCTGTTGAAAAGAGGGCCCATCGTAGGGCTGCCAGCCTGGGTGAAAACCGGTCCCATGCGGGGCATAGTTTTCTTTCTTGAATAGCGTGCAAGGCAACAGGCACTCACACAGGCGCGAACGAGACAACACGCACTCACATGGACACCCGCCCGCGCAAGCATGCGCACGAACACACACAAATGCACGCACGCACACAGGCAAATGCATCGTGGGCAGACTGTGGGGGTTCAACCATTGATGAGTTGGTGGAAGTCCAACGAAACAGTCTGGCACAGTCATGCTTTTTTTGTGGAGTTCACACAGCCACACGAAGAGTGTGCCCGCGTGTGTGGAAGAGAGAGAGAGAGAGAGAGAGAGAGAGAGAGAGAGAGAGAGAGAGAGAGAGAGAGAGAGAGAGAGAGAGAGAGAGAGAGAGAGAGAGAGAGAGCACCACCATGACGATGCGGACGGATGAAAATGACGATGCAGACAATGATGAAGATGAAAGATAAGGAGCATGATTGTAATGGCGTGAGGAATCGGGGAAGGGGGCAGAAACAGGTTATGGTGGTTTCATTTTTCTTTCTTTACCAACTCTGATCGCGAAAGGCAGAAGACGTGACATGACGATGGGACAAAATGATGGTATTGGGTTCCGGAAGAGGAGGAAAAGGTAATGGGAGGGAGATGACGACGTGAAGGATTCTGGGTCGGAGTGCAATGGGGTGGGAGCAGAGGATGTGGGAGATTTAGGATGAGGGAAACGGAAGATGGGTGTAGCAGTTGTTAGGTGGAGGGGGAATGGTGGAGGGTTAGGGGGGAACTTGGGGGGTGCAGGGGGGATACTAAAGGTGCAAAATCGCACCACATGGACTCGCCTCGTGACACAATTTTTTCGTCTTCTTTCTTTCTTTTCCATTATTTGTGTGTTTTTGTGTATGTGTTTGTTCGTGTGTGAGAGAGAGAGGGGGGGAAAGGGGGGACAGCTAGGGGGAAGTAGTGGGAGGGAACTGGGGGGATGTAGGGGGGATACTAAAGGTTGAAAATCACACCACATGGCCGCGCCATGTGGCACAATTTTTTTTCGTCTTCTGTCTTTCTTTTCCATGATTTGTGTATGTGTTTGTTCGTGTGAGACAGAGAGAGGGGGGGAAGGGGGGAGAGCCAGGGGGAAGGAGTGGGAGGGGGGTTGAGGGTTGAAGGTGCGAAATCGCACCACGAGGGTAGGGTACTTTAAAGAGGGCTGCGGGAGGGTCGGAGGGGGG
>BFEA01000307.1:198862-209471 GCA_003427395.1 Chara braunii | reverse complement strand
TTTAGTCTTCATTCCCCCGCATGCTGCACTAACACCTTGTGACCTCCTTCTTTGTGAGATCACTGACACAGTTACACTTTGTTGTGGAAAGCATCGACTTTGTCGACATCACTACAACCATATAATTTTCGGGCCCGCTGTTGGCAGGGATGCCACCTGTATCCGGATTGTGAACATCCTCTGCATCCAGATGCAGTATGTCCCATTTGTGCCTACGGGCGCTATAGCGAATGTGCACTTAACTGTGATGGTGAACGCCCCACAATGGTCATGGCTTGCAACCGGCATGCCCTTTGCCGTGCATGCTTCAGAGGTATGGTTGATGCTAGCCGTCCTGGTTCCTGTTGTGACGAAGTTGCTTACCTGAATGGTTTTTGTCCTATAGATCAGCGGGAGGGCTGCTACCATCGCCCGCATCCTTATGATAGTTGTCCTATCTGTTGTGAGGGTCTTACTTAGACGTACCTTGCACCCTAACAAAAATGTGCAGGTGCGCTGAAAACAGTGTACAAGAATGTGCAAAGGTGGGAAACCCTTCACTAAAACTGCAAAACAGTGAAGACTGCAGTAAAAGAAGAACATAAGTTTGTGTCGTTTTACTTTGTTTGTACCCTGCACCCTAACACCCTCAAAGAAAAAGTCCGAAGGGTGAAAATGAGAATTGTTACGATCCCGGTCATTTCCAAAGTGCAAATTCACAATGAAAGACAATGCCACCAAATTGCGAAGGAAATGAAAGCACTTGCAAAGAGATAAAGACCGGAGGGGAGAGAAAGAAGAAGAAGAAGAAGAAGAAGAAGAAGAAGAAGAAGAAGAAGTACACCAGCAAGACCAATGACAATTTCCCCCTTCTCTCTCCACCTTCCTCCTCCTCCTTCAATCCGCCAATCTTATTCTTCTCTCAACAGTAATAATAACAATGAATGGATGTACCAGAATCAATATCCGAAGTTCCTCCTTACTGCTGACTCAGCTCACAACAACAACAACAACAAGAAAGTCCACCATGGCCATGGCTTCCCTCCTTCATCCTCCTCTCTCATGCATAGGCCATGGCGGACTACTGGGAGACAGCTATGATGCTGCGCTGATGCCCCAAGACAACCCAAAGCAGCTATGCCGCTGCTTGACTTGGTCCGCTATGCCTGACTCTGCCTTGAGCTGCTCTGGTGCAGCGCTACCCCAACCGGGGCCTTCCAGATGCAGCGCCCAACAAGGTGATGAAGACGGTGTCCACCATAGCCAGGTAAGTGCCCTACCACTCTCCTACCATGCCCTCTTCTTCCTCCTCCTCAAGCTGGGGTGCTCGCCATAGCCAGGCTGAGCCCCAGCGGACCTTCACCTCCAAGCAGCGCTGCTTCAGTCCAGCGCTGCGCTCCAGCAGCATGTCGCCAATCCTTGCATACCCCAAATGAGGAGGAGCTCTCCGCTCTTCCTGAAGATATAGCGGCCTACCGGCCTCCTGGGCGGTGACTTCCTAGGCCAAGCGGCCTCCCAGCAACCGGTACCTCCTCCCTTTTGGAGGGAAACATCATTGCAGGCTCTGTTATTGTCCGCACAGGCCCTAGACCCGGGCTACTTGGACTGGTACCGGCCTACCTCTAACCTACCGCTACTGGGCCTCTAAAAATGCCAACTTTTTGTCTTCTTCTGCTCGGCCTACCTGCTACTTGAGTGTTTTTCCCCAGCTGCTCTAAGTGTCGTGGGCCTACTCCCGCTACCGGCGTGTTTACCCCCCTGCAACCCTTCAAAGTCACGGCCACAGGTAAGTAYCGGCCCGGTGGGCCTTGCAACCAACRAGTACCCYTGCGGGTCACACCACATACCCAACCAGCAAGCACTCAGACAGACATGCAAACCAGCAGGCACGCACACACACACAACCGGCAAGCACTCAGACAGGCATGCAAACCAGCAGGCACGCATACACACAGACTTGGAACCACAGCAGAATGCGGGAATCACAGCAAAGCATTCATTCCAGTGACAAATCCCAGAAATCAGCAGTGTTCTCAGTCTGTGTTTTTGGCGGGTCATTACAGAATAAAAAATGAAGAAGGAAGTGCAGGTGCACTGAAAAATGAACGTGGTAGACTCTTCACCGAAACTGCAAAACTGTGCAAGAAAGAAGAATGCAGTAAAAGAAAGAAGATGTTTGTGTCACCCTTATTTTATTTATTTTTTCTCCCTCTGCCTATCGATTTTCCTTTTCTGCTCCTCTCTCCCTTGTGTTTGACACCTCTTCCTTCACTCTGCCTCTTTCCCATAGCGTGCAAGTGGGCTGTTATGGCATACGGGGATGGGGGCAGCTCGCGCTCAACTTCATCAACGTGGCGAGCCTTGTACATTAGAGGCACAGTGGAGGAGGCGTTAAGAAGACTGAGAAACTGAATGATTTCAATGTGTCTTTGTTTYTKWTTTTTATCCTTTGATTCAGTGTAAATATTTTTTGTAAAACACTGAAAGAAATAATAATACTGTGAAACAAAGTGTCATTCTGGTTTGTCTGTCTCTTTGCCTGTCCGTCCTTTCATTTTTCTTTTCTTTGCTCATCTTATTTCTTTTTCTGCTCCTCCTGTCCTGTCCGGAGCTGGATGGCACTTGCCTCGTCAACTTTGCTGTGGAACTCCTCACTTCCCCTAAGGTCGGAGTATGGTCTGACGATTTTGTGAGCGGCGCAAATGGGCGATTAGTGTAGCGCTTCGCAGCGGCTGCCGCCTCCCGCGAACAGCGCATGAGGTGCTACCGGGCCGTCACCCTCATCACTGAAACGGGGAACGGAGGAACGAGTTGCCCTCTTCCCCGACAGAGGAGGGGCAATGCCCTTCGGCAGTTTCGTCACCCTGGTAGTCCATAGCCTGCTAGGGTAGGTCGTTCTCAATCGTGTTACTGAGGACGAGGAAGAATTCCCGACGATCAGAAGAGTTTAACACACCAGGATTCTTGGGAGTCACCATGTAAGTGTACCGTGAAGATGGAAGGTGGAGACGAGGTAGGATTGGGTTAATCTGACGGTTTGTGTCTGCTATACGCCCCGGCTCGGACAGTAACTGAGAGCTTACAATATTACTGGTTAGCTCTCCACCCCTATAACTGCTGGTTTTCTCTAGTGAAATACCATTATCTCGCAATTCGGAGAGAATTAACCTAACAGGAACTATGCAAATCTGTACAATTAGCCGAAGTGGTAGACCCAACCTCTCCCTAGTAGACCACTGTAGGAAGGAGGTAGGTTTATAATGCTTCCGCCAAAGGCAAGCAAAGCGGAGCGGAAAAGAGATTCTTCGACCTAATCCATGGAAAGTATGGGGAATTCTCTCTCGAATGCTCCCGCCAACCATCCACATGCCTCTATAATTAGATTTGCTCCTATTTTATCGAGTCCGGACAGGCTATTCGTAGCCACCAAGAACTAAGCGGTATTTGATGCAGGGTACTCGAGGCAGGTGCCACTGCTCTGTGGAGAAGAGAAGTCTAGATGGAGGAACAGGGGGCTGGAGAGGCCGTACACATGAGGTCCAATCCAGGTGCAAATGAATTTGATAGAGTAAGGCACTCAATCGAACGTTGTTACAACGAGGGCGTGTGTCCCTACGATGTGAATCTTGGTACAATAGTAGACGACGAGGAAGGACGAAGATTTGTAATGAACAAAGCAGTAAACAAAGTGAAAGAGCAGTGGTTGAAAGAAAGGTCGGTCATGGTCATATTCCAGGGGGAAGCAAGGAATCTGTCGCGGTCAGTGAAGGAAGACGTGATTAGAGTGTACGAAGATGGTTGGACCACAAGGAGATTGTTTCAGCCAGAAGCAGGGCGAGGAAGAGTCGAATTTGAGGGCTAGAATGTAGCATCATACGTTGCCAAGTCCAAGGAAATCGCCACCTAGCTAATACAACAGAAAGAACTTGTGATCAAGATAGAAGAAAACAAGGAGTACTCAGTGTCGTTCAAGCCAAGACTCCCGAAACATGAGTTGCAAGCCCTCCGAATACAGGAAGCAGAGACAAGGTTCTACATAATGGCATTGAGAGTGCTACTAGACGCATATTACTTCCAGTACAGTGCAATAATTAGGCTCTTTGGAGAGATTATAACTATGCACCCTCCGGAGTATGACAAAGATCGGTTGAAGCTCATGAATGTCAAATTTGACATGCCACCGGAATCCAGACCGAGGATAGACGACGATCTGGTCATATAGTCACCAGATGGGGAGCGCTGGAAGGTGGACATTGTAACGCCATATACAAATTGGTGCCGTCGATGTCGATGGTATTACCATACTGAGGACAACTGTCCAAGGTTTAGACAAACAAAGGAGGGGCATCGAGGGAAGGGGGAATGGCACAGAGGACACAGAGAGAGATATTGACAACACTTGGAGAAACAACTGGACTTTCAAAAAACGACGCACTTACAACCACAAAAAAGAAAAAGAAAAAAAACAAACACCCATTTGGACGAGATACCAGGTAGATACCTACCCCAAAGTTGTTGTGTGAGTATGCCCTGAGTGAGGGCATTATGGCAAGGGTGTCAGGTCCACGGAAGAAGACAAGAGGAAAAAGAAATTGAAATTGAACTTAGGGTGGGTATGAGGGTTCATACATTCTGGATAGTAATAGTGTGGGCATGCCCTCCTCCACAAAGTGTCAACAACTCGTGGATTGCGTCGTGCCTCCCTGGAGGGGCACCAAAACAAAAAAGAAGAGAAAACAAAAACACAACAACGAAAACCTGAAACTGCCCGCAATAGTTGTTAGATGCTTTCTTGTGAGTATTGGTGTGAGCACAACTTGTGCACGACCTTCCCGACGTGGTCTTTTGTTTTTCTTTTTGTTTTTTTAACGAGCCCACAAGGCCCAACTGCCGAGCCTCCGCATACCCCCGAAAAGTTTGGAAAAAGTGGGAAAAATGCTAGTTTTCTCATTTTTCCCAAGAGTGACAAAGGTAGTGGTGGTTTAATGCCGCCCCACGATAGTGAGAGGATACTTGAGGAGGAGGGAGACAAACTTTGGGTGTTGGAGAAGATGGACAAAGGAGAAAGTGCGTGGAAGGAAGAGCTTGAGGAGGATGTGGTGGAGGAAGAGTGTTAGGTGGAACGTGAGTTCAGACATTTGCCGGTTGAGGCCATTTGCGGATGACCTCAACTTTGGTTGCCTCGGGCTCGTGGCCCGCAACGGACAACCGATGTGCAAGGTAGATATGACGTTGTCCCTCCCAAACTCAAATTTATCTAAGTTGAGATGGAGCTGCGCATCCATGAGGACCTGTAGCACTTCCTCAAGGTGTCGCATGTGCTCCTCCATCGACTTGTTGAAGATTAGTATGTAATCCAAATAAACAACAACAAATCGATTGATCTGACTGTGGAATACTTTGTCCATGAGACTTTGGGAGGTGGCCGGTGCATTGGTGAGTCAGAAGGGCATGACGGTAAACTCGTACAACCCATCACAAGTTTTGAATGCAGTTTTATGCTGGTCGGCAGGGTCGACTTCAATTTGGTGATAACCAGACTTGAGGTCGATCTTCCTGAAGACCTTGCATCGACCTGCAACATCAAGCAAATCATCAATGTGTGGCAAAGGTTATGCATTTTTTCTTGTCATTCGGTCCAGTCTGCGGAAATCAATACACATCCGAAGTTTGCCCTTTTTCTTAGGAACAAACCAAACTGGTGCATTGAATTTGGATTCGCTCGGCTTGATCTATCATTTTTCAAGCATGTCATCGATCTGTCTTCGTAACTTCTCCAGTTCGCCTGAGCCCATTCGATAGACACAACCTTTTGGAGGAGTGCTGCCTTCTATCAAGTCGATCTTGTGTGGACCAGACACACGAGAACTCCACGTGGTTCGACCAAAACTTCTGGGAATCGGTTGAGAAGATTGCGGATCTCTGATGGGATCTCCGGAGGTGGCGAATCAAAATCTGGTGCAAGCATATCAGACTGCATAGGTGAAGCTAGAACAACATGATTTGAAGTCGAACTGTTTGGACTAAAAGTAGATTAAAGGGAGGTAGAAGTCGAGGTAGAAGTGGTTGCATTGGAAGTAAAAACAACATGCAAAGTAGAACCATTATGTACAACAAAAATAGAAGGCACATGAGCAAGCCTAACAAAGACTATATACATTTGCTCATCATTTGTGTGCCTGCGTCACTTTTTGTAGAATTTCATTGCGTTGAGAAAAGTCACTCGGGACTCGCGCGGTTCGTCCGAGAGGACTGAACGCTCGATCCCCATGGCATCTTTAACCATGAATTGTGAGTCCTTCCACGTGGTTCTTTCACATTGGGCCTGTAACAGGCCTAAGCCAATAACTACGTTGAAGGGGCACTTATCAAGGACATAGAAGTTCAACTCATGTGTGATTGTGTGGTCTGCATCAAAGGTAGTGTGCACACCTTTGACTGCTTGCGTAGATGTGACAACCTCTTGGTTGCCCACTTGGGTTCGACAAGGATTCTGCAAAGTCACTCGCTTCATTCCCAAGCATGCCTTACGAATGTCGTGTGGTGGGAAGTAGTTGGCGGTTGCGCCACAATCAGCCAACACACGGATGTATGGGCCATTAATGCGGAGATTGAAGAAGATCAA
Organism: Chara braunii; assembly: GCA_003427395.1. NCBI lineage: Eukaryota > Viridiplantae > Streptophyta > Charophyceae > Charales > Characeae > Chara > Chara braunii. Next base: position 202,867 of record BFEA01000307.1, on the reverse strand, counting down.
CTTCGTTTTTCCCTGCGCGCGCTCTTGCTTCATTTGAGCCTAATGCAGCAAGAGAGCATGAAAGTCAATCTCTTCCAACTTCGCCAAAGGTTCCTTGTAAAGGATATGCAGTTTCTCAGCCTTGGAATCAGCATCAAATGGGTTCTCAAGAGAGGATTATTGAGTGGAATCAGAGTTCGTAGAAGGACCTGCACTTACTTGTTCAACCTCTCCTTCTGCAGAGTGTGCTGATAATATCTCTAACCCCTTTGCTGGTTTCCCTGCTGCAATCTGAAACACTGTTGGATTGAATGTCCCGGTTTGGTGTAATGCAGGCGAATCCTTTATGGATCCTATGTTTCCACTCACTTTCACTAATCCGGAGATCTACCCATGGTTTTTGGCAAGATCCTCCGGTTTGGGTGGAATCTTTGCTCCTTTGGGGAGGTGAATGATGTTAGTATTGTTATTCATTGAGTTCCTCGACCCCTTACTCTTGAAGGGAGTCTTTTTAAAGACATTCATTGATTTATCATCATTTGCAGTTTCGGACTCGTAAGCCGAAAAACACACGAGGTCAACATCTTGCTCTTGATCATCACCAACAGTAGAACCCTTTGCACCAGTCCGACATCAGACTCCAACAGGTCGTGTGATGCAAAAAGGTTGCTGCCTCCATGCTGTCTGCGACCAAAGGTCTCCTTTACGCTACCTGCTGCGTGCAAGAGGTCTTGGCCTCTAGCCTGACTACGTCCTTCATGAGGGAAATCCAGTCCGTGTATTCGTCGAGTCCTAGCCCAAGACGATTAATAATGGTCGAGGGTACCGTGCCTTTGACAACATCTAAACATGATTGTGCTGTCATCTCCAAGCCGGGTGTGGCAAAGAGATTGCTGAGATGTGTCACTAGGTCTTTCATATTCTTGGCCCACTTGCTGCGTTTGACATAGTCAAGCCGGTATCTTGCTCTTGCTGCAGCGTGCGAATCTTGATAGCGTTTGATGAAGAGTTCATAGAGTGCATTGATCTCGGTGGCCTTTAACCACTTGTTCATGTCCAGTCTGGCGTATCCGGCCTGTATAGCTTGGAGCTCTACCCAGCTTAGTACCTTGGGCACGCCATTGGTTCCCATGAAACATTGTCCTTCCTATCGTATCTAGGCAGTAACACGGCCGTCGCCTTATCCGCATAGGGAAAGCCATTACTAGGATCAGGATCTGCAAGAACTGGAACTGGGACTGCACCAGTTGCAGAGCTCCTGCACCGCTACTTTGTGCAGCAGCAGTGGAAGGTGCACTTGTTGCAGGTCCCATATTCGTCAAGCTCAAGGATGAAGAAGAGAAGAGAGGGGCATAGGTGGTAGACAAGGTAGCAGAATTCGATGCATTTGGCAGGAGTGGGGGGTTGAGATTAGCCTGATGCAGATCTGCAATTTTCTGCAGTTGGTCACTGTGAGCCTTCTCCATCTGGGTCATGGTTTCCCGCAGATATTTTACCTGATCAAACAGTTGGGAAACCAAGCTGGGGAGAGGGTCCATCATGTGACAGTCGATTAGTCCTCTCACGTAGGCGACCAAGTGTGACTCTCTCTCATCGTTCGGTAAGGAGGGAACATTTTTGAACTCATCCTCATGGCCCTGTATAGTGGCCTTCCTCCTTCCTTCTGACGCTTCTTCCTCCAACTTCGCCTCCTTTTTCAGTGCACTCTCATAGAGGGTCTTAAAGAGCAGTTTATCCTTTGCGTTTGCGGCATCCATTTGTGCCTTCATACTCACTGAAGCTTTTGCTGATGCTGCTTCCATGGTAGTCCTACTGGGGCTTTTAACATGCAAGTCAGAAAAGGTCTGGGCAAGTCTCTCAAGGTAAGTACTCTCTGCCCTTTTCTTCGGACGAACACTCCGTTTACCTTTTCTGGCACCCTCAAGAAAGACGCTCGGTACTCTCTTTCTCCTTGCTCTCTCTTTTGTCTGTGATCGTGTCGGTACAATCATTTGTCAACCCAATGAAAGAAACAGTTTGAAAACAATTCGAAGAGAAGGTAGAACTCCTAGCCGGAGCGGCAATTCATTTGGACTGGAGAGCAGACAAAATAGTAAAAAAATAAAATAAAATAAGAGAGATCTGATTCAACAACAGTCTGGTCCGACTACGTATGAGATCCCCTCAAGCCTACTCAGACTCAAATCCCGTAAAAGCACAACAAATCAAATTCAAAGTGTGCTACATAATGCAAGAGAGAATTGAGTGGTGTCAAATTCAAGTGGCGGACCGTGTAATAAAGTTTGTGAAACGTCTCAGCTGAGATCTTCTCAGCGACGAATGTCCTGGTCCGAAATCCGATTCCCAGCAAGGTTGAGCAAGGTGACTGACGTCAACAAATTTGGGCCTAAGGGCCCCTTCTTGGTTGGGCCCAATCTTACTGGGTCCAAAAAGGTCTCACTTGAGTCTAGACTGGGTCCCAACCAACAAGAGTTCCACAAAGACCTACTTTTTGTCCCTACCGTACTGAAAAACGAATTTCAACTCCAAAAAGAACCTACAGACTACGGCCGTTCAAAGTGGAATAAATAAAGTATTGTAGAAAGATATGGCATTGCGCACAAGATACTCATCCATTCACTCATCAGGTGAGAAAGCGGTTCACACACTTCAACACAGGATCAAGACCATAGAGAATGGGAGAAGAACCTAGAATACCCCAACAGGCAGTCGATTCCATGCACACACACACATGGGCACTCTTGTGGCATGACACTTACTTGAGTGGCTGGGCTCTTGGGATGAAATGAAACTCACCCCCCTTCTCGCATAGTCCTTCTGACCCAATTAGCACCCCCTACACTAGTGTCCTATCATCTAGGAGGGTCAACTTCTACCCAAAGTACAACGCCGGATCCCCCTTCGATGTTGAAGGTCGAAGTAGCAACTTGCAGTCCGCTGATGCATATATGGCTGCCACCCTCAAGCTCGCCTAACTTGAGGGGAACCCTAAAGTTGCTCCTTGTCTTCCCTGAAGTCCAGATTCCAGTTTTAGGTGCCGTTCACCGTCGCCTCTCTCCAATTGCATCACAAAGTCCCACCTTGTGTCTCGCCACCACACACACACACTCTAACAACCTGGCCGGGTCTGTTGTCGGCCGTACACGACCCTGCCAGGTGGGAGCAGCTTCCCTTTCACCATGCTGCCGCACTTAACCCTAACTTCCAGGCCTAACCCTAAGTGGTTAGCCCTAACCACTTAGATTAGGGTTATGGCGGCAAAGTAAACTCTCAGAAGCAAGTAGAATCTGCTCTGATACCAATGTTACGATCCTGGCCAATTTCAAGCACACATTCATCAGAAAGTACAATGCCATCCAATTGCACAAAGAAATGAATGAACTTGAGAAGAGAGAGAGAGAAAGTACAATGCCATCTCCTTCTCCTTCTCCATCTCGGTCTCAGTCCTTGTCTTTCTCTTCCCCTATCTGCTCTTCTTCTACTCGTTCCTCGTCGCACCTATCCGGTCCTATCTCCTGGCTTTCTTCCTCCTCACGATGCATGCACGACCTTGGGATACAACATCGATGCTTTTTCTTTTCCACCGTTTCTTGGAAAATTATCCTTCTGTTAGTTCGCCCAAGTCTTTCTTCTTCTTCTTCTTCTTCTTCTTCTTCTTCTTCTTCTTCTTCTTCTTCTTCCTCCTCCTCCTCCCTCCTCCTCTTCCTCTTCTTCTCGATGTCCTCCAATACATCGGGAAAGGAGCACAAATGGTTAACGGGGACCTCCAAGCTCCTGACTAATGGGACCAAAACTGAAATTAGGGTTTGGGGGTCAAATTTTTGCTTTTTTGTTTTTTTGTTTTTTTGCCTGTTTTTGTTTTGGTTTAAGGTTGCTGTCTGCCAAGTTTGGTATTATTTGGGTTATTAGAATTTGTGCTGTTGGGAGGCCTGAAAATCCTGAAATTTGGATGACGTGTTTCATGCCAAAATTGCCTGAAAATGCACTTTTGGGTTGCTGTTTTATGTGTTTTTTTTTTTTTTTTTT
>BFEA01000307.1:35635-46984 GCA_003427395.1 Chara braunii | reverse complement strand
CTGGTCTCCGATCGGTGGGTACCCCGCCCGACGCTTTTGCTGGTCACGAGGGTGTCCATGAAGTCCATGAAAACGCTCTGTCATGGACCAGCAGGAATGTGTAAGGGCTTGAGTAATCCAAGCGGGGCTTGGGATCACGACTTGCCCACTGACAGACTTGACAAGTCTGGACATACTTCGCGTCGTCAAGCATACAGGCCACCAAAAACGTTGTGCCAGATTAGCACCACTCTTCTTGTAGCCGAAGTGCCCTGTCGCATCATGACGCTCTCCTAAAAATAAACTACGCAAAAACTCGCTATACGATACACACAATTTTTTTAACCTTGCCTTTTCGAGAAAGAGTAACCCATCCACCATCACAAACTCGTCAGATGTGGTTTTGTCTTGGGCCTCTAGTCGGCATATGATGTCCATCATGATGGGATCTTCCTTGCAGGCCTCCACCAACGATCGAATTATATCGTTAGATAAGCCAAACTCAGTAATTAGTGCACCTAGGTAGTCTGCCCTTCGTGACAGCGCATCGACGACCTTGTTGTACTCTCCCTTCACGTAGTCTAGCTTGAAGTCATACTGATCTATGACTTCAATCCAGCGTTTGAGTGCATGAGAGAGAGCAAATTGTGTGTTGATCCACTTGAGGGTTTAATGGTCAGTTCTCAAGTAGAAGTACCTTCCCATTAGATAGTGCCTCCAGTGGATAAGAGCCTTGTAAAGGGTGTAGAGTTGCCTCTCGTAGGTGGACTTTGCCAACTTCTTAGATGACTCTTCTTACTTATGTACTCGATCAACCTTAACTTCTTCCTTTCCTATTGGGCCAACACTGCGCCAATGCCATATTGGCTTGCATCAGTGGTCACAATGAATGGCTTCTCGGGATTAGGAAGCATGAGGATCTCATGATGCATGAGAGCATACTTCAAACATTTAAAGGCTCCTTCACATTCATCTGTCCATTCCCATGGTGTGTCAAGGCGTGTTAGATCAATCAAAGGGGCAGCCACCGTACTATAGTTTTTGACAAAGTTGACTGAGGTCGTTGCCAGTCACGAATGCTAGCCACCTTTGCATCTTCGGGCCTAACTCCATCCGGGGATACCTCATGACCCAAATACAATATCTGAGTGCATCCAAACTCGCATTTCTCCTGATTGATCTTATACTTGTGTTGTCTAAGGAGGCCTAACACAAAATCTAAGTGCTGCGCATGCTCCTCGATAGTCTTACTAAAGATAAGAATATCGTCGATGCACACGACAATAAACTTATCCAAGTAGTCATGGAATACCCTATTCATGGCGTGTTGGAATGTACCCGACGCATTGCAAAGGCCAAAAGGCATCACCACAAACTCGTACAGATCGAACCTGGTCTGAAATGCGGTTTTGTGTTGGTCTTTTGGTCTAATGGCAATTTGATGGTAGCCGGACTTTAAATGTATCTTTGTAAAGTACTTACATCCCTGCACTCTATCCAATAGGTCGTCGATGTGTGGTAGAGGCTCGGTGTTCTTAACCTCTATAATCAATGCACATCCTCAATGTTGACAGTTGGACTACTGTCGATTGGGCAGACAACATGTCGTGCGAGGAGTTGCTGGCAGCTCAAACGAGACAGATAGCTTACGGGTTAGAAGACAATCTTATGACAGCGGTTGATCGACTAACTGTGGAAAGAGGGAAAGGGAAGGAGAGATGGAATAAGAACGTCAGGATTGGGAATAGAACGTAAGTGTGGGCGATCTGGTACTTCTGTATGACGCGGCTTTGGAAAGGACATGGTCGGAAAAGTTGGCGAATAGATAGGTAGGGCCCTACCGTGTAGTCGAGGCACTCGACTAGGGAGCGTATATGATAGCCGAATTAGATGGGTCTAGATGGAGAGATGCTGTGGCAGGGGCTAGGCTGAAGTTGTTCAGACCAAGGGGAGTCCCTACTCTTACACCAACACTGTCGGATCCCAAAAGGAAGGGTAAAGCCAAGATGACAGATGAGACACCATCAACACGGTTTGAGGTAGGGAGAGTTCAAAGAAAAGGAAGAGTCTAGAGAACCGAAAAGTGAAAGGCTTGATACTAGGGAAGAAAAGGAAGTGGTTTTTCGTACTCAGGAGATTGAAACGAAGAGTCCGCATCAGACAGGGCGGCGCATCTGGACCGTTTTCGTATCAATAAAGAAAGAAGCAGAAAACGTTCTCTTGCCTATACCCAAGCAACACAGAATTAGGAAGAACAAGACGCATCCTCTCAGTCCCAGGTTTTCCAGGAAACCCAAACGCAAGGCACTCAAGTGTCGATGCGGACGACGCATACGGGCGGTCACTTTGAAACTTGTACGGTTCCTCTGACCAACACGGCGGGATCTCGACGGGGACGTCGAGAAGAGGTCCGGGCTTACTGTCGGGCAGCCACAGACCGATCGACCACCCGACAAACAAGGGATTCGTCCCCCAACCTAACGTCCAGTTAGGATTTGTCGGGTACTCTTGCCGGAACCCTCGGGGAAAATTAGGGGTCGTCAGAGGAACCCTGAATTCACCAGTGTCGGCCGTAGGAACTATCCTTTAAAATTAATAAGATAAACAACCGACTCCACCGCGCCTGACCCTTACCCTTTCTGTTTGTTCTGAGGCTGTCTTCGAATCAGTCAGCCATGAGGCAAAGGAATAGTAATAGGCCCTCGGGCGGCCTTTTTCACGCTGACCAGTTGGCGAGAGTACGAGCCTCGAATTTTATTTAATTTAATAAAGAAATTAAAAATAACCAATAAAGTTGAAAATGATAAAAGGAATTGAAAAACGAGTAATTCAATGATTATTTAATATTTTTTATCCAATTAGGTCCCAATGATTTAAACATTAGTTTATCTATTTATTTGTTTCTATTGATTTTAATGGATCTCCTCAATGTATTAAATTTTACCGAATTTTCCCTAATTGTTACCCTTGTCATAATCTGGGAGTTATTGAGCGTGCAATGCTCACATCCTACTGATATCCTATTGTGTGTTGAGTGACGTACGATGTCGACAGTCAATCATTTCAACACCTTGTGAGGTGGACGTTGGATATGTATGCGGTTGGGCCAACAGATTGATTTTTAGCGACGGCAGCCGACTCTTCTTGGTATGATCTGGGAGTTGGCACATATACGACAATTGACGTCTGGTGCGGTATCTGGTCCGGAACCGGTATGAAAACTGATATGGTACAGGCATGGTGCTTGTGGTGTTTGGAACGACATCTGGTCCGCGGTTTGCTTCGACACAAGTATGGTACTGGGGCTGCACATTGCGGTCTGTTCACATTTTTTAGGTTTGGTATTGGTACGACATGCTTTTGGCTTGGCATGGTATTTAGTCGGGTCCGGGGCTGCTGCAGTTCACTCCGGCTCTATGTCATCATTTTGGTACTATTCTAGCTACACGACATCCTGGTTACGGTGACACGATCACAAGCGAGAGACTGGGACGGTTCACTACGGTTGGATATTATTACTTCTTGGTACGACACTGGAACCTGACGATGTAATGTTGATCTCCAACTCAGGTACGGATCACTGCGACGACGCTATTATTCCTTGGCAATCACTGAATACAGCAGAGGGTTTGATGGGTCAGCGGTACTGATTCTAGTCATGATAGTTGACTCTAAAATGGGGGCAATGATTTTTTTTTTGTGACCATGGGTGCAGATAATCCAGTTCCCTTGACCATTTTTCTCATCCGCAGATGCACCCTCAGCTTATGTTGGGCCTAGGCTTGCAGCTTCGTTGCCACTAGTGCCTTCGTCGCCCACAGTCCCGTTCAAGGCCAGCGCTCTGCGCTGCTAGGCTCCCGTGCGGATAAAGAAAGGGACCAGCGAGAAACGGGGGGCATACAGCGCGCCTGGTGTACCCCGCCCACTCGAGTACTCTGAGCGGAGCTCTGATGGCCCGATTGACGAATAAGACGGGGAATGAGTGCAACGCAGGGGGGGAGAGAGGACATTCAAACAGTGCGGAACGGGAGGAGTGTTTTTGACATGTCCCAGGCGTACTCAACGCACGTGAGTTTCGGTCAAGGGGGGGGAAACGTCCCAGTTGGGGTGTGTGATGAAAGCGTGCCTGATGTGCGCCGTGCGCTGCTAAACTCGGAGTAGAAGCGAGACATGGAGAAAAGGGACAATTGGGGAGGCGTGTTTGGCGTACACAGTGTTCGAGAGTGTTGATCAGGGTGTGAAGTCCTCGTTAGTGGATGCTGAGGGGAGTCACAGTGTGGAGGCGACACAAAGGATGGATGAGAGCTCAAACGGACGGAGTTTCAAACGGACGGAGTTTCAAACGGACGGAGCACTACTGACGCGCGCCCGGGGAACTCAGTCGTCCTCGCCGTTGTTAAGGACCTCTTCAAGGGAGCACTTGCACTCGCGGAGGCCGGATGAACGAGCAAGCAAAGTCTTGATCCTAGATGAAAACGATCATGTAATCTGCTCGCAGGACAAACTCATGAGGGCCGCGTTGCAGCCAGGAAGTATGAGAAATCGAGAAGGTGCTAGTGGTATGTGGACTATGAGAAGGAAGTTGCGCAACAGGTGTTCGCAGGTCGCGTTGGAGACTGTCTAAGAAGTGGTCTTTCTGCGGGCAGTCAGCAGGATCGGGCCAGCCAGATGCAGGAACGCACGCTGTTGACGAATCGACCATTATCGCTCGAGAACTGCGAGCACCATTGCGACGATTGAATCGGGAGCCATTGCGCTCGTGGTGGGAACGTCTATTATCGCTCGAAAGGGGGGACTGTCGTTGTCACAGGAGATCGGGAGCTGCTGCAGTTGGCAGCAAGAACAGCCGTCACGGTGTAAGACAGAGATAGCCATTGCCTCTGGTGATTAGGATCCGCGGTTGCTGGCAGAAAGGCCAGCTACTATTGCCTGAAACGAGCTTCATCATTACTGCATGGGTGAATACCCGCTTCCGGGTGTTGACGGGACCTGACATCGCGCCAATAGCAACATCAGCGACGCAAGTGGACATCAGCTGCAATCGACTGATGAGACTGGAATCTCACGTGTGGAAACGACAACCACTTTCCGCTGGTAACGGAGTGTGCCATCCCGCTAGTAGGACCAACAGTTACGCAAGTCAAAGTCACAACAACATTCGACTGATGATCCAAGTAAGGATTCAAGCCCACGTACGATGAGGTAAGTGAGCATTTAAACAACTGTTGATGATGCACAAAGATCGTTGCGAATGTGCTTCTGCTGAGACTTGGCGGGATGGCGACAATAAATTTCCTAATCTAGAGTCGTTTCCAATATGACCAAGTGTGTAATCCCAGGCTTCCAGCGCCACTAGCGGCAATTGAGATCCTTATCACTGTTCCTCGATCTCTCCTCCCTCATTCAGAAGTGTTTTTCTTAGTCTGAAAGTTATTTGATCTGGGTCATTGCTCCCACAAAAATCGAGAACACACAGAGTTAGCGGTTTCCTATAAATTGAGTAGGAGAACTCGGTATACAATGAATTATAATTTCAACTTCTTTTCCTTTTTTTTTTCTTTTTCCATTTTTCGAGAATTCAAGAGAGAGGGTACATCAGCCCCATCAATCCTAGAGTGTAGCAAGCGCAGTCCTCTCTTGTTCTATAAAAAAAAAACTCTAGCGGGAAACTCGGATGGTTTAGCGAATCGACTTCGTAGAAAATGGGACGATTGTTCATACATATGAACTAAAATTCTAGAGGGTTCAAAAATTCTCCATTATCGTCATAAGTTGCAGATCAAACCGCTCACTCTCCAACTTGGATCGGTACTGAAACCTGTTGATAAATGGGACGATTGCTCGTTCATGTGAACTAAAATTCAAGTGGGTCTGAGAATTCTCTCAACACTACTCATCAGCGCATTCTACGACATCTTCAAGAAGATGGTGACTGCAGGAAGACATTTTGTTTAAATCCAGTGAGAACTCAATAGTCGACTTGCTAACCCCCCTCCGAGGCCGAGCTAGTGGTTGTACTCATCACCACGAGAAAAACCCGGAAAGGACAGATAAACAGGGGGGGGGGGAATCAGGAGCGCGCAGTCAGGTAAAAGGGAAGGGCTCTGTTCACTGGACCGGGTGTAAGTAAGCACATTTGAACCAGAACCTGTCACGCGCTGGGCATGTCTCGGTTGACTGAGTTGTGCTTTTCAAAAAATATATATAAATAAAAACAAAAATAAAATAGAAAAAGTTTGTGGATTGTCTTCCTTGATTCAAGACGAGTACTTAAAGTAGCATTATTAATCTGAGGAGATTGTCAACAAGCCTCCCTAAATTGCGCTATAAGAACCCTGATCTGAGAAAGCCCTAAGCTAAGGCTGCTCGGAGATTGAGCTTGCTATTCTGACCAGTCAGGGACGTGTGGGCGAACGAATTGATTTACTGTGAGCACAATTAAAACCAGGGCAAGCCCTCGAAGGAGGATCTGGACGCAGAGGGAAGATCCGCTTAATGATGCTCAAAAATTGTTTTTGATCATATTCTCTACATTTCCAGTTCCTCTCCAGAAAAATTTGTGGAGTAAAAAGGGGGGCGTAAGAGGTATCCTAGTCCCCGACTCGCTACTGTTCACTGAGGACCTCGGAAGCGGGCGCAGCGAGTGACAGGCGCTGTTGCCCTTGGCTTCAGCGGACAGTAGGCGACCCCTCCCTGGGTTTCCTCACATAGGTACAGGCGATGCCTCAACATCCCATGCTTTTTTTTTTCCCCCTTTTCTAACAACGAAACTTTGCTTATCCTTCGACATACGATGTGGCGAAGGCGGGCTTTATGTCGAAACCGTGAATGCCGAAAATTGTCTAACAGTAGAGTTGGCGAATATTTCACGGTTTCGACACTGGTGTGGCGAGGCCAATTGAATCTATACTTCCCCCCCCCCCCCCCCGATGTAACATCTCATTATAATAGGTTAAGTTGAGGTCGGGGACCTCACAATTCAACCCGGAGTGATCCTGGGACCATTACCCAGTTTCGCTTACGAGCAAGTGCTCGAGTAACCCTTGCACCAATCTCAAGAGCCTAAGGAAATTCTAGGAAAAAATTTGACCAAATTTAGGCCACAATCCGGCTACCTTACGCCCGGAGAAACAAAAACAAGGCTGCAAGCCTACAAAAGCTCACAAACCAAAAAACAACATGCCATAGCATCCTACCTACGAACTATCCTACCCCCATACTCGTCTACAGTTTCGTCCATGTCGAAGGGTGGTCCCGCATGGGACCCATGGACCTGAAGCGGTGCTCCCTCCTCGTACTCAGCCAACCGCCATCCTCCTGCAGATTAAGAAACCGAGCAACCCAGGTTCAACTTCCCGGTTAAACAGCAAACCATTTGTCCCAAACTAACTTTCCTTCTTCCAATTTCACCAACTTACCGTCTCTGCCCCAGGTGTCGCCAAACCAATTCGTCGGAYGACCCTAGCCCTTCCTCATCCAGTCTGCGTGGATGACTCTTCTCAAGGACGTTTTAAACATGCTCCGCATCTTCTTGTTTGTCATTTCCTTGTTGTCAAATATTCGTAGGTGTCTTTCCTTCCAAATGACATCGCAGTCAATCGCACGAACAGCTTGAGCAATATAGCCCCATCCTTCCTTTGGATTCAGTGAATCTGGGATTCCACCCGGAAGAACCCAATCTCAACAATCTAGACAGTTGTTTGTAATATTGGTCCAGAAATTTTGCCACCAGTCCCAAATTCGCTTCGAGGCTAGGCAATCGTAACATAAATGAGTGGTGGACTCATATGCCCAGCTACATCTTTTACAAGTMATTTCCACTTTCAATCCACGTTGTACCAGGTTTACCGCCGACGGAGTTGCCAGTAAGGAGAGCAGCCACAAATTGGCTGCCAATCTTGGATTCGGGGCCTTTACCAGTTGCCCCCAGCTGCGAGATAGAGCTTTCTCCACTGTATGATATTCACAGTCCAAAACTTGRCACCATCTGGCCGTGGCTACATCTAGCGGGGTACGAAGGGGGGTATGGATCTTGTACCCCAAGGTTACCGAATAAGATGAAAGTGGTAAGTCTTCACCCTCTGGACCTTCTCCTTTCCAGCCTCATAGTTTGGGGTMTAATCGGAGGCTGGAAATYGGGAGGCCATACGCAAAGACTTGGCAAGTCCAGTTTCCCTCCTCRTCGCATGTTTCCCAAACTCGAATTTGACTTAGACCAGCAGAGAGAGGAGGGTGAGAAACACTCTCTTGTTGGATCAATTGACTAGGATAGTATTTTCGTATGCCAATCCAATGCTGAAAGGATCTCTTACCGACACATTCAATGCTATCCAGTTTCCAAAAGGAATTTGTGTCTGCCGGATCCTCGCTGACATACCATGTACCCGGGGGTCCACCCCGTCAGGGCTTAGGAGATACTTCCATTGTTTAGGTATTGCATCGATCAGATCCCTCTTACGTTCGTCAACGTGTCATACAACACCCAATAAATTTATAAACTCTTATGGCGAAAGCCATCTGTTCTCAAGATCATCCCGAATATCAGCAATCCTTGGTACCCCCCTCTCTATCCAACTGCGTTCCAAGCTGCTGCTTGCTGAATATGTTGCAAACCAACTGTTATCAGGTTTCCTAATAAATGGATTTTTGAAGAGGGGCTGCATCATAATTTCAGATTTGGTAGAAGGGTGTAGCCATGAGTTTGGCTGCAACTTTTTCCAGGCATGTATAATGGYTTTCCAAAAATCCGAACCTATCATCCTATTCTGATAAGAGGGAAGCAGAAGGCATGTCCACACATCTGAAGATCTCTCCAAATTTCATTCAGTTGCCAAGATGGCTTCAACCATGGATATCCAGTGGGCTTTCTCAGGGGAGCCTATCACCTGTATAATCCACCGTACCAACATAACGAGGCTCTTACGATAAGGATAAATCAATCTTAAACCCCCTTCTTTCTTGGCAAAGCAGAGCAAGTCCCAAGCTACTTTAGACATAAACCCTTCGTTGTTACCAGAAAAGGGTTTCATACAGACCTGGCCGCCTGTCTACAGATTAAGGCACATAGATGCTTACCTAAGGGCCTAACTGTTGCCACGGACCATAATAAGGCAAATAGAGCCCCATTAATTACCGTTACACAACCCATCAAAGAAAGATGGGGGGATTTTCCCCAAATGGAAGACCTTTGTAAGATTCTTTGCAATAGAATACCTTCCTGGTCAATTATACAGGAAAGCAAGGATACCTATACCCCTAAGAATCTCTCAAAGTCACTAACGAGTATGCGTTTCATCCCCCAGTTGACTACCGGTGATAGGGAGTCTGGTAGGAAAAACGAAGACTTCGACCAGTTAACAGACACTTCATATAACATCGAATATTCATCAATACACAGTTTTAAGGTCGACATAGAGAACACCGAGTTCTCAAAGATGACAAACAAATCATCCRCCAATGCTTTTACTTGACAATGATAAGTTTTCGTGATAAGACCCTTTATCTGTGGATTTCCTCTGATATTACACAGTAAATTTTCTATTTGTAGCACAAAAAGAAGGGTTGCCAAGGGACATCCCTGTCTCAGCGACCTAGATAGGATGAAGGAATCAGAGAGGTGACCATTTACCATCACTGATGTTGTAGATAGGGAGTATAGGGCTACAACCGAGTTGCACAAGTTTTCCCTAAATCCAACGTGTCTTAACTTTAATTTACTCGATCATAAGCTTTTTCCAGATCGAGCATAAGGATCGAGATATTGGCATTTGTGYTCCCCACCATCTCTAAAGCTTCAGCCGTCGTTACAATGTTGTCAAAGATCGACCGACCTTGTACAAAGGCCGCTTGATCTTTGTCAACTAAGGCGGGTAGATACTGGCCCAGACGACGAACCAAAACTTTAGCCAACAACTTATACGAAACATTAAGTACAKAWATAGGCCGYCAGTTTCTGATCTCTGAGCGGTCACCTTCATTATATAATAAGGATATTGTTTCGTTTCGCATACCCTTCAACAATTCCCCTCCCACCAGCACCTGATTATAGATGTCCACCAACTCCTCTTTAATCGAGTCCTTGATYACTAGATAAACCTCCACTGGGAGACCATCATCTTCCGGTGCTTTACCATRTGCCATTGAGTGGAGTGTCTCCCCCGCCTCCTCCACTGTTATCGGYCGGTCCATATCAAGTTTGTCATGATTGGGTAATCGGGCATTAAATAGAGCCCAGTGGTTGAAACCTTCTGACAAGTCCGTTGTAATGTCTTCGTCCGACCTTCTCGTGGTAAGGATATCTTGRTAGTACTGTGTTGCGTAGGAGTGGTCTTGGGCCAGAGGGCGATCATGGTCAAAAGAGTGTATTAACTCGCTCATGGGTTGGGTCAGGCGTTTGGGAAGCGGCTTTGGAAACAAATCACGGGTCATGCGGTCATATACCACTATACCCTTGACTTTCAAGCGCTTTGCCCAAGCGTCTGAATGTTCCTGTTGGAATATATCCCAATCTGCCATCAATTGTTTCCGTTTGTTGCTTCATAGTAAATGAGATATGAGATGCAGACCCATGCGAAGTTTAGCATATTCCACTTTCTTCCTCAGACTCTTTTCCCACTGCTTTATTTTGGCTGCAAGGATTCTTAAAAAATATTACTAGTAAGATGTTTCGAAAAAATCCGTGAGCCAGCTTCCCACCATGCTGCTTTAGATTCGAAGGTTTGTAACGTATTCTTCCAGTCTGACCAAAAGCGGCCTCATCTTCTTCTCCTTCCTCTTCTCTCCTCCTCCTCCTCTTCCGCCCATCTTCTTCTTCTTTTTCTTCTTCTTCTTCTTCTTCTCCTTCTTCTTCTTCTCTCCTCCTCCTCCTCTTCCGCCCATCTTCTTCTTTGTCTTCTTCTTCTTCTTCTTCTTTGTCTTCTTCTTCTTCTTCTTCTTCTTCTTCTTTTTCTTCTTCTCTCCTCCTCCTCCTCTTCCGACTATCTTTTTTTTTTTTTGTTCCATTCGTCAGCGATAGGTCGCGAAATAAACGACAGGTAAGAAAAAAAGGACCCTACCGCATTGTCGCCACCATACCCTACCGCCTTGCGTCCCTCTTCTTCTTCTTCTTCTTCTCTACTCCTCCGCCTCCCCCTCATCTTATTCTCCTTCCTCCTCTCTCCTCCTCCTCCTCTTTTGCCCATCTTCTTCTTCTTCTTCTTCTTCTTCTTCTTCTCTCCTCCTCCTCCTCTTCCGACTATCTTTTTTTTTTTTGGTTCCATTCGTCAGCGATAGGTCGCGAGATAAACGACAGGTAAGAAAAAAAGGACCCTACCGCCTTGCCTCCCTCTTCTTCTTCTTCTTCTTCTTCTTCTTCTCACCTCCTCCGCCTCC
>BFEA01000307.1:18368-28404 GCA_003427395.1 Chara braunii | reverse complement strand
TTTTTTTTTTTTTTTTTTTTTTTTTTTTTTGTGTGCTCGTGTTCATGTTCGTGTTTGTGTGTGTTTGTGTTTGTGGTTGTGTTGGAGTTCGTGTGTGTGCATTGCAAAATGATCATGAATGGTACATGGCCATTGTCCTCCTCCTCCCATTCGTCTTCCCCCCCCTCATGGCGCTCCTCCTCTTGTGACTCCAATGGGAGGAAAGCGATGAGGAGGGGAAAGACGAGCGGGAGGAGGAGGAGGAATGAGAGGAGGGGTTATGGTCGTATCTTCGCATGTTCTAGCGGAAGGTTCATGCTCATTTTGTACACGGAAAGATGCGGCCATATGATATATCTCCTCGTCCTCCTCTTGCTCGTCTTCCCGTTCTGCATGGCGCTACTCGTCCTGCCACTCCAACGACGACCCGAGTTCATTGGAGTGCCACCAACGACACAGGGGCATGTCGAAAAGATGCATGGTACACGTAGGGCCATATTGAAAATCTCAACGAATATACGGTAGGGGCATACCCGAAAAGGGGCTAGCTCATAGGATGGAATTAGGGTACAGCAGTAGCGGAGATGGTGGCTCTGCTGCAGTAAGTCTTGCCGGAGTGAGGTAAAGAGGATTGATGGGGGGTTTCTGAGTCGTTTCTGAACTTCGCCTAAATTTTTGACATGGCTTCAGTTTCTCAAACTTTTATACTTCTATGTGAATTTCCATATGGGCCCGGTTCCCAGCACGTGCTGCTCCCCATAAGTAGATTGGAGCCTTGCCCAAAAAAAAAAAAAAAAAAGGGGCATACCCGAAATTCGGAAGGCGCATACTGGAAAAGTGGAACTAGTACCGGTAGGAGCATATTGAACATATTTCAGGTCCAACTGACGTCAGGGTTCTTTCTGAAACTTCGATCGTTGTCAGAGGGGCACGACAGGGTAAGTTGGCCATCWGACGGGCACACCCCAGATAAATCGAACTTTGAGGGGCACATCAAAAATTTCCCAAGAAAAAAGAGAATGAGAGAATCTAAGATGAAGTATCACTGACACATGTAATTTTCGACAGCCCCTGGCTGTTCAAGCAGTAGACAGGCAACAGGGTCCTGCGGTGGAAGCCCCACAGTCATGCGCCTCTTTCAAAGGCCTATTTAGGCAAAAGAGAGTGACTAATTAGCCTAGATGATTAGAATAGTTAACCAGCAGTAGGGGTCGGTGCAGGGAACGACCGACCCCACCGTACGACCCAGTGCGAAGAAGGAAAAAAACAAAGAAACAAAGCCGGAACGGGGGAATGACGCGCAAGCAGAAGGTAGGAACGGCGCGGGGAGAGAGAGAGAAAGAGAGAGAGAGAGAGAGAGAGAGAGAGAGAGAGAGAGAGAGAGAGAGAGAGAGAGAGAGAGAGAGTCATTCGACATTGCAAATGAGAATGTCATTGAATCTTCCCGACAACACGGGAAGATTCATTCTCATTTTGCGGATTCGAACAGCACGGCCACACACACACACGCACACACACAGAGAGAGAGAGAGAGAGAGAGAGAGAGAGAGAGAGAGAGAGAGAGAGAGAGAGAGCAAATTTGCGCAATGCGTCAGGATTTGCTCTCTCTCTCTCTCTCTCTCTTTTTTTTTTTTTTTGTTAAAAGCGGATAAATCTCTCGAGCGTTTCATTTCATTGTTTGTTTTTTTTTTCGTTCTTTTTTTTCCTTAAGAATCTCGCTCATAAGTTTTATTTTTATTTTTTTTTGTTTTTATAAACAACGACTTTCCTGCTACTTGTAGCCTCTGGTAGCTCAAGACTCGGCAAGGCTCGACATACCGGTAGCCAGAGGGTCTGACTTAATAGCTGGGAAACGTACTGGTGGTTAACAGTTAGTACAATAATACCTTTGATTACCATTTTATAGGTGGCTAGGAATTAAGGATACAAACTGATTTTTGTGGTAGGACTGTCAACTATTGGTGAGGTGTTATGAATTATAGATTATGATGAATCCTGGTCTTTCTTTTAGTTTGTGGACTAATCTAACAGGTTGTTTTTTTTTTTTTTTTTTTTTGTCTGCGAAGCTGGGTTGAAACGAGTTTATTAATTGTTTTTCATAGCCTTTGGAACTGGGATATTGGATTATTACAATGTTGTAGGCCGAAAGACATTTGTTGTGTTCAGTAGGTAGATATTTCTTGATTGTTTGGTTTTTCATGCCTAGTGGCAAATTTTATTCCCAAGGTTGGGAAATGTCAGGATTGCGGTCTAAATTTGGCCACATTGTCCTTGGACTATAATTCCCAATGCCTGCACCTAAGCGGGGTAATGGTCCCGGTACTCTGTTTTATTTCCAGGTTGTTGTGGAGGGATTCCCCGCCTCCCTTTTCTTGTGTGGTAATAAGATAAGTTAAGTTTCTTGTAAAAAAAAAAAAAAAAAAAATTGATAGCCCATCACGTGAATACCAACTTTACATGTGAATACAAAGTTTAACTACTAAGAATAAAAGTGAAAAAGGGGGAACATGTTATTTTTTAATTACAAAAAGGACAACGTAAATTCTGGCTGCTACGCCTAAAACTACCCTTATTTTGTCCCCCGTCCACAAAGATCATTAATTTGTTGCCCACCCGTGTGGTAGATACAACTTTGCGGCATGCCCCTGTGCGACACGGAGGTAATTTGGATGTTGGTCCAAACAAGTACGTAATTTGTGCACTACCCTTAGTCATGGACGGGTCGGTTTTTGTAAATTCCCTTTGTCTGGGCTCCTTGTACCGGCGAGAGAACTTTGTGCCACACCCAGGGACATTTGGGTGGTAGTGACAGTAACTCGACTTCAAACTACTCAGACTTTTTTTTTTTTTTTTTTTAACACCCACACACAAGTGTCCAAATGCAAACTATTAAGTCTGGTTGCTCATTACTAGCAAGTGAAAAAAGTTTCACAATTACAAATGTTGTCCGATTCCTTCACAACCCCTTATTGCTTGTAGTCGGGAGACTCCCACTGACACTCAGTCACTACTAGATTTCCTCCAGTTATTGAGGTCAGGTTTATTATAGTTCACCCCTACCCATCCCCTTCCTGTTTCAATATCATTTCCTAATCTTTTCGTCGTTTTCACTAGCCAACTCATTTTGTCACCGATATGCCGGATATTCAAAGTTTGAAGTATAACACAAAGAGTGCACGCGGGTAATACAACTTGCATAATAAGTAATCACACAACGTACATATAATTGTGTAAGAGAACAGTGAAAACAAGTTGATCGGTAATTGTTACCCTGACTGGTGCMGATTGTAGCCACGCGGTCTTYCTTAGGGGGYTTTCCTCCCGCTTCTCCCTTGCACAGAGCTCCAACTTTCCTTYCAACCCTTCRTCATCGTTGAKCCTCCGACCATTCCAGAATGCTCRAAATTYACAGATGTYAGGCCAAAGAGACCAACAACCTCGTAATCATTGCTCTTATTGTGTTCCTTAACATTCCCCACATCCATAAAATTTAGTATTAAGCAACTTAGCATCCTCCTCCTCTCAATGTGTGTGTGTGTGTGTGTGTGTGTGTGTGTGTGTGTGTGTGTGTGTGTGTGTGAGAGAGAGAGAGAGAGAGAGAGGGGGGGGGGGGGGGGGGGAGAGAGATAAACAAAGGCTAAGGGTAAGCATGTTGCATCAATATTAATGTGATCGTTCCTCTCCCCAGTGATGAGCAGCGTCATTGCCCAATTCTACTTTTCGGTCGGAGTGTAGTACATGCCCTCAGAGGTGCACTTAAAAGGGTGCGCGAATTTTTTTTGAAAGTGTAGGGTGACATTCCAAGTTGGAACATGAATCCCTCGTATCGGTTCCGCACTGTTGCGGTCGTTGGTGTCTAGTTGGGGGGGCAAGTGGGGAGTTTTGAGCAAAGTAGGGCCAAAAGGAAACGAGGCTTATATAAAAATAAAAAAAAACAAGGAATAAGAAATAAAATGTATGCAAGACTCCTCTCAATTACTTTTGGAAGACAAGTGTGTTGGAAGAATAAATCTATATATGCAMCCAGGTACGGTTGACTTTGTTTGCCCAAAAGTCTTTTTACAGGCAAAGGTGACAACGTCCTTATCTTTGTTCCTCTATTCAAAATATCATGTGTGTACACAGGAGATTATGAAGTTCTKCAAGGGTGCCAAGWGCAACACTTGAAGYAAATAGTATCAAACAAGGTTATCGCTTATGATYTTCTTTGCTTTTGGAAGACAASTKTGTTGGAAKAATAAATYTATATATGCAATCAGGTACRGTTSACTTTGTTTGCCCAAAAGTCTTTTTACAGGMAAAKGWGACAATGTCCTTATCTTTGTTCCTCTATTCAAAATATCAATGTGTGTACACAAGAGATTATGGAGTTCTGCAAGGGTGCCAAGTGCAACACTTGAAGCAAATAGTATCAAACAAGGTCATCGCTTATGATCTTTTTTGTTTTATTAGCCTCCACAAGTAAAACCTTTCCAACGATATTTTTTTTTATGTCTACAAACCAAACACTATGTATGGGGCCAAAACAATGCTCTATAAGGACCACAAACAATACGCTCTATAAGGACAGCAAACAATACGCTCTATAAGGACCACAAACAATACGCTCTATAAAGGTCAAAACAACACTATTTATGGGGCCAAAACAAACGCTCTCACGTGGTTGTGTAACCTTTGTGCAAGAACCCAATTGGAAGGCCAATTGCAAATTTTAATTTATTTTTGAATTTGATCTKGTACATTTAGGGTCGGCATCGGGATTTGCACGTAGAAACTGCTTATTTGGATTTTATCCCTACYGGTAAAAATTTYAATATACTTCACGATCAAAGAAAGTCGYGCAAAAATGTRAAAACAGTGGATGTTTTACCTTYCTTYTTTTGTTTCTATTTCTTTTTGCACACACAGTAGYTATATACATGTGTGGCCARCGTTTGAATTTCGCATKCACATACGTCWACTTCGTGCCCACCCGACACTCATTTTGTTTCCCTCTTCTTTCTTYTTGCAACTTTTCATCCCTTCCTYTTCCKCCATGTTTTCYCCTTGCAGAGTTGATCGGTTCAAGTTATAAGAGTAATAATCTTGCATACAGCTTGAACAATCAACCYAGTTTTGRAGATTTGTAAATTACCCYGCTAACGTTTGCATTTTTTTCCCCCYCTCTCRTTTTAACTACTWATCTCCTCACTATTAACACCGACACCCTACCGCCTTYCACGCCACATATTCACGCAGTCCGTTTCCTTCCTCCCCTTTGATTTYAGCTGCAATGTCGTGCAAAATGTACATGAACATTGTGGTGCTGGATCGATTCGTTGTGCCTTAAAAATCGGACGMAGTGACAGTGTGGGGCGAGTCTTATAGTAGGWCCAGTGATCGAGACTTGCATGTATGGGTGTAAGCGTGCATGYACAYCGTRAATCAGARTGCTTGACGTGGTGTACGACTCGGTGTCATAACTTAATATATTRTAGGGGTGTGTGCGAAGTTATTTAAGGAAACTATAAGAGAAAMTTTTAATTTCTCTTGYGTTGTTATCTTTATTCGAGTTTGTGTTGGTAGACAGAGTCACATGCATAGTTTGGGKTGTCAAATGGATGTTTGGTGTCAGTTATCTGCTTGCAAAACGGTTTGTTTGAAAAAATGGGAGTCAACTAAGTGTGTAAGTGAGTTAAAAGTTTAAGGTGCATCTCCCTCGTTACCCTATTTCTCTTGTATATCGAATGTGTGGATGTCTATTGATAGTTGCATCGAGTATCTTCCTATGTTTGGCATTGCATGTATGATGATAAGTGCATGTGTGCCTTGAAAGTATATACGACCTTATTAGTGAAATTATGGGGGTCATATGGAATACTGTTTTAATCTCAAGGTTAAATTATTACGAAATACATCGTCATCATGATAGTACAACAACTTCGAAGTTGTCCATATTTATATATTTTCACAAATAAAATAATGTGTATAAATCACTTTACCAGATGATCTTGCCTTCACTTAGATCGGCCCCAGACCAACGACTTTATAAAGATTGTTGTGAACACAAATCGACGTGTTTTYGTATCACACTTGAAATCCTCCCTCCTCTCTTTTTGTAAATAACCACCATGAGAATCATCGTCAAACTGAATAACCTGAAGAAATCTATGAATTTTATTTATCTAGATTYATATGGAATCCAACTCAAGTACGATATATCAAATCATTTTCGTTTGCTGGAAAACCATCATTGAACTAATTGGTCCCAGGTAATTCAGAATCATGTCAATTGCAACTATATTCGAACTTGGGTCAGTATTTCAACAGTACACGGTATTACCAATTCGGAAGCCTCATTGGTATTTGAACAATTTGTCCTTTTCTCTTTTTTAATTGAAAACATATTTCGTTCTATTGGTGGGGACCTGACGTCTCAAAATGCTAGGGTTCAACTCACCACAGTGTGTAGTCCATCCTTCAGGGGTTGGAGAGGGAGGCATTGATTACTTTTCTAGAGAAGGATTAACCTCTCACCCATTCCTCGTAATATCAGGAATCCAACTTTTTTTTCTCTTTCTTTTTTTTCTTAACTATGCTATATTATTATCGAAAATTTTTCTCAATCTTTCAAATTCTTTCAATTCACCTTCACTACCTCCCACGACTGCTCCTAAGGCTTATATAGGGGGCCCCTGTGAACATAGGTTTGTTTTCTCCCGCCAACCATCATAGAGGATGCAACTTTTTTTTTAATATATATTGTATATATATATACTCATTTATTCGCTTGTTCTCTAGACAATTGTCATCTTGAGCAGGAAGCGCGCAAAATTTGCCACGTGTACAACAGGGGGAAGATCGAAAGGACAAGCCCACCAATGAACTTTGAAAATATGAAGCAACAGACAAAAGTGACCCCGTTGGTACAGGGGCCGAAACAACAAACAAACGGGCTAACAAGTGGGGTTAGTACCAAAGAGCCTACGGGGGTGAAGTCCCACTTACCATAATTCTTCATTTGCGACCCTAGATTACGAAGATCAAAGGTAAAAAATGACGAATCCAAGCTAATGGGACTTGGCGTTTTGGGGAGCTCAGGCGGTACATCCACAAGCCCAAACTCAAATTTGTACACAATGAGAACCAATACAAAATAATTTCGAATTACGATGGACCAATCAGTTCAACGATGATAGTTGAAGGGCGTCGTACCTTTTTTTTTTTCGTTCGAAAGTTGGAGGCTTGAGCACGGATGTGGCTACTACGGGGTTCCCCGTAATACTATAATTACAAAAAAAATACTTGGAAGGTTGTAGCGGACCTATGGTTGGCCTGTGAGACCAGCCCCTTGGCCTGCTCTCACAGGCCTGTGTTGTATTCGGGGTAGTCCAATCCAGGCTGGTACCTCTGTCGGTACCAGTCAGTCTAGTCTAGTTTAGTCAGCCCACCGAGGTATACCCCAGCCAGAGTCTGTATTCTAGATTATTCTGCATTCGCACAGTTTGGAGTACGTACGTTGGAGTATCGCATGGGAGCTGCGTTGTGCCATCTTGCTCCACTCTCATCCTCCATTTGCATCTCTTTCCCAGGCGGAGTACCACACTTGGTGGGTCCGCCACACTGGTATCGGAGCGGGAACGTTCCCCGCTCCCACCTATCCCACCGAGCACAGTGGGAAAACGGTGTAAACTCGATATCAAGTTTTTTAGTGTTTTTCGGACGGTTTTCGATGAAAACAGCGGGGAAAAAAAAAGTAGCAGCAAGGAGTGTCACGTGGCGAGAAAAGACAAGCGGGGTCACGACACCAGCGCACAAGCGCCAAGGCCAAGGTCGCCGCACACGCACACGCACACGCACGCGCTACATGCCCACGCTGCCTTGCTGCCCCTCCCCGCCCCGCCCCGCTCTCGGATTTACTTATCAGGGGTCCAGGATGCATGCTGCTGACAGGGTTTGAACCTGGGCAGCTATTGGCTATGCGCGTGCGTAGCCACCTCTATAACACACTAGTCACAGTGTGTGCATGGCTACAGAGGGCGCTCGTATGGTCGTCCAACGAAATGCTTAGACGATCTGCGATAGGGACGCAGTAACGAGACGTGATAGACATCGTGCACACGAGCCTGGCATAAGTAGTCGGACAACTTCACACGGAAGTTGACCGGGCTAGAAGCCGTATGAGAACCGACGGCCTGGAGAATGCGTCATGGGCCAAAAAAACGACGTCGGAACTTGCTAAGCGTGTCCACACCGCACTCGTCGTCGTCCTGCTCGATACGACGATTGACTCTGACTTCTCTTCCCACGTCTTTGACTTCTCAGTACTCCATCCACACCAGTTTTTTCATTTCAGCTCGTCGACATTGCGGCTCTTCCTCGACGACATTCCAGACTTCTCATCATGGACGTCATTAGCATCTTCATGGACTTCGTCGCGATCTTCTTTGCCTACTTCAGACGTCGTGACTCTCTTACCACCTTACCCTGTATAGTACCCTCGTTGTGTCGCATGATGATCTCCCTTCGCCGGGTTCCTTTGAGTTGGGATCTCCCTTGGTATACGCATAGACATCGGGATCGTAGCGTTGCCCTGATGGTCTATCTGTTAGGGTCATTGGTTTTGTTCGCTCCCAGTTCTCTACCCTCATTGAGCCTGATGACATGTGTCTCCCTGTCATTATGTGTGGATGCCCTTAGGAGTTTATCGACCCGTAGGCTGCATTCGCCACCCTCAGAGACCATCCCACCCTGTGGTTTGCGACACACTTCTTCTGTGATATATGGTTGTCTTGTTGTTGCTTTGTTGCTCTTAGACTGAGGCTACTGCCTCTAACATTTATAAAATTTAGTTGTTTCTGCTTTCGTTGTTCTTAGGGCTTATACACTAGTCAACTATTTCCATAATGAGGCTCCTGCCTCCAACATTATAGGATTTAGTTGTCATTACTTTCTGCTTTCCTATGACATTTATACTAGTTAGTTGCTTCCGCTTTCACTTAGGCTGTCAGCTGTGACATTGCTGTTTTTGTGACATTTTCTATCCTAGGTTGCATTGCATGGACTCAACATGGAGCTTGCTCTGCATCCTAGACTACTCAGGTTTTCTTTTTCTTTGGCAGAGTTCCGTTTCTTGGCGGAAGCGTGCTCGTATCTAGGCGATCCATCACAGGCCGAGGATTGTGTAGCGGACCTCTGGTTGGCCTGTGAAACCAGCCCCTTGGCCTGCTCTCACAGGCCTATGTTGTATTCGGGGTAGTCCAGTCCAGGCCGGTACCTCTGTCGGTACCAGCCAGTGCAGTCCAGTTTAGTCAGTCTGCTGGGGTATACCCCAGCCAGAGTCTGTATTCCTGATTATTTTGCATTCGCACAGTTTGGAGTACGTACGTTGGAGTCTCGCGTGGAAGCTGCGCTGTGCCATCTTGCTCCACTCTCATCCTCCATCTCCATCTCTATCCCAGGGGGAGCATCACACCTGGTGGGTCCGCCACAAAGCTCGTCCTATCCATGACATGGCATAACGCTATTTAAAAATATGTGAGGTGAGAGAAAAATATATGACTGTGCCCCGATGAGCAGAAGGCAACTTAAAAAAAAAAAAAGAAAAAAAAGAAAGATTTAACAGGTAATTGAATTGGTTGGGCCATCGTTTTTTTTTTGGGGTTTGAAACTTTTTAAAATGCCCCTTCAACTTCCATTCTTTGCGATATGCCCCTCCGATGGCCTACGTGCCCATGGGGCCTCTGAAATTTCTTGTAGGCCCCTGTCAATTAGGGGTGCAACTTTCCAGCATGCCCCTGTGGCAGTTGGTGGCACTTGCGGCTGTTCCCATGGCCCTGGGAGGGGAGCTACCGGGGCATACTGGAAATTTGGAACAAGGGCATATTGACCATATTTCAGGCCCAAATGACGCCAGGATCATTGCCAGAGGGGCGCGACAGGGTAAGCCAGCTGTCAAAGGGGCATGCCGCAAGTAAATGGAAGTCGGAGGGGCATTCTGAAAATTATATAGGAAGATTTTCATGCCCGGCCGAGCCCCCGGGCGTGACGCCCAAGGTACTCGAGCGTGCAAAGAAAT
>BFEA01000306.1:1941960-1962492 GCA_003427395.1 Chara braunii | reverse complement strand
CTCCGGCCGAGTGCGCCAGCCATTCCTCCCGCAAGCCCCTACGACAGGATAGGGCCTACCCGAGGCACGACTTACCTCCACCTTACGGGTGTTGTCACCTCCCTTCTGTAGGCGTATCCCCGCCGAGCTACCAGTCCACAGTACGAAAGCTGATCAGTTGCAATCGCAGAGGTGGACCAGCCGAGGGCAATTCTCGTTCGTTGTAGCATAGGGGGTAAGCGCGGTAATACGCCTCTATCGGACCCGCACGCGAACCAACATCCTGGGGGGGCTGAGGTCCCAAGCGCGACTCGTCGTCGGTCGATTAGGACGTATCCAACTCACCACACATACACCACTCTACGAACACAAAAATAAAACACACACACACATCGAACAATGCGACAACACTCCTAGCCCCTTCAGTAACCATCCCATAATTTTTCGATGCGAAAATCGAGTAGGCGTCACGCGGAAGATTTGATATATAACCGCGCGAGCGCAGGGCTAACTCGACTAGAAATGCTAATGTACGCAAGCAGTCGCAATGGTGGCGTACTATGTAGTACCCATACTCTCGCGGCCCTCGTTAAACCCGAGGGTCGCATTCGACACTCAAGTGTCGGCTGACACGCGCCTTGAGGGTTAATTTTTCGATGCTTGACAACCGCCATGCGCAGTTAAAGACCACACACCCTCTTCTGCACCCTGTGCAGAGTGGGTGGTACACAGGTCCATGCCTGTGGTGGCAGTCATTTCTCGCTGCCTTGAAGATGAGCCTTACTCCAGGCATGAACAGAAGTCAAGGGGTTTGACTTTGACGGCTGCCACGGACTATAACGTCCAACCATGATAACTCTAAAAAGCAAAAGCAGGCCAAAGGTCCCCCTATCAAAAAAAACTCATAACCTTGGGTACCCTTTTTCGGTTGGTACCAGCGGCCTATAATAATCTCGAACATTCGTGCGTACATGCGAGTCCCTCAGTCCCATAACTTTCAGACACTATGACRGCGAAACRTCGTGTGCAGGAGTTTGCTAYAAAKCCGCGTGGCAGCAGGTCAGTCCTATACCAACCAACAATGCTAGTCATATGTGGTAATCGCGGCTCCGRCCTCGCGATATTGAATGGCTGAAGGAATATATCGTGAGGGGTTACCCCTCACGATATTGAAYGGYTRAAGGACATGTCGTTCGGCCCTCGCGACATTTCTGCCCTCAGGGTTGGGTGTCTCGACGGGCAGAGTAAATAGGCTCTGCGCGAGGGGAGGTCCCTTCCCTGCAGAGTCTAGGGCTTGGGATGTCCTGGACAAGGACCTTGAATCCCGGCCTGGGACCGACGTCCGACTAAGAACCTCCAAAGAAGCAAYCAAATAAAGGGAAGGGTYTTTCTTATGCCCGTTGGTCTTAACCTCCGGATAAGCTTTTGGTACGAGGCCCCTTGGGCCATGCGAACAGTCCTCATAGGTGTACCCACGTATACATATATAAGGGGATAAGTATGTGACGATCACTTCTTACAGTCTCAGTGAGGTTCTCCACAACCATATGT
This sequence comes from Chara braunii, assembly GCA_003427395.1. Taxonomy (NCBI): domain Eukaryota; kingdom Viridiplantae; phylum Streptophyta; class Charophyceae; order Charales; family Characeae; genus Chara; species Chara braunii. The sequence continues at coordinate 1,960,962 of BFEA01000306.1, read as the reverse complement.
ATATATGTGATCGCAGGCAATCAAAGTCCAGAATCTGAGCCACAAAACATACCTGCAATCACACCTTAGAATCAAGCGACAGCCCAAGCACTACACGGAGTCAACCCCAACCATTCTCTACACTCGTACTTCTCGCTTTAGCCATGCAAGTCCCAATCTCCCATCCAACCAACCATAATTAAATACTCAGTACCTTTGTTTAATGGCCATTCAATAAAAGTCCGAGTGAGACCTTAACAAAACAGCAAAGATCATCAGGGTTAAAGCCTTTTAGGTTGAGTATGGGGAGTGAGTTGGGACTGAGTCGTAAACCGTCGAATCGGCAACCGACCTATTATCAGTGATAGAAGATGATCCTCGTAGGATTGAGCTGAATCTACTCCAAATCCTGAATCAACTGATCAAGAGGACATGTAACACATGACAGACCAATCCCCAAGCTAAATCTATAAGTCCTTGGAGGATAATCACGATCTCACTCCAAAATCTACCTAACTAGCTAAGCTTAAATCTACCCTTGAGCAGTGCCCAAAGCAAAGGTAGATCTTGGCAAAGTCTCCCCTATACAGGGTGGACCGCCAGAATCGCCACCTGTCAAAATATAACCTAGCTCCTTTAAACTAAGAAAACTTTCGGCAGCGCTTCCCATAGGAAAAGTGTCTTTTTAGAATTTATATCAGCCCGAATATGAAACCAAAGATAGTCTTTGATTTTCCAAAGTTCAATTTTTGTCTAACTCCCCGAATGAGAAAAAATTTGGGCAGCACTCCCCTTAGAAAATGAGACTTTCAAGATTTTTACTAAGTCATACATGAACTTTAGACAAGTCGAACTTTGAAACGTCAACAGTTGACTAAATCCTTGGATTTGCAGAAATTTTGGCAGCGCTTCCCGTATGAAAAGTAGCTTATCAAAATATATATACATAGCTAAGTATAACAAAAGATCCTAGAAAATGCGAGAATGGATCTAAGTAAAATAAACTTAGCTAAAAAAATGCAGGAATTGAGACTAACTCCTATCGCTCTAGCACGTGGCGAGTCTCTAAAGCAAGTACCTCTCAAACTGAAACTCAGACCAAGTAGTAGCCTCACTCAGTCACATGCAGGTCGAACCAAGGTCAATTTAACAGATAATAGTTCATAATTTTTCAATGATTTACCCCTTTATACCCTGTTTACATAAGGCGTAAAGTCAGGTCATCCAATCTTATGGAACACGCCTGACTTGACCATCAAGTATACACGAACAGGTTGCACAACTACTTTTCTCTTTCTTTGGGGACATGACTAAGTCATTCATCTTAGAAAAAATGCCTAGTCGCCCTGAACTTTTTAATATCCAAGTTATATACATCTCTCTGAACTTAGTGTTCAAAAACAGAGTATAGGACTGAGCCATTCATCTCAGAAACAAAGCTCAGTGTGCCCAAAGTTACCTTCAATTATATTCTTAGTTATACTCTCTTCAAATTTATGGTAAGTTGTAGTCAGGCCATCCAATCTTATGGAACCCGTGCCTGACTAGCCTGTTCTTAAGTAAGATAGTAATAAAATATAGCCAAATCATAATCTTTGGGGTTCCAGCATGTGCGAGGCATTGAGCCAGACCTTCAAATCCTATAGAACATGTCTGGTCCTCTGCCAGGTTCATTTCTCTCCGATCCATCTGTGTGCGGCATGAGTCCAAAATCATCCAATCTTATGGAACATGCTTTGTCCTCAGCGAGAATTACTCCCTCACAATAAAACAAACAAAAGAGTTGAGCCATTCATCTTAGAAACAAAGCTCAACCCCTTTTTCTCAGCACAAAAAAAAAAAGCACTCTGAGTTAACCGAGAAGCTGTTCAGAAACCACCCAGAAATAAACAGCGACCAGACCATTCATCTTAGAAACAAAATCTGGTCCTCAAGTTTGCACAACTAGACCCCACAAAAAAAAGTCAAGTCATTCATCTTAGAAACAAAGTCTGGCGAAATTAAATAAACACAACGGCCAAGTCATTCATCTTAGAAACAAAGTTTGGCCTTTTCAGAAAAACAGAACAAACACAGCAGTCAAGCCATCCAAACTTATGGAACCATGCCTGACCCCATAAGACCCTTCCAATATCAAGCAAAACCACCTTTCTCCCACCCTTCCCCCTGAGGCAATCCCTTATCATAATCTGCTTTTAGGCAATCAAGAAACTGAAACTGCTTTTGCACACACATTCCTTTACTTAGTCTGACTTGTGTCCTAAAGGTCAAACCAAAGTCAAGTAGGGGTACATGCAATACACTCATCCAACCATAGAAAGACGTACGAGAATAGGGGTTATACCTGGGTTTATAGAGGGGACGTAATGGTCACCTTTCAATTCCCTGCCTCCAAAACTCCTCCTGATTTCCGGCAGAGCTCCCACAATCGGTGGGATGACTCCCCACAGAGTCTTGATGCGGTCCTACGGGTTGCAATCCCGCATGCCGCCTTCCTCTCTGAACCAGTAGACTAGACTTGGAGTAAGAAGGACAGAGGTAGATAGTTTTAAGACTCTTAGATACAAGAGAGGTGCACTCAGACTCGCAGGAGAGGGCCTTGAACTCTTGATGCTCCAGAGGGCCCCGCAATGGTGGCCAACCAACAACAGCMTGGTCAAAGCTRAAGTCAAGCGGTTGAGGTCAACCCCMTGCCGACCTCCCARTTCGCAATMATAGCTCCTTCCTCCAGAAACTCAGCCACATCGCAAGCTCGCAGTTTGAGGCACACCGGCGATGGCTCATATCCGGTCATGGCTCAGCCAAGCACCGCTCTTACTTGTGCTGCAGCAACCTGATCCSGCAWCCARCAAYCATAATGCGYTCTCAGCAGCCGTACATAATAGTCATGCGTYGCCGTAATACCCCAACAATTGCGCAGCCGAAGGTGCGGTCGCACAGAGAAGTGATTCAACAGAACTCGGGCTTAACAGAAACCCAGGCTTTAGCAGAAAAACTGCAACYGGAGCACAGTCCCGTTCTTCTGYAGATGGAGTCCCCGCCCTGAAACCAGTCCTCTCGCCAAGGTGCAGGGCGGCTTACTCAAACTACTGCAGCCCCCCACTTCRACTTATCCAATTTACTGCCATYAGCACGCTCGTTCGCCCGACTGCGAACARCCTGCCCCCTCAGTCTGTTATCAATAGTACTCTAACCTSCTGCACCACCTAGGATACGCATTACTGGCCAACAGGTAACCTCCAACCTCGCGGTCAGGCTTACAAAGCTGAGATCATGACGGTACCRCAATGAATCCTGTGCGGAGCARCATACCGGCCTTATGCAGTASYGTGACCACCACGCATACCATATGCAGCTAAGTCCTCYGCTTAGGGCCTGAGAGGATGCACAGACAGAACCTCGCCCCCCACCAACAGACAGTACGGCTCCCTTCCTTCTGGGCGCTCAGTACACCRGCTACCACTACCGAGCTGGCAGTAGCCTACAATTTGCCARTGTATGGACGTCAGTAGTAACGATAGAGGTGTACTAAGYTGTCGACTTTGCAGATCACCACCAAGTCCAGGTCCGTACRTCTTTTCTCATCACCCTTTCCTTTCCCTCCCTCTCGCTCCCTTCGCTGCCCCCTAGCATGCGAGTGCACCACACCCACAGTTGCTCGTATCTCCTGGTTAGTGCAAAAAAAAYCGAAGCGGGTCCTTAAAGAAACAAATCAGCGRTGGCTCGAGAAGGGACAACWGCACYGGGCCAGCATATAACWGCAATAACGGTCGCGGATAGTTGGCGRCGACGAGAAATCTCGATACCAATGATCRTTTCGAAATTCAACAGCCACAACACACMACCCTTAACAATCGCACAACAAGCCGGACTCCACCCTACTAGATCAAATCACTCCACCAACCAGGGTCGACCACGTGCAYAGAGAAAYAGAGCACGGCAGCCCCCTCTGTCTATGCCCCGTCCGTTAGTCGGACTCTCCAACTGYCGACATRTACGCCTTCAGCCTCGTGGCTGAGCCCCCTTTTATCAAGCAAGACGAGCCGAATCGTGTGAATCTTATATTGMGYCGCRGTGAAGTATCCGGCTTCMWRRCCGCATACGCAGGAAGGAGGCCGAGACCAATCCCATCAACGCACAGAGCGAGGCTCTGACCCATTAGGTAATCTCCTGCTCAACGGCTGSCSTCACCTACTTCCACCTGAAAAAYGAGCAGCACGGGAACGAATCTTTCGCCRAAACACAGAAAGAWACATTCCTTCGGTYTTCGCCCTTCCTGCGCGCAACCTTCCCTATCAAGCTCTAATTCTAATCAACTACGCTMAGAACTAACCATACCATCAGAATCGCCTGGCCCCAAATWCCCGGTCTACCATCTTCTCCCACCTGTCTCCSTCTWCTAGTGAGCRAAAACRATGATCTTCCATGCCCCCTTCCTMCCCCTAGTCGACGCCTTCGCGCAACTCGTTTCCGTCATAGCTCCCGCCCTACTCCTCCTCCTCTCATTCTRACCTTATCTCTGGATTCGCYTGGGGCAAAAACTCCGGGATTGTACCCTACCTCTCTCGATTCCGCCACGGCTCGCAGGAGCTATGCTCTCCTTCCCTCGCCCGTCCCAACACCTCGCTATCTCTGGTTGGATTCACACGTACCCGGCGCCGCTTCGCACCCGGGTTCATCCTACCCTGCTACCTGCGTCCGCCTCCCTTACTTCTGTTGTCGTCACCCCGGCCTTTTTTTGGCAGCTCCTAACGCAGCCCAACCCGTTCCTCTCTGCCTCCCCAGTAGCGCAACCCCCGACGTTTTCGAAAAAGCGCAGGAAGAAATCGGTCACTAACCGACTCGATTAATCTTTCGCCCCCATAACCTAGCCCATCGAACGACTCACACGCAGCTGCGACGTAGCGGCCCCTCCACTGAGCCCCTGCTGGTCCGCTCCGCCTTCTCAGGGCCCCAACGGGTACGCTCACACTTACCCTTCTCACACCAGGCCCCGGCGGGCAATCGGGCACCCATGGATAACCCACACCACTAACTTTCCTCCGACTTACGAGCTAAGCCCCCACTGGTCACGCACACGCTGGCACTTCGCTTCATCCCTCACCTATCCCATAGGCGTACCGACTGAGTCAGACCCCCTGACTCTATCGCAGTCCTCGAAACTAACACCGGCCTCGCCTCTGAGGCAATGGCTTTTTAACCTCCCAAAATAAAATTAAAAAAAATAGAAAATATACACTGGCATATATATAAAAGCACCTTAAAACGGAAGACGTGGGGCTGTTGGTACCTCACCAGTCCCGTAAGTCGGGTCCATCGCCGCGTCCGGCAACAAAACTGAGGGGGATAGCCCCGTCGGGCCCTCAACCCCTCGGTCCCTCCCATATTGCTTCGCTGCTCCCATGCTGTCGCCTCGCTGGCCTCGATCCCCACACCTCTGTTTCATGAGTCCAATGTCGTAACCTATAGGGCTAAGCCCAAGCCTGAGATTGGTTCGCGCGGAAGCCAATAAAAGGTGGTGTGGCGCCGTGCCTGGACCTGGGAAAACAGCCCGGCCTCACTCCTGCTGGGTACCCGCGCCGGCCTGCCTAGTTTACGTCATGGCCACCTCGCGCCCCGCCTCGTACGTCAAGCCTACCATTAGCCAACCTTGCCAAAAAGGAACGAATCCTGTATTCCTTACTCTAATCCGTAACAAAATTCGGGTTGGTCAACCAAACCGACTGCCCAATCAATTGGAAAAATCACACGCGCGCCCTAAAACTGCGCGCCCACATACCCCCTAACTTAACCAAGGCAAATCCCGAACGCGGCCGTGTCTCGCACGACTTATTTCGACGAAACCCATTTTTTCTGTCAGCTGCAAAAAAACAGGGCGTATACCCTTATAAGGGTATTCGCGCAGACAACCTACCGGACCATATTAAGCGACGTCCCCATGGCTTCGCCTAATCAAAAGACTATAAATCCATCCAAATCCCCAAATGCTGACGAGAAAGGAACCAATCCGATTAGCCGACAGACTCAGGTTCCAACAATCCGTGCCTACACAACTATATGCTACCAGGGTTTCAACCTGGGTCCCCACTGCCCTAACATTAGGACGTTGGTGTATTACCCATCAATACTACAGCATAAGTTCCAGAGGCCTCCTCGAACCATCCTCTCCCCCTTGCCYTAGACAAACGCCGGCTTCTCGTTGAGTGCCCCTGTTAGGCTCTTCCTCATAAGCGGAGCCCTCCCCAGGGACGCGGGCCTTAGACGAGACCTTTAGAAGACRTTCTTGCCTCSCTCCCGARAATCCTCACAATCAAACACATATACATATATACACTTAAATCTCATCTCAGCTCCTTCTGCAGTCTAGTACAGAAATGCTAGGTCTTCATCCTGRCCCACCATAGTCTAGTTGATCGAGCCAGATCTACGGCCTACCGCATTGTTGCTTTAGCGGTAGTTCCTTCGTTGATTATGCAACGATAGGTTTTTTCCTGATAAGCATTCAATCAGGACTCCTGAAAGACTCGTCTTATACTCCCCRCCATCCCACCGGAGTAATTCCCTGGGTCRTGCATAACCCSTTAAACTCTTACCCCGTTGGTAGACGTGGGTCCGCAGCCAGGTTGTGCTGGCTTGCAGCCATCCAATAGGGGTTGCGCCCTAGAGGTGCTARCCTTTACCGTTTAGCTTGGTATTCCTCAATATGCCTTAGKATTAGCACAAGTGTCTAGACGGTGCGTCGCAAAACAGACCACAGGCCCGCTGCGGSACTACGCAGGGGTCTGTCTCACTTYTTAAAGGTGTTTACCAGCTCCCTATGGGACAACATAGAAAGCACGGCCCCTTYTCACGATCAYAACGAAATTCACCGCTAGGCTCACACAAGGTCGTGGCCTACTGACCTGATCAGAGACAACAGACCACACATCCCACGACATCTTAATGCACTGACTTGCAACCTTCTCAGTTCCACCAATGATCCAAACCATAATCCTGGTTCCTCTCATCAGACTTTATCAACTCAAACTTTGTTTATCATGCCCCTAAATCTATTAACCACCTTTCACACAAAGGGGGTCTCTCCCAATAGGTCTCCCATCCATCCCTCCCTTTTTAGGATGAGCTATCACGCGACCCTTTTCAAAGCACCTTCCTTTTGAAGATGAGTCTCCCTATAAGCAACATTACCACCTTCCTTAATCTGAAGGGGTCTCAACCATAAAACCACTCAAACTGAGAGGCCTACTTATGGGTCCTCTCCACAACTCAACCTCGAAACAACTCAATTGAGGGACCTGCTTATGGGCCCTCTTCGCAACTCAACCATAAAACATCTGGCATGGTAAGTATTCGAGTCTCAATGACTCGCAAAATCCATTAGAATCCTCACGCCCCTGTCACAAAACAAGCGCACTGCCTCCCCTTATACTCGGCCCTTTCATCCGCCCATAGGCAGATCGTACGAGTATACCGAAGAGTAGACGGTATCCCACATTCACACAACACAAAACATATGAGATGTATCCCACACATCTCTCACACAAAGCCATCATACATTGGGATAAAGCCACACGTGCGGGAGTGATTGTGATCATCACAGAATAAGTCACACAGGGTCTGAAGTCAAAACATACTCGGGAGCAAAATATCTCCCCCAAGGATGCAGTACAAATACTTAACCCATCATCTCTCTCAACTGAGGAGAACTCATGTCCTCAATGTACAACTCGTAGAATATACTCGGGGATAGGATGTCTGCCTCGAAAACAACACAAAGTACTCTGTCCATTGTCTCGCTCTGCCGAGTAAACTCGTGTCCCGAGTGTTACGACCTCTCGGAACCTACTCAAAAATGCAGGTAGAAATCTAAGGCGTAACCAGATAGTCGCACATATCACACAACTGTACCTCATCTCTTAAATTGTATCACACAAAAAAAGGCTCAAAACCCATCAAGCACTGTCATCTATGTATGTACAAATGGACAGGACTTACTCGACTGACCCCAAGCATGCACACCTCTAGGATCCACCCGATCAACTCAAAGTGTATACACCTCTAAACCGACCTCTGCGTGCGAAGGAACTCTAGTCCTACTGACATATAGACGGACCAGCCCCTACTCACTCATGACCTCCTGGTTTTGTCTATATAGCTGAGCCCTACCCCCATCTGGAGCTCGCTCTACCACTCGACCTCGCCTATCATACATCTTTCCACCTCTCTCTGTCACTTTCCGAACTGCCTTGTCCTTGAGGAACTTTGGACACTCAAGGGCTCTGTGTATGCCATGTTCGCAGAAGAAGCACTGATCACCTGACCTCCTTTGGTACCTTCTCTTCTTCTTTTGGGATCCTGGCGACAACGGTGCCTCACTGACCTCTCTGCTCACCTCATGACTCTAGGGCATGCTCCACGACTCCTCTGATCTCATCCCTAGCGCCTGGGTGCTTGGCCCCGCTCGCATCTCATCCCCCTCAGGCCTGTACTCCGGAGTATCCAATCTCTGTGGCCTCCCCTCGTGGGCCTCCTCCATCACAGTCGCCCTCTCGTTCCTATGCGGCTCTGATGGCTGAGGAGTCACGGCTGCCGCTGGTTCACTCATAACCTCTTAGTGCTGCTCCGACATCCGCCCCCCTGAGTCAGCCTCTGTGGCCCAGGAGCCCCATTGCGTCTTCAATTCTCCCATTTCCAGCACACGCTCCGGGGTCTCCTGCCTCTGAGGCCCCCCTGATGGCATATCTAGCTCCATGGCTGCCACTATCTCATCCAGGCGTGATGCCTCTTCCTCCATCGTCTCAGGCTCAGCGGCCACCACTGCCCCCGTAACGGTGCCTCCCCGCACTTCTAATAGAATCGTAGGGGACCTTTCCGCGGAACTTCCTCCTGCTGGTGGCGACTGGGGCCTCTGCGCTGGCTTCTCTGCGGGGGTCTCAATTGCCATAGGGGTCACTTGCTGCGAGGCCAACTCCGTGGAAGCTCTGAAGCTGAAACTCTTCTCCTCGGCCTTCCGCCTTGCTTCCGCCTCCGCTGAATCCAAGAATACCTTCTCCATCCCCCCTGGCTGAGGTGGCCCTGTCGTCCCTCCCTAGCCAAAGAGTCCTTGCACCTCCTCTCCCTGGATACCATATCGACTCTGCTCCGTCCAGTTCACCACCTTGGTGGCCGAAAGTCTCTCCATAGTTGCCGCCATATCTTGGAGCCTCCTTTCCCATTCAGCTTCTTTGGCTTCCATACGAGACTTTCAGGCTTGGTTCTTCGTCTTCTCTTCCGCGAGTTGAGTAGATAGCTGCTCCACCTCCAACCTTGAGACCACCAGCTCATCGCTAAGCATGGTGTAACGCTGGAACGACGAGATCGCCGCCTGGCGTATCCTCCTATCTTTACGCTCGATCGCCATCCTGGCGGTTGAAAATTCCAAGTCCCCAGTCTCTCATGCCTCGTCCGCCCTCTCGTCCTCGCGTCCGGCCTCTCGTGACCTCAAGAGGGCGGCCTCCCTCCTATCGTATCTAGCCCATGCCTCGCCAACCCTCTGCTCACTGGTCCCGGGGTCGACCGGCGGTGTCGGCGCCTCTCCTGCAGCTTCCATCCTAACTTTCTTCTCGTATATTTCAGCAATGCGCGCCTGCACCCTCACGGACTTTTCCTCAGCTGTCTCCCCTGATGGCCTCCCTGCTCGTGCCCCGTGGCCCCCTCGCAGTGGGACTCCCGCACTCACTCCCCCTCCTGCAGGCGGTAACTCTGGCGGTGGCTCCTTGGGTGGCGGCACCTCAGTGTCCAAGTGCTCGGCCGCATGCTCAGCTAGCTGTGGTGGCACAATCGTATGTATCCTCGCCCTCTCGCTCTCCTCTCGCTCCCCTGGCTCAGCCTGCTTCGGAGGCAGCGTTATAGTTTCCAATGGCGGTACTGGAATCTCCTCGCTATCCGGCTCAGGAATTCCCTCAGGCCAGTACTGCCGCACCTGCTCCGGGATTGGGGTGGGAGGAGGGGTATCGTCCCCAATGGTAATAACCTCCTCGGTCCCCAGCTCCCCTGACTCGTGCGGCTCAGCTTCCGACTCAGGGCCTGGTGGCTCTTCTGCCGGCTCGTACTGTGCCAGTTCAACCGGATCTCCTCCCAGCTGCGAAGTCCCCCATTGGAACACATCGAGATGGGCCTCCAGCCTATCGAGCCACATCCTCAACAGTACAGCCTCCCTCTCCTCTGGCAACTTCGGCGACAGACCCCGTAGGTCACTGCCTGTGATCTGGCAAAACTCCACTAGCTCAAGTCCACGAGTAGGGGGTAGCTCCGCTACCTGAGCTGGCCCTGCTGCCTGAACTGGTTCCGCTGCCTGCGCCGGCTCCGCCGCCTGAACTGGCTCCGCTGGCTCCTCCCGCTGTGCCGAAGCCTTTCGGCCTCTCCTAATCGCTATGGCCCCCCTTGTTTCTGGGTCTCGACGTGGCCTCTTACTCCTCTGCCGTCTTTCCACCCTGGGCTCTGGTCTCTCCGGCTCTGGCCGTCGAAATGCCTGTCTCAGCTGAGCCTGGCAGTCCTCCCAATCATGCGCTCTGTCCCGAATCTGCCTCGCTAGTGGCCTCTCTGTCCTTCACGTCCAGAGGGCAACGTCTGCATCCACTCCCCCTGCCCGGTCCCCTGATCGCGCATATACTGCTCATAGGCTGGAATGAACTCCTCTGCATTGCCTTCCTCCAGCCGAATGGGAAAACCATCACGTCCTGGTGGCGAGGCCCTCAGTCTCTGCATCCTCACCTCCACGACCTGCCAGGTCAAAGCCTCCTCTCGGATGTGCGCGATAGGCTCCTCAAAACGCCCAACTCCTCTTAGATTTCATATCCTTTCCTGGGTAGACCATCCCTCTCATGTCGCATGAGCCTGGTAGGCATCCAGAAAGAGCTCTACATTATCATCGTCGAAGACAGGAGTGAACTCTCTCCCAACTGGCCTGCACTGACCACCCCCTCCAGACGCACCCAGGGGCCTCTGTCATGGCCGTGCGTCCCTCCCGCCCCTCGGCATGGCTGTCTTTGAAAAGTCGGGCCTGCACATCAGGCGAGGGAAAGTAGACAGGCACACAACAAGGTCAGTCATTAGTCCATCAAGTCTTCGACAACACATGTATCCTTACCCCTTTCCATTTTCTGCCTAGCCTAACCAGGACATGCGACACCTTAAAACAAGGGTTTACTCAGAGGGGTGTGGGATTCTTTACCTATTCCCTGGCCACAAACTTCTTCAATGTGGTCCCTGACACCCAATCCTGCCATCCTGTCCCGTCCAGCTCCTCGGTAAGCTCCGAATTCGCCGCACCGCAAGATCCTATAGGGCCCCATCCACCTTTTGTCGAGTTTCCTCGACCATTGTTTTTCCAAGGAGGAGTCATATAGCAATAGGACATCCCCCACTGCCAACGGCTCCTTCCTTACTCGCGCCATCTAGTCTCATCGCATCTTATCCTCCATGGGGCTCCTTTCTACCTGACCGGTGGCCTCTCGCAATCTCTCTTCAGCAGCTCCCACTTGTCGAGCCCGGATATCGAGCAGCTCCTCGAAGGACAGATTTACTTCCAAGTCGTGGCGCCTCCAGGCTTTCATGAAGCTTTCTATGGGAAAGGTGGCATGCCTCCCATACCATAACGTGATTGGCGCGTACTTGGTAGTTCTCTTTACCGTGACATTCTCCACGAAGAAAGCTGCTCGCAGGAACTTCCGCCACTGACTAGGTTTGCCTTCTGTCCAGTTGGCCAAGAGATTCGTGATGGTACTGTGCCCTCTTTCCAGAGGTGCATTCGCCTGAGGGTGTGCGACAGTAGTATAGTTTGCCACTGCGCTGTACCCCGCAAGCAAGGTCCGCACCTCGTTACAGGTGAACTCCGATCCTTGATCCATCACGAACTCTTTGACAAAGGGGTAGCGCAAGTAATACTCCTCGATGCAATTTGTCAAAACTGGGTCAGTTTTTGTGCGGATAGCCCGCCCGTCCACAAACCCAGTAAGGTTATCCCGTGCATCGAAGATGTAATTACACCCATTCTCCCCAGCTGGCATGAACAGCAGGTCCAGGTGTACAACCACACCCACTTCTCTCTCCAACCTCGGGTGTAGAGGCTCCCCTGGTCTTTGCGCCGACCTCTCCTGACAGGGTACACAAGACTGACAGTACTTGATGACCATAGTCAGCATCATATCCCAATGGTACAATTCGCTTATCTTTGCGCACGTGGCACCTATCCCTCTGTGCCCCCTGCTATACCATCGTGTAGGGCTGCTATAATATCGATCTGCCGGTTCCTCTCACATACAATCCTTTTGGGGTTCCCGACCTGTCGCTTTATGAACAAATGTTCATCCCTTACCACATAGAGGTGCCTTATCTTCTTCGCCTTGGCACTCGCGTCTCTATCCCTCATCTCACAAGACAGGAGTAGCCCCAACTCCAAGTAGATTCCATCATACTCTTCTGCCCGAAAGGCTTCCTTGATTTTTCGTTCCTCGAACTCATCATCCCGGCTTTCAGGAATAAAGTCCTCACTTTCCATAGGACTGAATGAGTTCTTTTGATCAAAGTCTCCCTGCAAAAGCGTGTTGGTGAGTAGATACATTCCTCCCATCAGCTGCTCATGCTCCTCTACCTAAGTTGGGCCTTCCTCTATCGTCCTCACTTCCTCCGCCAAGTTGTGAGTGTCTGCCAATGCCAATTTCATCATCAAGTGGACATCTTTACTCCCCCACGGATCCTCCTTCTGGGAGGGCTTGAGGACCAACTCCTCCTTTTGCTCGTACCCCCTAGGCGCTAGCCATATGGGGTGACCGACACAACTAGGCACCCGCAAGGACTATTCATTTATATGGAGGCGGACATCCTCTTCCTGATCCAAGAACCCATCAACTGCCGGAGTGTCTTCTATCGACTCCTGATCCGATTTATCCCAGTTGATGTGGCTCAGCCCATCTGCCATGTTCTTGTCCCTCGGAATCCTCTCCAGCTCAAAGTTAAACATCCAAATGTACGTCAACCACCTTGCGACGGTTGGGTCAGATGGAGTATAGTTCTTCAGGGAACAAGCGAGCGCAGTGGGGTCCACCCTTAACACGAACCTTCTGCCAAAAACATAGTTTTGGAAGATCCTCAGGCAGTGGAGTACTGCCAACGTCTCCTTTTTAAACTGAGAGTAGTTCCTCTCAGTCGTATTAAGAGTCTGACTCTCAAACCTCAGCGGTCTCTCCTTCCCCTCAGCATCCGCCTAAACCAAAACTCCTCCCAAGGCAGTAGGTATCGCGTTCGTCTCAATCATGAATGACTTCTCCTCAATGACTTTGTAGTTTGGCGCCCCCAACACCAGACCCCCTTCTTTAAACTCTTCCTTCATCAGCCTCACAGCGTCTTCTTGGTCTCCACCCCAAACCCATTCTTGGTCTTGACGCACCAGCTTCCTTAGGTGCTCAGTCTTGGCGGCAAAGTTCCTCACGAAGCTTCTMCAGAATCCGCAAGTGCCAAGGAAGCTYCTTACGTCCGTTATCGAACGGAAGGGTATTGGCCATTCCACGATTTTGTCCGTCTTCTTCACATCAAGCCTCCGGCCATTCTCATTGCAGACAAAACCCAAGATGGTTGCCTCCCTCATACAATGCTTAGATTTYGGGCCACTRGCCGTAAGGTTGTATTCTTCCAACAGGTTGAGGACCTGATCAAGGTCTTGGACATGCTTCCAAACAAAACGCCTTACGTTGGGCATCACTTCGTCTTCCTCCCTTTCCTTCGGGCCTTTAACCGCCAAGTCATCGATATAAGGCTGGGTGATGTGTGGACTGMCCGTCTGAATGGCTCTAATCATATGCCTTTGMACCATTGCCACTGCATTCGTCCAGCCCTGAGGGGCTACATTCATATGAATTAGCCCCCTGGGCGTATGCATCGCCGTTACCGGCCTGTCTGGCGGGTATACAGGAAACTGGTCATACCCAGAGTAGAGGTTTATAAGCGAGATTATAGGCCCTCCTGCACACGACTCTGACAATGCGCCCGCGTTTGACAATCCTCCCGCATCACGCACTGTCACGACATTTAGCCGCTGTAAGTCTCGCACCCATCGCAACGTCCCATTTGGCTTAATGAAACAAAATGAGGAGGAAGCGTACGGCCCGCTGGAATAGTCGGCAACATTCGTGCGCATCTTGCCATCCAGGTAGTCCACCACCATCTTCTCCTCATCCGGGTTGGGGTACCGCGCACCTCTCAAATTTCATGGCTCATGTGGGATTGTGTGGATCCGAATCATCAGAATCCTGTCCACATCCAGCCTCCCACGTTGATCATCACTGAATGCATATGCGCAGTGCCATCTCTTCATCAACCCCACCATCAGAGTTCTCTCTTGGGGCGAAAGAAAGTCAGGCTCTCCAATTATCAGCTTCCCTTCGTTCTCATCGTTGATACGGCACAGACCATTGGCTGCCTTCTCCCTCATGCGCCGTATCAACCCTCGTTCCCGCTCATAGTAGGCCTCCTTGTCTTCAGTAACGAGCAAGGGAACTGGGCGGCACTTTTTATCTACCGTTTTGTACCGCCTTTGGGAGCCCTGTTGAAGCCATCCCCTAAAAAAGGTCGGCTTACCGTTCACGCATGTGCCATTGCCGGGCCTCCCTTTCCACTTGGAAGCCGATAAACCAGCTCCACCTCTCCAACCTGAGGGCTCTCCAGAACCTGCTCCCTCAACGCTTTAATGGCCTCAGGGGCTGCCATGTCATGCGTTGCCACCACTTCCATAGCCTTATTGGCATCAGTAAGGCTTAGCATCGACACCTCAATCTCTCCTCCCTCCTCGGGCACCTCCCAGAGCCTCCTCCGCTCGTTCTCAGATTCTTCGAAGGTAAACGAGCCAAGGTTGGGTTTGTTCCTCCCACTCCCTGGCCCCGTGTTCCGGCAAGTAATGACCTCATAGCTCCCGCAGGCCGGATCGCACAGGAGCAGGATCATCGTTCCATCGTGCTTATTATAAATCAAGGTCTCTGTGCCGCACAGGAACGATCTCCCCAGGAGGATGGAGTGGTCGACATCTGGCATGACGAAGAAGCAGGTCCTCGTCCGTACTTTCCCAATCTCTATAATCACATTCGATGCCGTACCACAAAAAGCCGCTTTGCAGTTAGCGCCATGCAGCATACCATGGTCCGAACGGTCAATCTCCATCCCCAACATCATTGCTTCCCTTTCCCTGATGATGTTCATTTTTGCGTCCGTGTCCACCATCCCGGTACACTTCTGGTTCTTTACCACCAAATCCACCTGGCCACATGCCACACACTTCTATCCCATCCCCGTCCCTGCCTCAGTCCATTCTACCTCCCTAGGCAGGATCGTACTTAGATAGACATTGGGTACTAGCCTGCGCGAGAGTCGCCCCTTCAGCCCGTCACGGAGCCTTGGTGCTGAGGCTAAAATATCCTTTAAGTTCATCAGGTCATTATGACCTTCTAGGAGCCTATCCACCATTCGCTCCACATCGAAACCCTCCTCCAACCGAACTGCGTACTTCTTCTTCTTAGGTACGCTGTCAGGCAGGTTTGGCTCGGCTTCCCCTTGGGCCCCTCTTTTCTTGGCCCTTAGCTCCGTCCGTCGATCCTCCTCTTGTTGGAGCCTCTCATGCTCCTCGTCGTCATCCTCATCTTCTTCCGGAACCTTCACCACCTCCCTCCTGCGTCCTGGCTCAGGTTCCTTTCGAGGGGGTGCCTGGCTGGGCTCTTGACTGGTCCCCGCCTTGTTCTGGCTCCTGGTCCGCGCTGCCTGTGGCACTCTTCCAATCGAGGTGGGGGGTCTATAGGTCATACCTGACCTGGGGCCCGCCCCCACGGTCGCCACTCTTGAGTATCCCAGTTGCCCTAATGAAGTTTCGGGCCCGGAGTCATATAGGAGGACTCCGGGGAGGTTGGCCTCCCACTCCCGGGTCTCATCACATTAAACCTGCAACTTCTGCTGGTACCTCCCCATTTTCCCCAGCAGATACTCCATCTTCCCCAAGATGGTTATGGCCGACTCCCTCTCGTCTTCCTGGCCCTCGTCATCTGACTCAACGACTATCGGCTCCTCCTTTATAGCCCCTGCCTTCAGCCATTGAGTTACCTCCTCACTTTCTCCCACAATCTCCTCGACCCTTACGGCCGGATCCTCTCTCTCCTGCCACATCCAGAACATGGCTGGGGGTGCTGGCCCTGCCGCCGCTCGCCTCTAGGCCTCCTGCCTGACTCCATCGGGCGTCTTCGGGTCAATATACTTCCCATATTTATCATATATATCTCCATCCATGTTGGTGGAGATTAACCCGGAGAGCTCGTCGTCCTGCCGCCCTTGACAAAATCGTATAGTGTGGCCTTGGTAGCCAAAATGCCAGCAGGTGGCATTCCGCCAATCAATGGGGGGTCTTCCATACCCTTGGCCCCCTTCCTGGCCGCCTTGCCCACCTTGGTCCTGGCCTCCTTGGCCATTCCATCCACCTCCGCGACCCCCGCCATTTCTTACCCGGCCTCGGCCACCGCCTCCACGACCCCCTTGGCCTCGGCCTCCATTGCCCTGTCCGCCCTGCCCCTGGTTCCCTCCTCCGGCCACGCTAGCCTGCGACGCCTGTTGCGAGGGTGGCGATTGGGCTACAAACTGACCCTGAGCCGCAGGATTTTGGCAAAGTGGTTGCAACTAGGCGAGGGTGCTATCTGACAATACGGCACCCAGTGCCCACAAGCCGGTGGCGGCCCCATTTGCGATGGCCCTGCTGACACTGGCGCCGTCGTGGCGGCAGGTGGCGGTGCAGCAATTGCTTGAGGGGCCTGTCCCTTTCCTGATCCTTGACCTCCCAACAGCAAGTTGCGCTGCTTCCGCTGGGCTTTGGTCAGGACCTGGGAGCCCGTTTCCTCCCCACCGTAGTCCTCGCGTCCGACCTCCTCATCCGCTACCCCTGATATCCGACCTTGGGCCACGGCCACCCCCCTTTTCTGCACCTCCGCCTCATTATCATAGCCCAAGGCCGCCCGCACGTCCGTAACGATCCTCTTAACCCCCAGGGTCCCAGAAGCGGTGGCGTCCCTTTCCTTCCTCTTTCGCCTCTATAGCCGCATCTGGTGCTGCTCCACCTGGTCCAAACTCCCCTCTTCCACTCCTTTATCAATAGTGGTCCAGGTGAGCTTCTCACTTCCCCCTCTGTGGCTCGTCAGTTCTGAGGCCTCCGTGCCAGTAAGCAACCCCAAGAAGATGGCACATTGCGCCTCTTCAGAAATCCTGTGCACCTTCCTTGCCTTCTTCTTGAACTCGTGCACGAATGCTCCGATCGTAGAAAAGTTATCCTTGTTCATGGCTTCCAAGTCAGCCATAGTCAGCAGGTCGTCCCCCAGCGTGTACTTCCTTAACATCCCTTCCCTGAACCTTGCCCAACTGCCATTGGCGGCGTCCACAACCTTGCTCACTTCCTGATGGTGGCTATGGAGGACGTATCTCTTGATCTGCTGAAATCTTACCTCGTCCGCCAGTCCCACCAGCGCCTGCTTAACCAGGTCCAGCCAATCGGACACCCGCTCCCCTTTAAAGTGGAATGTATCAACCTTCGGGACATTGCTCGGCGCCCTCTCATGCTTGTCTAGGGCCTTGATAAGATCATCGAGCGTCAGGGTCTTTCTCGGGACAGCGCCCCCACCTCCTGACGTCTTGGCTGGCTGTATCTTGTTCAACCTTCCTGTTAAGAGTAGAAATGGAAAGCTTCATTCAGTCACCCGACGTAACATACTTCTATCAGGCCTCCCACTTCCTTCCTACATTCCCTCAACCTAACAGCACCACTTCTACTACCCCTTACTCTGATAGAGTCTACTCCCTTTATAGGGCTTTCTATACAATCTTCCAATCACACAGTCGCTCCAACTACCCATTAGATCCATTAGTGATCGGGTCGCACATACGCATAGCCACGCAAAGTACCTCACCGCTTACTCATCGTTTATCCTCTCATGCCTGATTCTCTCTCATTCGCATATCGGGATGTCGTTCCACTAGGGACAACGGTAGGCTTCATTATCCCCGGCAACGGCACCACCTATCGAGCGCATCGGTCCGGCACCGCACCAGGACAGCATGGGACCCTCCCGGCCGCGTCACGCAGGAGTTGGTTGTAATCCTTCATCGCGAATATACATGGAGCTTCCGCAAGCCGTTGCGGCCGAGTGCGCCAACCATACCTCCCGCGAGCCCCTACGACAGGATAGGGCCTACGCGAGGCACGACTTACCTCCACCTTACGGGAGCTGTCMCCTCCCTTCGGTGGGCGTATCCCCGCCGAGCTACCAGTCCACAGTATGAAAGTTGATCAGTTGCAATCGCAGAGGTGGACCAGCCGAGGGCGTTTCTCGTTCGTTGTAGCATAGGGGTTACACGCGGTAATACGCCTCTATCGGACCCGCACGCGAACCGACATCCTGGGGGGGTTGAGGTCCCAAGCAAGACTCGTCATCGATCGACTAGGACGTATCCCACTCACCACGCATACATTACTCTACGAACACAAAAATAAAACACACACAGACATCGAACAACGCGACAACGCTCCTAGCCCCTTCAGTAGCCATCCCATAATTTTCCGATGCGGAAATCGAGTAGGCGTCGCGCAGGAGACTTGATATATAACCGCGCGAGCGCAGGGCTAACTCATATCGACTAGCAATGCTAACGTACGCAAGCAGTCGCCATGGTGGCGTACTATGTAGTACCCATACTCTCGCGGCCCTCGTTAAACCCGAGGGTCGCATTCGACACTCAAGTGTCGGCTGACACGCGCCTTGAGGGTTAATYTYTYGAYGYTKGACAACCGCCATGYGMRGTTRAAGACCACACACCCTCTTCTGCACCCTGTGCAGAGTGGGTGGTRCACAKGTCCATRCCTGTGGTGGCAGTCRTTTCTCGCTGCCTTGRAGATGAGCCYTACTCCAGGCMTGRACARAAGTYAAGGGKTTTGACTTTGACGGCTGCCACRGACTATAACGTCCMAMC
>BFEA01000306.1:1915932-1932421 GCA_003427395.1 Chara braunii | reverse complement strand
CCCCCCCCCCCCGGCCCTCCATCATTTATCCCCTATTTACCTACTATTTACCCCTTTCCGCTCTCTCATTTAGCCCCAATTTCGCACCAGCACCATTCGCATTGTTGTTCTCATTCAATACTCCGACTCCGTTGATTCTGTCTCAGATCTAAGCTGTGTCTCTCTTTCTCCCCGCCCTTATTTAAACATCAGTAAGGGCTTACCTACATATGATCTCGTGCATGATGAAGGTGCCGCCATTTTGATGGCTCCGATCTTATTCGGTGGGAGCACCACGTGCTGGGAACCGGGCCTAGCATCCCTTATATACATCAGAAAGTACCGAGCAGCTAAGTTGTACGAATGACTCTCTCACTAAGTCCAGTCCATGGACAAGTAGGTGGGTGCCCTGATGAGTGCCAGGTGCGCTTCCTGGCTGAAACGTGCGTATGGCAATGAGCACGCTTCCTCTGAGCTCAGTGCACGCGGATGTATATGGAACAATTTGTCGAAGAGTGCACGAAAGACAGTCAATGGCCTCTGTTTATCACTATTTAGTCCTTTTCAACGGGCAGTTAGTTCTCTGATGTTATTGTATGCATCTGATTGAAGCGGGCAGTTTTCTAATGTTATTGTATCCCTCTGATTATTTTATCCATCTTGATCTTCTGGTTAGTAACAATTGCACGGCCCATTCAGCCATTTGTCCATCTACGGATGTGTGTCTGATTCATCAGGACTCGAACTCATGATCCTTTGGTTAGTAACAGTTACATTAGAAGGACAGACACCATATCCGAAAAGGTATAAAGAACACCGAGTACGCTCAAAAACAAGCAATGGCCTGATTGCTTTCCGAAGCACGCTCAGTCATGATGGAATAATAATGGCTTTTCTTTGTTTTGGGGGGGGAAATTGCGTTGAGACATACATGGTACATCTCTCATGGTCGAAACCGCGCAGGCGTTCCCCCGAAAGTAATAAGGAAAATAAAAAATGATGTTGGGTTGGGTACTCAGCCCGTGTGGCTGAATGATGATACACATGTAAATGTTAGTAAACAGAGCATGAGTCCGAATCCAATCAGATGAGCATAATAAAGTTAAGGGCTACCCCCTTATCCAAAACAAAGAAAGAAGAAGAAAGAACAAAAGCTGGTCGACGTGCAGAGTGCATGATCTGCTCCAGTGAGGTGTATTCCGATCCTGACTGTGCACGTGTAGTTGTCCTTTTTTGTTAGTACCTTCGGCGTCCGGTTTTGACTCTTGCCAGCTCCCGAACTGTTAGGAGGCCGGCCCCGAGAACGGCTGCCGTTGATAAATCTGATCGGCCCCCTGAAAGATCGGAGGCCCGCTATTTTCCGAACCGACAAAGGTACTAGTGGTGTAGGATCTGCTCCCACTACCGGTACCAGCCGGGTGGGATTGAGAAATGGGTTGTGTGACAATGGGCCTCACCTCACTACTCTCAACACATGCACAAAAGACAAAAAATATGGCGGTATATCTTCCCTTTTTCTGGCGGGAGACTCAATTCTCATTTTCCACGTTTGGTGAGTAGTGGAGCGAAGCAGCCCAGTAGAGCAACAGACATCTGCCGTGGGATGCCGCACGATCCGACGGCACAGTTCCTTTTTCAGTGTTAAGTAGTATGAGTAGTATTAACTGAAAACAATCGACTCCTTTTTTTAGCGGGGCGGGATGATTTTTCCCCCAATTCTTACCCGGGCTGCCCAGTGTGTAAATCGATGAGTCGATATGTACCTTAGATATCACGGGCAGTGTCTAATGGCAAAAAACTACAAAATAGAAATGGATATGTACCCTAGATATCACGGGCAGTGTCTTATGGTACCCCGTAGCCATGGTCTACTTCCTGATATATTCTCGAGTAACCACAAACGGCTCCTTAACGGCTCCTTGACGGCTCCTTAACACTGGTTATGTCTGCTGGAAAGAGAGCTTCCCGCCAAGAGAAGCTCTCTCCCGTGGGAATATGCCCGATCCCAATCAGACTATGGATTGGGTCGGGCATACTCTCAAATAGAACCTTTTTGAGGATTCCAAAAGCTCTTGTGCGTCCTTCCGGACATCCGTTAAAATTGGAACGATACAGAGAAGATTAGCATGACCCCTGCGCAAGGATGAGCCGCATTAAAAAAGCTTTTATGCCATAAGCTCATTCGTCTGCACACTCCCTCATTGACGGAGTGACGGACTTCATGCCCACTGCTCTCTTTGCCTTTCTCATGCTAGTGGGATCGCTCCCCTGGACGTGTAGCTTCCCAACCAGGTGTATTCCGATCGGGGCTGTACACGTGTAGCTCTGTCTTTTTTCTTTGTTTCTTTGGTTATATTCCTGGATGTGTCCAGCCAGGTGAATTTTGATAGGCGCTGTATATGCAATCAGACTCGCTTTCTTTCACACCTCACATGCATGTAAACAGGTAGCGCAGCAATCTGGCGACAAGCGCCCACTCAGAACTTAGAGATATGGTAACCAAGAACGCAGTTCAGATACAAGCTCACTTCAGATGGCTATGGGGCATCAGCGCCTGTACAACTCTGTGTTTGTCACTCACACAACTCTGCTGTTCACACACAGGATCACCCTTGATATTCCACACACGACACACTGTACACACATGCACACACACGCTACACTCTTCCCCTAGCTATGGCGGCTATGGCCGCTTCTACCTCTACCGCTATGGCTAAGCTGTCCTTCTCGCCCACTTCGTCTTCGGGCATACTGCAGACCACGTCGCACAAGTCGCTGTAGCGGGGCTTCCGCATGGCTTACGCAGGAATGAATGAATGGCTGGGCGCGGCCTCTTGATTTATACTTGTGTAGCTCGTTGGCCTGCCCCTTTCCCATGCCCGTGGTGCACACAGTCCCATACGGTACTTGCTTGACTGGACTAGGACTGACTGGGACTGGTACCACTGACTCAGCAAGGGTGGACTCCACCGCTTGCGCACTTGCCTCTGTATAGACGTGAGCCAACTTCGAAAGGCCACTACTGGGACCTTCCGGAAGTCTGTAGTCCTGGCCTTTCGAATACTGTAGTAGATACGACCTTGACCTTTCAGAAGTCCTACAGCTACGACTTCTAGAACTCCCTAAGACCTCTATCTGACAGGTCTACACATCGAACCCCTACAACCTACAGACCCTACGACAGTCTACCAACTGTTACGAATACACAGGTCATGGGTTCAACTCTCGGGGTCAACGCAGGTAATGTACACAGGTAAGGTGAAGTCTAGGGATAGAGCCCTGGGATCTGCATTCGCTACTGCTAGCAGGTGAATACGGTTTCATATACGTGCAGTTGTCTTTTAATACGGCCTCCTGATGAGTCGGTGAAACTTGGACCAAACAGTTTGTCACAACCCCTCGTTTGTTGTCCTCTTCTCCCTCTCTACCTACGGTTTACGGGGCAGCTCTGTCTGACTATATATATATCTCCTTTGACCAGGTAAGTTAGGATCAAGGTGAAGCGATTTGGACAAACGAAAATTCAATTGGACAATCACCAAACCGAATTGGTCAGTTGGATTTTCCTATTTAGTACATTATCGGAACCGATTTGGACAGCCGATATAGGTTGGGAGTAAGTGATGAGCATTTTGGACATATCAGATTTAGGTTGGGAGAAACGATGAGCATTTTGGACATACTAGATATAGTTTGGGATAAATGATGACCATTTTGGACAGAATGATTTATCAGTTTGGACACATGCCAGAGTTAGGCAGATTGATTTAACAAATTAGCATTACCAAAACCACATTAGTTCAACAGTCAACCGATTTGAGATTCTGCGCACACCATCGGGACCAACAAAAATATCAATTTAGTGAAGCGATTTTGCATGTTAGTCACATCCGTCTGAATCACGGGCCTCCTGCTCCTGTAAACTGTCGACCTAGAACTTCGCCTCGAATAGCTTTGCCGAAGTTTTGTGTCACCTCTCTAATCCATCCTTGGCACATCTCGGCAGTGATCCGCAAAAGACCCCGGTTGATTGCATCAATCAGATTCCCCTGCCCCCGAAGTTCCTCACAACAAACACAGGTCTTGACGTGCCCAAAGACCCCATGCTGGTGCATTCAAGAAAGGGGAGTATGGAGGAAGGTAAAGACAAATGTGCCATCCGCCTGGAATGTGATAACCATGTTGTGCATAGTAGTGCGTGGAAACCCATAGCGTACTGTAGTCTCTTCTGCAATCGTTTTGCCTTCAACGAAGATAGACTCGATGATCTTTCGCCTCTGAACATCATCAATGCGGGTGTACCTGCCTCGCTGACCTCGTGCAAGACCAGAGACCCAGGCACGTGAACGCACAAGGCCCATGGGTCGATGCTCGGCGGAAGTGAATGCACGTTGATGGATGCACGCAGCACACGCGGGAGTGCATGCACGTGAATAGCCGTACCTAGGTGGATGTGCTCAGGACACACGTGAGCGATGCAAGATTTTCTGTGGGGCCCACCAATTTATGCGCTCGTCAGTCAATCGTTCCTTCGTTTGACAGAGGGCATAGTGTATCCATCCAAGTTTCTAGAATACCTGTCCATATTGGTTCACAAGATGTCCCATTCTGATCTACCGGTCCAAGAAGCTTCTACCAGAATCTAAAACGCTTGGACTACATGGCGGATTCCAATCTACCGGTCCAAGAAGCTTCTACGAAATTCCAAATCGGTTCGCCATTTCTCTAACTTCGATGCGTTCACCTAATTTGATAAAAAAAAACATCCAATTCCAATCTGCCGGTCCAAGAAGCTTCTTCGAAACTCCAAATCGGTTCGCCATTGCTCTAACTTCGACGCGTTCACCTAATTTGATTAAAAAAAAAATCCAATACGGTATTGTTTTTGGCGAGAACCTGGTAGGGCCTGCCCATTTCGGTTTACGATATGTCCAGATAGCGGCAGTATGCATCTAACTTACCTGGTCAAAGGACGGTAGTTCAGAATAGGACATCTTGTGAACTGATATGGATATGTATTCTAGAAACTTGGACAGACCCACTATGCCCTTCGTCAAAGGACCGAACGATTTAGACTGACGAGCGCATAAATTGGTGGGCCCCACAGAAAATCGTGTGTCGCTCACTTGTGTCCTGCGCACATCCACCTAGGTACGACTACCCACGTGCATGCACTCTCGCGTGTGCTGCGTGCATCCATCAACGTGCATTCACTTCCGCCGAGCATCGACCCACGGGCCTTGTGCGTTCATGTGCCCGTGGGTTCGATGATCTGATTGCACAAGGCCTGTGGGTTCGATGATTGCACAAGGGAACCCACGTGCATGCACTCTCGATGATCTTTCGCCTCTGAACATCGTCAATGCGGTTGTACCTGCCTCGCCTAGGTGGATGTGCCAAGGATGGATTAGAGAGGACGAAACTTCAGCAAAGCTAATCGAGGCGAAGTTCTAGGTCGACAGTACGGGAGCAGCACGCCCGTAATTCAGACGCAGCAGGCCCGTAATTCAGACGCATGTGACTAACATGCAAAATCGCTTCACTAAATTGATATCTTTGTTGGTCCCGATGGTGTGCGCAGAATCTCAAATCGGTTGACTGTTGAACTAAATGTGGTTTTGGTAATGCTAATTTGTTAAATCAATCTGCCTAACTCTGGCATGTGTCCAAACTGATAAATCATTCTGTCCAAAATGGTCATCATTTATCCCAACCTATATCCAGTATGTCCAAAATGCTCATGGTTTCTCCCAACCTAAATCTGATATGTCCAAAATGCTCATCACTTCTCGCAACCTATATCGGCTGTCCAAATCGGTTCCGATCATGTACTAAATAGGAAAATCGATCTGACCAATTCGGTTTGATGATTGTCCAATTGAATTTTCGTTTGTCCAAATCGCTTCACTTGATCCTAACTTACCTGGTCAAAGGAGTAATTTGTTGTAGATGTATATGTATATTATATAAATACACCTTCCTCTTTTCTTTGCCTCTTTGCCCTTTGGCTGTGTGCAAGTGGGTCGATATGACACTCGGGGGTGGGGGCGGCCGCCATTCAACCTAGATCCACGTGGGCGGCCTTGTACGCAAGCGGTTCTGAACAGGAGGAGTTGTAAGGAAGAAGATAAAAAAACGAATTATTTTTTTCTTATTTTCTTCTGTTTTTGCCTTTGCGCTCTGATATTCATGTGACTAGCAGGCTTTGCTTTTGTTATGGTAGAAAATAATTTTTACATTCGTTCTTGTCATTCCTCCTTTTCTTGTTTCTTTTCCTTTACTTTTTCCCCGTTGCTGGGGTATTTCGTTTTGCGGGCCTACTGTATGGTTCCGTTTTTTGACTATGGATATGGTAGAGTTGTTGTGGTATTTAAGAAAACGTTAGAGAAAGGACAAGGGAAGAGGAAGGCGTATTAGTCAAGGGAAACAACAAGTGACGCATCCCATTTGTTGTGGTATTTAAGAAAACGTTAGAGAAAGGACAAGGGAAACAACAAGTGACACATCCCATTTTGTATGTGTTTTTTCCCCGTTGTTGGGGTATTTTGTAATCTTGTCTGCATCCCGATTGGTTTTGTCCCGTTATTCGGTCTGAGCAGGTAGCGGTGCTTCATGTGGGACCAGTCATCCGTTTTTTTTTTTATTGTCTTGGCATCCTGGTTGGTTGCTTCCCGTTGTTCGGCCTTTTGAGCGCGGGGCGGTGCTTGTATGTGGGAATCGTCATCCGCGATGGGTTCTTTTTGGTATCTTTTTATTTCTTTGCAGACAAGAATGTTTTGACATCCTGGTTGGTCTTGTCCCGTCGTTTGGCCTGTGGGCAAGGGCGGTGCTTGCATGTGGGACTTTGTCATCTGGGATCTGTTTTGTTGCCCTCTGTTCTGTTTTATTTGGCTGTTCCCTTCTTTTCTTTGCCTCTTTGCCTTTTGGCTGTGTGCAAGTGGGTTGATATGACACACGGGGGTGGGGCAGCCGCCGCTCAACCTACATCCATGTGGGCGGCCTTGTACGCAAGAGGTTCTGAACAGGGGGAGTTGTAAGGAAGAAGATTACAAACGAATTAAGTTTTTCTTGTTTTCTTTGTTTTCTTTTTGTTTTTCGCTTTGGCGCTCTGATATCATGTGACAATATATACACACATTCTCACTCTCTGCCTACGGCTCACCGGTGCAGTTCTTCATGACGATGCATATATGCATATAGATTCAGCCTCCTCATGAGTCTGTGAAACTCCGACGAAACAGTCTGTCACAGCCCCTCGTTTGTTGTCCTCTTCTCCCTCTCTGCCTATGGTTTACCGGAGTGCAGTTCTGTATGACTATATGTATACATATGGGGATATATCTGCGGGCAGATCTACCAAATGCTTGTGGCTTGACAACCACAAATGTCTGCCTACAGGCTTATCAGCGCCAATGTTATACTGCTTCCCATTTTGTTACAATTGCTTATCAGCTTGACGCTGTTTAAAATCAGTTGTTGTATGACCATAATGGTCCATCTCCTGAAGGTAGTAATTATACTACCTCAGGAGGCCTTACTGTAAATGTCTCATAGTTAGCATTCCACGGTCACCACCTTCTTATGCATCATGCGACGCCAGGCGATGACCTTAATGACCATCCTCATATTTCTGCCTGACCGTCCTCATATTCTGCCTGTATTTTGCACAGACCCGGGCATTATATGGCACTCGTTCGTGCAGCTGCCCAGTGGGAACTGTGGGATGGTGGGACGATGAATCAGGCTATTTTCAACATAAATGAATTTCTGTGTGCATTGCCGAATCATTCTTCATTCTGAATTATTGACCGACTCTCGTGTGACGCCTGTCGGGACAGGGACGCGGTGCATCTTGGCTGCGGAATTCATCACCTATGCCATCAACATTATCAAAATATTGCAGTTCCTCGTTGTACACATCCCTATCACCCAGATATTCGTTGTCCCTTTTGTGCTCAATGACGCTATCAGGACTGCATGATGCCGCACTGTGATGAATGTCCTGCTGTTTTGGACAGCATGTCCTTTGTCAGGACTGGTTCGATGGGATGGACCGTGCTAGCCATCCTGCTGAATGCTGTGCTGAAGCAGCTCTCCTTGGGTATCCTTGTGAACATCCTTGTCATCCTCAGCGTGCCTGTCCTATCTGCCGGGGTGGGGGCTCCTCTTCCTGACTGGTCTATAGAATCAAGCGATCAGGAGCAACACTAATTGTAGGACAGATAAAGCTTTTGATCCTACCAACAGATGTGGAGTTGAAGAATGAAGAAAGAAAAAATTGAAAAAACGAAAAGAAAAAAAAAGAAAGAAAAAAGTACAATTTTTTGAAGAAACGAAAAAAGAAAACAGGAAAAAAGAAAAAAGAAAAAACTTTGTTGTGACAGTGGCAATTGGTTTATCTGTGGGATGTGTCATTTGCTTTCTTCCTTTGTCTTTTCTTTGATTGGATCGTTTTCTCTTTCTCTTGCCTCTGTGAGGTCTGGTTTCCTCCTTTTCTTTACCTGTTTGCCTTTTGTCTGCGTGCAAGTGGGTCCTTGTGACACACGGGGATGGGGGAAGCCAGCGTTCAACCTGTCATCCACGTGGCTGGCCTTGTACGTAAGAGGTGATGAACAGGTGGGGCTTTCCTTCCTTCATTTCCGTTCCTTGTTTCACTTTTTTCTGCCTTCCCACTCCGATTCACAGTGTGACAATATGTATACACCTTAAGTGCGTGATCTGCACCAGCATGGGTAGATTCCTGGCCAGGTGTATTCCGATCGGGGCTGTACACGTGTAGTTCTGTCCTGTTTTTTTCTTTTTCTTATTTTTTTAAATTTCCGTGAGTGGGTGATCTGCTTGTGGTCTGTGTAGGTTCTCAGGAAGGTGAATTCAAATCGGGGCTATAAGCGTGTAGTTGTCCTTTTTTTTTGTTTTTTGGAAAAGGGTGACACCCTTATCGCATCAGTGTCGAACTGACCTGGCCCGATGTAAATCAGAGTTAATTTCACTCATCTGATTTGCGAGGATCTGAGTCCTCGGCAGGCCTAAGGGGCCCCGCTTGCAGTGGTGCCCGCCCGAAGTGAAGGCGGGCCTAAGTTATCACAAGAGGCCTTTGACTGTCAATTTCATAATTGGGGTCCAGGCAGTTGCGACACGCCAGTTGGTTCAAAGAAACACAGGCCGAGCAACAAAGACATTTCCACGGCCTACCGGGCCTTTCCAGAAAATTGAGGCCCTGGGCGTGACCTCAGACACTGACAGTTGGGAGGCCCAACTGAATGAGGCCCAGTAGCTGCAGAGCAAGGGCAGCATCCTGGGGCCTTCCGGAAGATTCTGGGCCCAGGCCAGTGCAGCCAGGCTGCGCGAGCAGGCCAGCTCTTTCCATAAAGGAAAGAGCTCTCCCCTGGCAGCCTCATTCGGTCACTTGCTGGCTGGCGGCAGCGCTGCTGGAGTGATAGCTCGCGGGCTGGCTGCTGGCATTGGGAGCAAGAGGCTACGCACGTGCGGTCGTGTGGTGAAGCAGGGCGCTGCTGAGTGCAGCGCCATAGCCAGCCTTCATAGCAGGCTGGGCTTGGATGTACAGTGAGGCGCAGGGGGTGGTCTTCGGGTGTAAGGGAGGAAGACGTGGGTGTAATACAGGGGGAAGGGTGAAGGATGATGACGATGATGATGTGAGGGCACATACCTTGTATTGGCGATGGTCTGCATTTGGGCGACATCTTCAAGTACTTCGGGTTGCCGCTGATGTCAACAGTTGCATTGTCTATTAGTAGGCTGATCGTAGCTGTGTAGGAGTAGGCTGGGCGCTGAGCGCCAAGTAGGAGTGTGAAGGGACTGGAGTCTTGTGTTGTGGCGGAGAGAGAAAGCTCTCCTTGACATTGGTTTTCAGTACTACGAACCTCCATTGGTGTATTATTGGTGCAATGCTGCTCTCTGGACACAGTGTGACCATCTGGCTTTCAATGTGATGGTGTAATCTGGAATTTGTCATCTCGCTGTTGCTTATTTTCCTTGCAATTTGTTATCGGAGCTGGTTCATATTGCGCTTCATTGGTTCTTCGCAATAGCTGTTCGGTGCTTCGCATGAGGTGTGGGGCAGTGATAAGGCTTGGGCGTTGAACATAGGGCGGCCCAGGGTCGTGTGGGCGCGCCAGGGAGCTATGTGGTGACATACGGGGTGTATGCTGGATGATGAGAGCTCGCTGATGTGACATATTAAGTCGAGGTGGAACTGCATTCTGCTGTTGGTTGTGCCGAGGCAAAGACCAATCATCATAAATGCACATCAGGTTGCCGGTGAGAAATTTGTGGTTGGGGGCAGCATTATGAGGTACGTTGCTCTCTTCCTTACCTACCCTCGTCGTTACTTCTTACCATGAGGAAGTGAGTTATGTCTTGAGAGTCCTCTCGATGTGAGTCACGGTCACCTTTGAAGGGCCCTGGACGAAGCACTCGGGTCATGGTTACCATGCCAACCCGCTGCGACTAGTACACGCATGCTTTGCCGCAAGTCCTTAGTTCTGCTGCTTGCGCAATAGAGGTCATGCAGGGCATGCCAACGCTTTGACAAACGCTTACCAGACCGTCTTTAAATATTTCTGGCGGGGACTCGGTGTTGACTCTGGTTGTGATCGTCGTCCTGTCTGCGACGTTAAATAATTCCTGAGGAGTTACGGGGGATCTCCTTAAATGCCTCCTGATCAGCCAGATCAAACCGGGTGTAAGGCTCGTTGCATGCGAGGGTAAATAATATGCAGGGGCTGGCAGGTTCGGCGTTGATTTGGGGCACAGGGGTGGGCCGGATTGCACACCTTTAGACACGCTGCTCAACCAGATGCTCAGGACGTTGACACAAAGTGACCAATCAAGAAGGATACAGGGGGAGGGGGGATTCCGGTAACTGTTCGCAGTGGCAATAAATAGACAATCTGCCATCAAACATACATCTCCAACAAGAGATACTATTTTTATCTTTGATTATCTAGTTGTTACAGACTTGACTAACAACTAACAGACAGCTGCAGATAGATTATCTTTGCTGCACAGCAATCTGTTCTAGGGTAATCTAAAAATAGATATGATATTTCCTGTAGGATATGACATTAGTTGTTACTACATCACCTAACTGTTTTTGTTCAGACCGACCGAAATTAGTTGTGATTCGTAATCGGTTGTGTGCCAAGCTAAGGTAGGATTCAGTGTGGATTCTAGTTTAGATCACAAACACGGTAGCTCATGAGTGATGCAAGCACTAGTGAGGAGGAGTTGTTAGTGGACGACTGTAGGACTACTCGTGGAACTGCTCGCAGTCGACCTTTGACTTTCCTAGAGTTAGGTCCAGGAGATGAGAGGAGATTGCGGAGAGAGGCTAGAGAGAGAGCAACGACAAGGAGAGCGAGGGCAGCTGAGGATAGTGCCAGGACTAGAGTTTCAGCTAGCACCGGTGCAACCATGGCTACTTCATCTACATGTCGCAAACCTCTTCATAGTCCACTTCGTCAGGAGTTAGTCAGAGTGGTTCTCAGGGGTCCATCAGCAAGAGTGCTGGCTTGCGAGTCAGCCATCAGACTCAACTCACGACGGAGGATTATGAGATCCTCCAAGCAAAAGAACTTTAGGATGAGCTACAACTGCAATTGGATGAGGCAGCAGAGAGGAGAAGGAGAGCAATCCTAAGAAAAGCTAGACTAGGTAGTAGAAGAGAGGAGCTAGGCAGACTGGAAGCATTAGATGAGTCAACGCTTGATCCTGCGATACGAGCGCTGTGTAACTCACTTCTTTGTGTGGCGGAAACGCAGGCTGTCTAGCAGGAAGTGCTGGCTGAACTGATGGCATACCAGAAAGAGATTCTAGCTGCACTACGAGCTCCTCGTCCCATGATGAGGCAGCTACAATATGCTGTAGTTCCCCATCGAGGCGCCGGTCCATCAGTGACGCTGCCGCTAGTAGGGCCTCCATTCTCACCTATGTTTGGTATGCCCCCTCCAGGTGGTTTGGAAGCAACTAGTGGTTCGGTTCATAGAGTCTCAACCGTACCATCCACGACAGTGGTCACTACAGTCCCATTGTCAAGCCAGGCCCAGGTTAGTGTGCAACAGCCTGTTTCAGTGGCTATGCAGCCGTTGCAGCAAGCCCCTGGGCCCATGCAGCCTATGCAACCGATGCAGTGGATGCCCAAAATACCCTTGCTGAGTCCTGAGCCCTTCTCCGACACAAAGTTTCGGCTTTCCAAAATGCGATGTTGAATTTTTTTTTTTGGCGCGAAATAGACTGGAGGTTCTAATTTCAGAGAAGAATAGATCTAGTCTGTGATTCGGGAATATGACAACCTCCCTAGTTCACTTAATATGCCAGAGTAAAACAAAAAACGAAATGCTAATATCCGAAGTTGCGAAAAGGAGAGAAAATAAATAAATAAATAAATAAATAAATAAATAAATAAATAAAATTAAAATAAATAAATAAATAAATAAGTAATTTGCAAGATTTGATAGAGTCCTACTTGACTCACTAATAATCAATCAATAAATCAATCATTCAACAATCAATCGATCAAGCAAGCTGGCTTCTTGATTGGGCAGATCCTCTGATTGAGAGGTTCGCTCCGATACCAAACTGTTGCATACCGTAAAGGTGCAGACCAGAACAAGAATTCGCCGTTTTCGTTGGCAATTGCGGTGTGAATTTCATCAAAAATTTTAAAAACAAACGATATGAGACCATAGTGCAAACATCAAAAAAGGAAACAGGCCAAAAAAAACAACAAAAAAAAAACAAAAAAACACTATGAAACCCTAACACAAAGACACTGTCCGAGTCAAAATGAAGCGTCCAACGAATTCAACAAAATGCCAACTTTTTCATTATTGATCCAAACATGTCAAAACTGCATACATGACGTACCCTAAAGCACATATACATCACACAAAAAGAAAAACAAGAAAAAAAGCAAAAAATCAGCACAATATGACAGTTTCAGTGCAATTCGGTGCAAAATTCGTCGAAAATAACACCCCTGGTTAACCATGTGTGACAATGATCAGACCAATCAATGTCGCAATGTAGACCAAACATACATGATCATCATTCCATGGTGTGAAGGGGCCTGGCGCTCACACAGGAAGAATGCGTCAGTCCCCAACCATACATAGACGAAGAAGAAGGGGGTTAGACGAAGAAAAGGGGAAGGATGGGAATGTCGTCAACACCAAGTCTTCGGTACAGGTCCCAAATAATCCCTCGTCCAATGTCTCAATCCCAATGTCGAGTCTGGATCCAAATGTCGTAAAGTCCCAAAGTGACCAATCTCTCTCCCTCTCTCTCGTAGTCCGCAGATACTGAGAAGTCAGGTGGCGAGAGGGTGAGGGAGAGGTGGTGGACTTAGAAGAGGAAGAAGAAGAACTCTCTCTCTCTCTCTCTCTCTCTCTCTCTCTCTCTCTCTGTGTCCACTACTAACCTGTGAAGGTGGCGCCTTGTTGCAGGTACATCGAAGACAAAGCTGGAGCTATGGCGCCATAGGTAAGTCTCCCTGGCCTCCGCCAACCCTCTCTCTCGCTCCAACACTACTCTAGCTCCTAATAGCGCCCAACGATGAAGGCGACTCCTAATGCTGCTACTACTATTGCAGTGCTCCTCCACAGTGCTGCTGCCGAATCCTAAAGACTGCCTCCTGCCTCCTGCACGTGAAGTGCCTGTGAACTTCCTGGGAAGTCCCTATGAGCTACGTGCAGCCTGCAGGGCGGGCCAGTTCTATATAATGCTGGCCGGTCTAGGAGGCTGCTCTTGCCAATGCCACAACGTGCTAGACCCTGGCGTTGAAGTTCAAACAAGATTGTCTTGAAACAGGCCCCAAAATGGCCCGTACTGAACCTTGGTCTGGCGCTTAAGTTTTAGGACAGATCGACTTTATGAGGGCCTGAAAATGTCCCTCGTTTTCAGGGTTTTAGGCTGAAACGACACAGGGCCTGTAGGGTCCTTATTTTCCGTCTGGTTGGGCTCTGCTGGCCCGTGTGGCTGTGCAGTATCCCACACTAGTAGTCTCTATGTGGAAGTCTTAGGCCATTCGACCTTTTTCTTTTGCCTTGCCAGGGGTTTGGGTCCCCTTTTCCCTAGTTTCCGGGTAGATACAGATGAGCCTTGGGCTGCTCTCTTGGGTGTCGTCTAGGTCTAGTTTGTGAGTAGACGTAGCGGGTAGGAAATTGGTTTGGTGTGTTTTCACGCTTCCGTTGGCTGGGGAAACTCTGCTGGTCTGTTGTTTGAGGGCTGCTGCTCTATTTTGGGCGAGGTCGTCTTCTTCCTCGAAGCCCAACCATAACTGGTGTCGGGAAACAAAGTTGAAGATCACACTGCTGATATTTTGCAGCTCTGCATGAGCGTCCACAGGATTGTGTTGTGGGGTTTGGGAACTGCCATTTTCCACTTGGCGCCATATCTGCCGTTCCTCCTCATGTGGAACGTCATCTTCTTCGAAGTGCTGGATTGGTTCTCCTTCATTACGACTTCCAGCATTGCACTTCCATGCGGGCGCTGAGCTGGCGTTGCTATCATTGGGGTTGCTGGTTCAGATTGGCACAGTGTGATAGCTGTGGGGTTACTGCTGCTACGACAGCTATAGTCAGGGGTGTTATGATTCTGGTTGTTCGTTGCCTGAAGGCCAACACTCACTCACGTAGACTTCTGCACATGCCCATACATATACAGAAGGAAGGGGAGAGGATATGAGTATCACACCGCACAGGGAGAGTTAAACACAGCGGAAGACTTGACCATGCGATATGACAGGGTACACTGAAAGTGCAAAACGCTCCACTCAATCCTCACAACCAGTCATAGAGAAAAGCCGAGCTGATCACATCCAGGGGACAATGAAACGATGATAGTCCAAACACAGTGTCTCACTGGTTATTAAACCAGAGTCTCAAATTGTCAGGATAGCTTTAGTAGTATAGTGCGCTGCTCAGAAATGAGCAGCGCTTCACTCCCCAACCTTGAATAACACCCGCGACACCCCCTGAGACCTAGAAACATCAAGCGCCACCCAGATATAGCCTCGTGGGGGCAGGGCCACCCTGAAACAGGCCTCTGAGGCCAAGCGCCACTCAGAGGATGAAGAAGAAGACCAGCGCCACAGTATCTGATGATGACGAAGTGGCGGGAGGCTTCCCGGGTGGAAGCCTGCAGCAGCGCCACCAAACCCTGACAAGATGACCTCTGAGATGGAGCTGCAGCTATGGCTGCAGCGCAAACCCCCTGGGACCCCACTCCGGAGGAGGGTCCAGCAGGGCACCAATCTCTCTCTCCTCCAGCAGACCTCGATAACCCAGACCTCTGTCAGCCCCTGCGTGCCGGCAGAGTACAGCGCAGGTCCCAACTATGGTCTGCACTCCGAAGGTCTGGCTATGCCCATCTCCTTCCAAGCTGAGCCGTCACCACTTTCGGTTCACGCGTAGCGCAGCAGCGATGTACTCGGTACCAACTGCCAAAAGCCATGAACCGATGTGCCCAATCTATCTATAGACTACAACTAGCCTACCCCCGACCTAGACTGGACTGACTGACAGATCGGTACCGTATCTGTTTCGGCCTCTCGGCCTTTACCGGACCCGGCTATAGGGGTAGCCCGGGCCTGCTATGCGCAATTAGGTAGCTGTAGGGAATCCTGTTAGTATCGGGCCTATATTTTACTGGATTTGCAGATATGTCCCTCAAGAATTTCCCTCACAGGTATGTCTCTCGGTTAGCCCTCAGCCAAACAAAATTACGAATGTGTCCTACCTAAAGTACAACCTCGACAGAGTGAGGCTACAGGCGACCAGAAAACAGCAAGTCATTGCAGACCTACCCTCCCCCGGAGCGAGAACCTCCAAGCTAGGGGCGTAGGCGTGCAGAGCGCCGAAGGGGTACACCCTTCTGTGCTGCCTCATATTTGAGGATGACAGACTTGGCTGTCTTCAGAAGTTCCTTGCGAGTAAACCAGCGGTCCTCAGTGTGCGGCTGGTATAAGAACTTCACAAGGTACTCCTTATCTAGACCTGTCCCTGACTCATCCTCCACAGATTCGACCTCATACCCTTTGCCAGGGATAGGGGGACCGAATTGAGGAGGCTTGCCTTGGAATGCATCAGCCGGTGTAAATGGCAACAACTTAGATGCATGGAAGACAGGGTAGGTTTGTAGATGCAAAGGGACGTCCACATTGTAGGACGGTCCAAAGGGATCAGCTCCCACTGTATCTAAGACCTGCCATGGACCCATATATCGTGGCAACAACTTAGGGGAAACGTCCTCCTCTCACGACAGCTCAGAACTGAGTACCCACACCCAGTCACCTGTGCGAATAGTAGAAGGACGCCTGTGCTTATTAGCGTGCTGAATCATAGCCTTTTGGGCTTTCAACAGGTTAGCACGGGCGCGCTCTATGTCCACACGGTAATGCCTGGTGAACTCTGCAGTTCCAGGTGTCAGCATAGGGGTAGCCTTGTCTGTCGAATAGTAGAAGGACGCCTGTGCTTATTAGCCTGCTGAATCA
>BFEA01000306.1:1892149-1907676 GCA_003427395.1 Chara braunii | reverse complement strand
TGTGGATGAGATTCCCTACGATCAGATTGAGTGGGGGCTAGAGGAGGCGGACAACGGTGTGGGCCAGGGGAGATCCTACGCTGCTGTCGCGGCTGAAGGGAGGCCGCAAGGAGGAAGAGGCCAGGGCCAAGGGGGCCGGGCCTCAGGGAACCGATTTCAGGGCGATCAGGGGGTTGGCGGCAGAGGAGGAAACCGCCAAGTGGGAGGCAGGGGTCAAGGTCCCCCGCAAAACCGTCCTAGGAATAGGTCTCCCTATAGGGTAGGAGGATGGCACCCAGGGCTACCGCAGGGTAGGCCTTGGGAATCTTTGGGTCTGGACCAGGCTTTATGACAACAACGATTGGACCGGGGCCAGTGCATTTTCTGTGGTGACCCGGGCCACATCATCAAATATTGTCCCAAGTATAGAGAGACCCGAACGGCTGCCCAAGGGCCAAAAGGCAGCCGCCGGTAGGGGTAGCAACTGCCCCTACCAYTAGGCCATGTGGGGAACATAGCGCTAGCCGGCAGGAGACTCCCACACCACATGTGCMTATGGCAGAGGTTGCAGGYCGGTGTCTAGACAGCTGTCCCGAAACTGCTTGTGTTAGAGTTTCGCTAGACACCTCCCTCACAGGCGTGGCCAAAGAGTTGAAAGAGAGGATGCCCGCCTGGGCCAAGATGAAGAAGGAGAATAAAGGGCAGCTTATATTGCTAGATACATARATTTTTAGAAGTAGAGTAGGGGCCCTAGTAGACTCAGGGGCCACCCGCAGCTATATTAGTAAGAAAGCGCTGCAAAAGTTGAAGCTGGGACTTAAAGTCCAGAAATTGACAGACCCCATAGTAAGTATCCTCGCAGACAATCGTACTATGGTCGTAGAGGAGTATGTAGAGGGAGTCCAGGCATATTTCCGCCTAGAGAAGGATGGGAAAGTGGAGAAGGTCCTCCACTCCCTGACTCTCCTCGTAGAAGACAGCCTCCCATTTGATATTGTCTTGGGAATGGATTGGGGAGAGGCAGCCGGGGCCACGCTCCATTTGAAGGAGCACGAGTGTAGGCTCCCTAGTTCCTCAGGCGAGGCTAAGACTGCACGCCTGTTCCATAAGTCAGGGGTAGAGAATTCCTTGGCGCACTGCTGCCTTAGTGCCCCCGCGTTCGCCAGATTAGTGAAGAAGGAGAAATTGAATGAGAAGGTCTTTGTTGCCTATGTGAAGCCAGTGACTGAGCCTACGGAAGAAAAACCGATGGACCCTGCGATTGCCAAGCTGCTGGAAGAGTTCAAGGACCTAACCGAGCCGCCGATAGGAGTGGTACCGCGGCCCATCCAGCACCGTATTGAGATAGAGCCTGACAGTAGGACTCCTAAGGGCGCTGTATATAGGATGTCCCCACGGGAGTTAGAGGAGCTTCGCAAGCAGTTAGACGAGCTCCTCGAGAAGGGTTGGATTAGGCCCAGTTCGTCCTCTTTCGGAGCACCTGTCCTCTTTGTTCCTAAGAAAGAGGGAGAGCTGAGAATGTGCATAGACTATAGGGGTCTGAATGCTATTACAGTGAAAAATGTTGAGCCACTGCCGAGGATAGACGATCTCTTAGACCGAGTGCACGGGGCCAAGTATTTTTCTAAGATAGATTTAAAGTCCGGATAGCATCAGATAGAGGTACACCCTGATGATCATTATAAGACAGCCTTCCGGACTAGGTACGGGCATTACGAGTTTATAGTGATGCCCTTTGGACTAACCAATGCGCCAACTACATTCCAGCGCTGTATGAACGATTTGTTTAGGCCGTGGTTAGACAAATTTGTTGTAGTTTACCTAGATGACATCCTAGTGTTTAGTCGGACCCTCGAAGAGCACCAGGGTCATCTCAGGTAGGTCTTGGAGAAGCTGAGGGAAGCTAACTTCAAGATCAATGCAAAGAAGTGCGATTGGGCGAAGACCCAAGTTTTGTATTTAGGCCACGTCTTAGACGGAGATGGCGTTAAGCCAAAGGATAGAAAGATCGCAGCGATTAGAGATTGGCCCACGCCATGTACGCTGACAGAGTTGCGCTCGTTCCTGGGCTTAGCTAATTACTACAGGAAGTTTGTGAGGAACTTCTCCACGATCGCTGCGCCCCTTCGCAGATTGCTGAGGAAAGAGACCATATGGAAGTGGGATAAGGACTGCACGTCTGCCATGAAGAAGTTAAAGCAGGCATTAATAGAGTATCCAGTCCTTAAAAAGTCACCGATCCGTCCTTGCCTTTTGTCGTTACTACGGATGCTAGCCAGTACGACATAGGCGCAGTGTTACAGCAAGACGATGGCAATGGCTATAGACCCGTARAGTTCATGTCCGCCAGGATGCCTTCAGAGAAGGTCGCGACATCTACCTACGAGAGGGAACCCTACGCTCTCAGGCAAGCTTTAGACCACTTGAAGCACTACTTGCTTGGGAGGCACTTCAAAGTCTATTCCGACCATGAAACGTTACGATGGTTAAAAACGCAAGCCAAGATGACAGCTAAGCTTACTAGGTGGGCCGCAGAGATAGATCAGTACGACTTTGAGCTCAAGCCTGTCAAAGGGAAGTACAACGTAGTTGCGGATGCTCTGAGTAGGAGAGCTGATTATTTTGGGGCAATAGTACATTACCTCGATATAGGAAAGGATCTGCAGCAGCAGGTTAGAGAAGCCTACGCGCAGGACCCTATCTATGGTGAGCTCCTTAAGAAAGTCAAGGAGGCCCCAGAGACCGAGCCGAACTATCGCACTACTGAAGGGTTACTCTTCGAGAAGACTAATGTCTTGGACCGGCTGTGCATCCCCAATAGCGAAGAGATTCGTAGTCTGATTCTGGGGGAATGTCACGACACAGAGGGTCATTTCGGTTGGCAAAAGACTTGGGCCAATCTGATGCGCGCGTATACCTGGCCAGGGATGAAGAATGACTGCGTAGAGTATGTTCGCAGTTGTAAGGTCTGTCAGCGTAACAAGTCTTCTACGCGTGCCCCGTTAGGTCTTCTCAGACCCTTGCCCATTCCGGATCAGCCAGGAGACTCGGTGTCAATAGATTTCATGGACACTCAAGTCAAGAGCAGGCATGGCAAGAGCCAAGTCATGGTCATAGTTGACCGCTTTAGCAAGTATCCAGTTTTTGTTCCTTTGCCTTCTGAGGCGCGTACTGATTTTGTCATACAGAGGTTCTTTGACTGTTGGGTTAGTGAGAATGGAATCCCGCTGTCTATAGTTAGCGATAGAGATAGTCGCTTTACTAGCCAGAACTGGCAAGAACTCATGGGAGTATACGGATCTAAGTTGTTGATGTCGTCCGACCGCTATCCAGAGACTAACGGTCAGACAGGGCAAATGAACAAGATCCTGCAGCAAGTTTTGCGCATGTATATTAGGCCAGATCAGATTAACTGGGATGAGATGTTGCCTAAAGTAGCTAGTGCGTACAATAACAGCGTGCATCTAGCCACCTGCCGCACTCCCAACGAACTGCACAAGTCCTTTAGATCGCGCAAACCGTTTGAGGGACTTAACCGGGATCAGATTCAGAGATTGCCGCCCGGGACCAGGGAGTTTGCTGTACAACACGAAAAAGAACTAGCTACTGTTGTAGAAAACCTCAGGAAAGCCCTGCATAGGATGATAGAACAAGCGAATAAACATCGTCGCCCCTCACAGTTTCAAGTAGGCGACTTAGTCTGGGTTAGTTCTAAAGAGTTTACACCTGGGGAGAACATCTCGCAGAAGTTACTGCCCACCTATAGAGGACCGTGGCCAGTCTTAGAAGTCAAGGGCGACGAAGACGGACCGTCCTACACTATAGAACTCCCAACACACCTCCACACTTACCCAGTTTTCCATGYATCAAAGTTATTACCTTGTCAAACAAGTGATCAGTTTCCATCCCGTAGATCGATGATCCCACCAGATATGGATGGAAGATATGACATTGATGGTATAGTGGTTGAAGATGTCTTCAGAACCGGAGGTAGGAGTCGTCCGCAGAAACAGTACAAGGTTCATTTTAGTTATCAAGAACCGGAAGACGACCGCTGGTTTACGAGATCTGAACTTCTAGAGACAGCTCCCGATATAGTGCGGGCCTACGAGAGACAACGGCGAGGTAAAGGTCCTGCCTTGGATTGAAAATTTCTCGGAGGACCTCGAATCTAGGCTGGCGGGAGTGAAACGGTATTCACCAGTTCGAAGTAGCTGATGCAGATCCCAGGGCTCGATCCCTAGTTCCCCAACTTACCTGTGTACAATACCTATGTCAACTCGAAGAATTGAACCTGTGACCAGTAGAACCGCCAGTGGTAATTAGGTCTGTCGTAGGTCTATAGGTAGCTAGGATTCGATCTGTAGACCTGTAGATAAGAAGTCTAGCTGCAGTCCTTCTAGAAGGTCGGCAAGTGGTCAAGTGGTGCAGGCAAGTGGCCAAGTGGTGCAGGCAAGTGGCCAAGTGGTGTGACTAAAGCAAGCCCACGTTGTAGACGGGGACAAGTGACGAGGTCAAACAGCAGGACCCCAGTGCAACTGCACTGCGTCGTAGGGTCGTCGCCATGCAGTCAAGGGAGAGTCTAGAAAGTACCAGTCCGGTCCAGCAAGTACCACGGGGGGGACTGTGTGCACCATGGGCCAGGGATACAGGGCAGAGCAACGCAGCGCAAAAGTATAAATCAAGAGGCTGCGTCCAGCCATTCATTCATTCCTGCGGATGCCATGTGGAAGCGCTGCCTCAGCAGCTTGTGCGAGGAGGTCTGCAGTGTGCCCGAAGACGAAGTGGGCAGAGAAGTGTAGTGTAGCGATAGGGTAGTGGCAGCTAGCGCTGCCATAGCCGTAGCCTAGTGTGTGTGTGTTGTGTACGAACAGTGAGTGTCGCGTGTGGGACATCCAGGGTGATCTCGAGTGTGAACATTGAGTTGTATGGGCGCACAGTCTCCATAGCCAGTTGGAAGAGAACTCGTATCTAGTTACGATATCTTTGAGTACTGTGTGGGCGCATGTCGCCAGTTCGCTGTATCGCTGTTTGCAAGCATGATGAAGTGTGAATAAGTCGAGTATGATTGTACAGTTTTTTTTAAACATTCTAATCACGTACTCCGTCTTTGCTGTTTCCGGCATGGCTATTAACCTAGCATACTTACTAAATCTATCCACGATGATGAAGATGTGACGCATCCCACTCTTGCTGGTGATCAGAGTATCCATGAAATCCATGGACAAACTCTCACCAGGCCGTTCCGGAATCGGAAGGGGCTTCAGAAGCCCAAGAGGAGCCTGAGTACGTGGCTTGTCCCGTTGACAAACTTGACAAGTCTCCACGTACAGCTGAGCATCTCGCATCATCGTGGGCCACCAGAACCGATGCAGCAAGTTGGATGCGGTCTTCTTCTACCCAAAATGGCCGGTGGAATCATGACACTCGCCTAAAAACAAACTACGCAAAGACTCGCTATTTGGAACACACAAGCGTTTATTCCCTGCCTTCTCCAGGAACAGCAAGCCATTGACCAATTCAAACTCGGCGGAAGTCTTTTTATCCTTCGCCTCAAGTCTGCGTATCATCTCAGACATAAACTGGTCCTCGCGATAGGCTTCCACCAAAGATCGAGTAACATTGTCCGTCAGATCAAACTCAGTAATCAGCGCACCTGAGAAGTCCGGTATGCGCGACAAGGCATCAACAACCTTGTTGTACTCCCCTTTGAGATACTGAGGGTCAAAGTCATATTACTCAATGACTTCGATCCAACGCTTGAGAGCGTTAGAGAGTACCAGCTGGGTTCTCATCCATCTCAGGGTCTGATGATCAGTCCTGAGGATGAAGAACCTCCCAAGGAGATAGTGTCTCCAATGGGTGAGAGCCTTGTATACGACATAAAGTTCCTTCTCATAAGTGGACTTAGCCAACTTCTGAGACGACATTTTCTTGGACATGTACTCTACTGGCCTCAACTTTGCCCCCTCCTTTTGTGCGAGTACGTCGCCAATGCCATAATGGCTGGGATCCGTAGTGACTATGAACAACTTGTCAGGGTCTGATGATCAGTCCTGAGGATGAAGAACCTCCCAAGGAGATAGTGTCTCCAATGGGTGAGAGCCTTGTATACGGCATAGAGTTCCTTCTCATAAGTGGACTTAGCCAACTTCTGAGACAACATTTTCTTGGACATGTACTCTACTGGCCTCAACTTTGGCCACTCCTGCTGCGCGAGTACGCCGCCAATGCCATATTGGCTGGCATTCGTAGTGACTATGAACGACTTGTCAGGATCAGGAAGTTTCAAGACCTCGTAGTGCGTCAACGCATGCTTCAGATGTCTAAAAGCAGCCTCGCACTCATCTGTCCACTCCCACGGGGTGTCAAGGCGGGTCAGATCAGTCAAAGGAGCGACCACTATGCTATAGTTCTTGACGAAAGTCCTGTAGTAGCTTGTCATTCCCAAGATAGATCTCATCGCAGTCACAGACTGAGGACGTGGCCAATCACGAATGCTGGCCACCTTCGCGTCATCGGGCTTCAACCCTTCCGCGGAGATCTCATGACCCAAGTACAAGATACGGGTGCGGCCAAACTCGCACTTCTCACCGTTGATCTTGAACTTGTGTTGTCGCAGGAGACTGAGGACTTTGTCCAGATGTGCAACATGCTCCTCGACAGTCTTACTAAAAATAAGTATGTCATCGAGGTACACGATGACAAACTTATCCAACTAGTCATGGAATATGAGATTCATAACGTGCTGAAAGGTGCCAGGAGCATTGCAAAGGCCGAAAGGCATTATCACAAACTCATACAGACCGTACCTGGTCTGAAAGGCGGTTTTGTGTTGATCCTCGGGCTGGATTGCAATCTGATGGTACTCGGACTTCAGATCTATTTTACTGAAGTACCGACACCCTTGCACTCTATCTAACAGATCATTGATGCGTGATAGGGGCTCTCTGTTCTTTACAGTGATGACATTGAGGCCCCTATAGTCAATGCACATCCTAAGAGTACCCTCCTTCTTAGGCACGAATAGAACTGGAGACCCATAAGGAGAGACACTCGGTCGGATCCAACCCTTCTCTACGAGTTCCTTGAGTTGGCGGCGAAGCTCATCAAGCTCACCTGGAGACATCCGATAGATCCTACCCTTCGGAATACTAGACCCAGGGATAATCTCTATCTCGTGGACGACCTCTCTCTCAACGACCCCTGTCGGCTCTTCAAATAGATCAAGGTACTTAGCAACTACTCCCTCTATCTCCGGCGGCATTTTCACCGGCTCACCTGCAACAGAGACATAAATCGAGTACATACCCTCCTCCTGATTTTGCTTATAATAGTTGTAGAACGCGGCCGCACACATGCACCTGTAGGACTCAATCAGACTACTAGCTTGAACTTGTGTAATCTGGCGGTGCCTCCACCTGGCAAAGTGTGTTTGACCACTTTTCGGTCCCAGTCAAACTGGGGCTGTGCCACTGAGAGGTAGTATATACCTAACAACATATCCATGGGAAGTTCGTCACTTACCAGGAACGAGACACGATTTCTCAAGTCCCTTCCCGCGTAGGGGAAACAACTCTCTACATCTCGGAGGTAGTCATTGACTACCATGCGTTGTTTGTTGGCACAGGTCGACTCCACAGGTCGACTCGGGCGCTGCACTCGCCCCTGTAAACGCAGCCGCTCAACGCACGCGCGACTAATAAAGTTCCTAGTCAAGCAAGTGTCATAATAGGCCCCGGCCTTGCGGTCGCCAATGACACCCTCGCTGACAAACATCTCACCCTTCGCGGCTTTGACTAGTGCCGTCCAAGAAGCTAGTGGGTCTGATTTAGACCACTCAACCTCTAGCTCCTCTAAGGACTCAAACACATTCATTGAACAGAGTCTCGATGGGTCTGAATGTGTTTGCGGGACAACACTGGAGTCAGTAGCTTGGGCCATCTCTCGAGATGGTGAGGGTCTCTCCACCTCGACCCTGGAGCACTGCCAGAAGTGCTAGCAACATTGCTACCAACGGGATGAGAGGATCCCAGCGCTTGCCCCATCGTAGGCAGGATCTTTTCTGTCACTTTCTTGTTGCGGCACTTGAATTGGTTGTGGCCATATTGACCACAACGAATACAGGCCTGCCGTGAGTAACGGTCTCTCCACACGTCCTCTATAAGACCCGCTTTCTCCCATGGAGGAGCATTGGGGTCAACTTGACTCCTAGACCGTGAGCCTCCGCGGCGTCTATCGGTCGCCGTACCTTTTTGAGAAATGGCAGCAACTA
Source organism: Chara braunii (assembly GCA_003427395.1). Taxonomy (NCBI): domain Eukaryota; kingdom Viridiplantae; phylum Streptophyta; class Charophyceae; order Charales; family Characeae; genus Chara; species Chara braunii. Next base: position 1,899,422 of record BFEA01000306.1, on the reverse strand, counting down.
CTCCACCCTCTGAAGCTTCTATGCTGCCTGCCTTTGAACCTACTCCCTCTTGGAAGTTGCCGTCCAACTCGATGGTTGAACCATCGTAGTCGACAAACATGATGCGACCCTTCGCCTTCCTGTTGGGAGGCAGCGTCTTCTTTCTCCCATCCGTAGTGGGTGCCTGTCCATGCCCTATTTTTGCCTCAAGGTCTAGGGCCACCTTGCTAAACGAAGGAAAGTTGTGCATGTTGATATTAGCCTCTTTTGCCAACTGGTTCCTGAGAGGCTGTGAAAAGCATCTCAAGTACGAAGTCAGTAGGACCTGGGGGTCATAGCGCACCCCTGGGACACAGATCAGACGCTCAACAGCGTCGGTGGCTTCCCTTACTAACTTAAACTGCCGCGTGTGCAGTGTCAGGATCGCATTAGTGGCCCTTTGGGCCTCTTGAGGATCATGCCACCTGTCTTCCACCATCTTCAGGAAGTCCTCCAATTTCTGGGAGGCCGCCCAAGCGTGGAAGTCGTGACCATACCCCTGGAGTTGTACTAAGCCACTCAACCATCTTGCTGCACTACCCTCTAGGTAGGAAGCAGCCACAAGCACTTCTTCATGCGGCAAGGTGAGTTTACACCTGACGTAGACTGGCACTGCCCTCAACCATGTGTCGAGGTCTTTGCCTCTCTTGTCCCCTGTAAAAGGTTTGGGACCGGCGATGGCCGTCTTTGGAACCCACTGAGTTTGTCCCGGTCCCTGCATCACTCCGGGCTGTGGACCCGGTGATACAGGTTGTTGTGCTAGCTGTTGGGGCTGTGTGCCCTGTGGCTGCACAGACTGCGAGACAGCAGGCTGTGAGGTGACTGCAACCTGCGACGGACTTGGAGTAAACACTGTCTGTACAGGAACCTGTAAACTACTCCCTGCTGTTACCCCTCCGGACAGCGGCATGCCCAGGGAAATGATAGCAACCGTTGACGGGGCTACATATGGGGATACCCCTGTCACTGGTGGGATAGAAAAAGGAGGATATAGCACGGGCCAGGCACCAGACCCGGCTGGTGATGGTGCTGCCCGAGCACGGCCTGCCAAAACGGCTAGGCTCTGTTGGATATCCTGAAGGATGGTAGCTTGATGCTCCTGCATTTCTATTACGCCTAGCAGGGCGCTCCTAACTACGCTCACATCATCATCCATATTGTTCAGGTCCATCGTCTCTAACTCATCTATGTCGGCCCCTTTCCGCTGAATCCTGGCTCTTCTTCTGATCATCTTTTCCTTCTCCGCTTTTCTCTCTCCTAATGCCTGCTGTAGCTGTGCCTCCTGCAGGGCTGCCTGCTGGATGGCGACATCGTCTGGAGTCAACACTAATGCCTGGCTGTCATAACGCCAGTGGACTGACTCACTGTCTGCGCGACCGTTGACCCGACGGCACCTGAACTACTGGCTTGGGAAGTCTGCTGCGCAGAAGTGGACATGGCTGTAGTGGCCATGGATGCTGTATCACCGGCCTCACTAACTAAAGTTCTGCTGGCCTCGGCTGCTATAGCCCTCCTCTGCTGCTGCTGCCTCTCTTTAAGCCGGCGGAATAGAATCCTATCACCCTCCGGTCCTAGGGACACGTGAGCTCTCGGGCCTCTAGCTGATCGCAAGATCCTGCGGTCGTCCTCTGTGTCCTCCTCGTCGCTCAGAGGCTACAACACTGTGCACTGTCTACACTAGATCATTCAAGATGCCTACCGCAACATAGTGCACAGACCAACTAATTAGTTGGGGGCTGTTTCGGAAAAAATATCACTTGATGTCAACAGGTAAGTCAGATTCCTACAACTGAAACTATTTTTAGTATGACTAGTCCGCAAACAAAAGCACCAGGAACAATCAACAGTTCTAACTAATGCTGTCTGTCAGATGTCAATGGCAGTACATCTAACGAATCAAAATCATAAAAATAAAATCAGTTGTGTGGATAGGACAGCATGGCATTTTCTTGAACTTATCACCTGGAATCAACCCCTCCCTTAGTTCCCCTGAGTATCTCTTGACGTCCGCGTCCCTGAGCGATCTGGTGAGGAGTGGAACCGTTGTCCGGTTGTGCACCTGTCACCATGGTTGACCTCCGTAGTGGTAAGAGTACCGTTCCACAGTTCGAAGCTGAATAGGAACGGATCGCCGCCATCCTGAGGGAGAGAAGGGAGAAGAAGGAGAAGAAGGAGCTCCTCAAATAGGCAAAGTTGAAGGCGATAGCTGAGGAGCAGGCGACGAAGAAGAAGAAACTGGAGGAGGAGATGTTAAGATTGCAGCAGGAAGAGGAGTAGAAAAGGAAGGTTGTCGAAGAAGAAGCAACAGAGGAGGAAGAGGTAGAAGAAGAACCCCTCGAAAGGAGGAGTGGGGGAGAAAGAGTTGAAAGCAGCGACACGAAAGAGGAGGATAAGTGGATGGAGAAGAAGATTACTGAGTGGGTGGCTAATTTATCGCTGGGAGAAGATGAAGAGGCGATGTTATATGTGCCTCAAGAGGAGAAGGAAGTGCTAGCCAGGCAGCTGGCAACTATGGAGGAGCCGCTGGAACGCCAGACGTAGGAAAATGGGATACGGTTGGAGTGGAAATTGCGGCTGGCCGGAGAGAAGAAGAGAAGGAGGGAGGAGGCCCACCGGATGGCCAGGGAAGTGGCCACGGCGGAGGCCGAAACGTGCCCCCGCAAAGAGCCCGTCAAGCTCAAATTTCCTGACTCGTATAGCGGGAAAAAGGATGATAATTTTGATAACTGGGAGGCCAGCATCAACATATGTGTATCTACAACACATTGCGCCAGCGGAACAAGTCCTCGTGGCCTTCCATGCACTAAAAGATGATGCGTCCAGTTTTGCCAGGTCCCTTGCGCACGCAGCCGATTGTGAGCACAATATGGTTGCGTATTCTAGGCTCACCCCTCTTTCTACTTTCCTTAAACTCTTGCGAGAGAGGTTCGCTGACGTCAGAAGGGGCGTCAGGGCCTCCGACAAGCTGCAAACCATCCACTCTAGGCAGTGGAAGAGTGCAAGAGCACTCAATGCAGTGATGGATGACCTTGTACCCATCCCAAACCACGGGGTCACTGAGACCCAGTTGGTTAACTTATTCTATCGTGCCATGCCAGAGCCCCTGCGAGGGCATTTCTTTGATAAGACCCAACAGGCCAACATTACGTATGATGCGTTAAGTAGGGAAGTGGTCCTGTTTGAGGCAAAGTCCATGCCATGCCACTCTCCACTTTCTGTCATAAGGACTTAGACAAGGGAAAGAAGTGGAAGGGACGTACAATCTCAGGTCAGGTTAGGGCCAAGGATCACCTGATCCTTACTTTGGATGAAGGTGGTACGGATGAAGTCCCCTACAGTTAGATCGAGTGGGGGCTAGAGGAGGAGGACAGTGGTGTAAGTCAGGGGAGGACGTACGCTGCTGTCGCGGCGGGAGGGAGGCCGCAAGGTAGAGGAGGCCAGGGCCAAGGGGGCCGGGCCATGGGTGGTCGAGGCGCGGGTGCACAGGGGGTTGGCGGTCAAAGGAACCGTCAAGTGGGATGTAGGGGTCAAGGTCCCCCGCCGAATCGCTCAGGACCCAGTCGATCGCCGCAGCGCAGAGGTGGAAGGTCACCTCAAAGGCAAGGAGGTTGGCATCCAGGTTGGCCACAGGGACGGCCTTGGGAAGACTTGGGCTTGGCCCAATGTGTATGGGAACAACGTATGGAGCAAGGGCAGTGCATCTACTGCGGTGACCCTGCCCATATTATCAAATATTGTCAAGTATAGGGAAGCCCGATCCGCTGCCCAAGGGTCAAAAGACAGCCGCCAGTAGGGGTCGCAACTGCCCCTACCACCAGGCCATCTGGGGAAGTGTGTGCGCACCACCAGGAAACTCCCACACCACGTGAGCCTATGGCAGAGGTTGCAGGCCAGTGCCTAGTTAGCTGTCAAGAGACGCTAGGCACTTCCCTCACATGCGTGGAAGAAGAGTTGAAGGAGAGGATGCCTGCCTGGGCCAAAATGAAAAAGGATAGTAAGGGACGACTAGTCTTAGTTGATGTAGAAGTTTTTAGAAGTAGGGTAGGAGCCCTTATAGATTCAGGGGCTACTCACAGTTGTATTAGTCGTTGAGCGCTGAAGAAGCTAAGGCTAGGGTTGAAAGTCGAAAAGTTGGAAGACCCCATAGTTAGTGTCCTCGCAGACAACCGCACTATGCATGTTGAGGACTACGTAGAGGGAGTCAAGGCGTATTTCCGCTTAGAGAAAGATGGGAAGGTGGAGAAAGTTCTCCGTTCCCTGACTCTCCTCGTGCAGGATGACCTTCCTTTTGACATAGTTCTAGGCATGGACTGGGGAGAGGCAGCTGGGGCCACACTCCATTTGAAAGAGCATGAGTGTAGGCTCCCTAGCCCGTCAGACGAGGTTAAGACGACCCCTTTGTTCCATGTGTCAGGAGTAGACAACTCCTTGGCACATTGCTGTCTTAGTGCTCCCTCGTTCGCGCGATTAGTAAGAAAGGAGTAGTTAGAGGAACAGGTTTCCGTAGCCTATGTAAGTCCTGTCACTGAGCCTAAAGAAGACACACCCATAGATCCAATTATTGCCAAGCTGCTGGAACAGTTTAAGGATTTAGCAGAGCCACCGACTGGAGTAGTGCCGCGGCCCATCCAACATCGTATAGAGGTAGAGCCTGGCACTAGGACTCTTAAGGGAGCAGTCTATAGGATGTCCCCAAGGGAGTTAGAGGAGCTGCGTAAGCAGTTGGACGAACTCCTCGAAAAGGGTTGGATTAGGCCCACTTCATCTCCTTTCGGAGCACCAGTTTTGTTTGTCCCCCAAAAGGAAGGAGAGTTACGAATGTGCATAAACTATAGGGGTCTAAATGCCATCACAGTAAAGAATGCTGAGACACTGCCCAGGATAGACAATCTCTTAGATCGAGTGCAGAGCTGTAGACATTTTTCGATGATCGATTTGAAGTCCGGATATCATCAAATAGAGGTTCATCCTGATGACCAGTACAAGACTACGTTCCGGACTAGATATGGGCATTATGAGTTCATAGTGATGCCCTTTGGACTAACCAATGCGCCTGTCACGTTCCAGTGTTGTATGAACGATTTATAAAGGCCATGGTTAGATAGATTTGTTGTAGTTTATCTAGATGATATATTGGTATTCAGTAGGACCCTTGAAGAGCATCATGGCCATTTGAGGCAGGTCTTGGAGAAGCTGAAAGAGGCTAACTTCAAGATCAATGCAAAGAAGTGCGAGTGGGCCAAGACAGAAGTCTTGTACTTGGGCCATGTTTTAGATGAAGATGGCATTAAGCCTGAGGACAGCAAGATAGCGGCGATCAGAGCTTGGCCGACGCCCCGCACGTTGACTGAGTTGCGGTCGTTCCTAGGCCTAGCTAACTACTATAGGAAGTTTGCGAGGAACTTCTCGATTATCGTCATTCCCCTTCGCAGGTTGCTCAAGAAAGAGGCAATCTGGCAATGGGATAAAGACTGTACGTTTGCGCTAAAGAAATTAAAGCGCGCGTTAATAGAGTATCTTGTCCTCAAAGTAGCAGATCCGTCTTTGTCATTTGTCGTCACCACGGATGCGAGTCGGTATGGTATAGGCGCCGTGTTACAGCAGGACGACGACAATGGCTACAAACCCGTAGAGTTCATGTCAACGAGGATGCCCTCAGAAAAGGTAGATACCTCGACTTACGAGAGAGAACTCTACGCTCTCAGGCAGGCCTTAGAGCACGGGAAGCATTACTTGCTTGGGAGGCACTTCAAGGTGTATTCAGACCACGGGACTCTTAGATGGCTGAAGGCAGGCCAAAATGACACCTAAGTTGACTAGCTGGGCCGTTGAGATAGACCAGTACGACTTTGAGCTCAAGCCTATCAAAGGCAAATACAATGTAGTTGAGGATGCTCTAAGTAGGAGATCAGACTACTTTGGAGCTATAGTTCGCTATCTGGATATAGAGAGTGACCTGCAGGAGACAGTAAGACAGACGTATGCGCAAGACCCTATTTATGGTGACCTCCTCAAGAGGGTTAAGGAGGCCCCAGAGACTGAACCACATTACCGCACTACATTATTGTTCGAGAAGACCGATGTAGTAGACCGTCTGTGCGTTCCTAACAACGAGGAGATCCGTAGTTTGATCCTAGGGGAATGCCACGACACAGAGGGACATTTCAGTTGGCAAAAGCCGCTAGCCAATCTGATGCATGCGTACACTTGGCCAGGAATGAAAGCTGACTGCATAAAGTATGTCCGCAGTTGCAAAGTATGCCAAAGAAACAAGACTACTGCGCATGCCCCTCTAGATCTTCTCAGACCCTTGCCTATTCCTGATCAGCCAGGAGATTCAGTCTCCATTGACTTCATGGATGCTGGCGTCAAGAGTAGGCACGGTAAGAGCCAAGTCATGGTCATAGTTGATAGATTCAGTAAGTATGCTGTTTTTGTTCCTTTGCCTGTAGAGGCACGGACTGAGCTAGTAATTCATAAGTTTTTTTTACTATTGGGTTAGTGATCACGGGATTCCGTTGTCTATAGTTAGTGATAGAGACACCCGTTTCACGAGTCAGAACTGGCAGGAATTGATGAAAGTTTATGGATCAAAGTTGTTGATGTCGTCTGGCCGCCACCCAGAGACTAACGGTCAGACTGAGCAGATGAAAGATTCTACAGCAAGTTCTGCGCATGTACATTAGACCTGATCAAGTCAATTGGGATAAAATGTTGCCCAAGGTAGCTAGTGCGTACAACAAAAGCGTGCATTTGTCCACCTGTCGCACTCCCAACGAGTTGCAAAAGTCCGGGACCAGCGCAGACCGTTTAAGGGACTTAACCAGGACCAGATTCACAGGTTACCGCCCGGTACTAGGGAGTTTGCGATACAGCACGAGAGAGAACTAGCTACAGTCGTCGAGAACCTCAGGAAGGCCCAACATAGAATGATAGAGCAAGCCAACAAGCACCGTCGCCCATCGCAGTTCCAAGTAGGCGACTTAGTCTGGGTCAAGTCCAAAGAGTTTTGTTACATACTTCAATGAGTATGGGCAGAACCAAAGATCAACCAATATAGGATGAGCATTTATGCAGCGGAAGTCTGATAACGAACTGACTCACATAGACTGACTCACATAGACTGACCTACATGGCATCACTCCACACACATACAATCATGAGATGGTGGGGTCTGGGTCATTCACAGACGATACCCAGATCCCGTACACATACACAGATGAAAGGTGGGAGGAGAGACGAAGGAGGTAGGAGG
>BFEA01000306.1:1860170-1874489 GCA_003427395.1 Chara braunii | reverse complement strand
TGGCCTGTATTGGCACTTTGGGCCTTCCTCAGTCCCAGACCCATGCATATGTGTGGGTCCCAGTAATTTCCCCTCAGGGTCTGCTGCTGCTGCGGCCATCTGGTCTGGATTTCGGACTGGGTGTCTTGAATCTAGACCCCATATTAGACTTAGACAGAACTGGAAACCTGCCCTTTGACTTCCTTCTGGACAGACACACATTCTGCACGAATAAACACTCATATTGTACGAACAGACACACATATTGCACGTACAGAGACATCTCTTACCTGAACAGACATGACCTACACACCCTCTGGACGAACAGAGGTGACCTCCAAATCTAAACATTGCAATTGTTCGTTCAGGGGCACAACTGTGACCTTTGACATTGGCTTTTGGTTTAACTAGGATGTGACTTTTGACCCAAAGAACATGTCCTTTGATCTGCTTTCACGAGTTGGACCCTGGCGAGTGACCCCTCTATGCTGCATTTGCCGAGCAGGGTCTGAACCGGGTAAAGGCCCTTTTACTCTCGCCGGCCTAATTTCGAAGTCCTCTGAGAAAGTCTTCATCTATCTATAATACTTATCCCTCTTCTCGCTCTTTCATATCCAGACACAATATGAGGTGCATAATCCATTAATTCTTCCCGTGTGAACCAGCGATCTTTACTTGGATCCTGATAAGCGAACCTCACCTTATATTGCCGCTGTGGTCTGCCTCTACGTCCAGTTTGGAAGGTACTTTCAGCAACAATCTTATCCACGTCGTATTTCCCATCCATACTAGGAGGTATCGCTGATGCGACTGGGAAACAACTCATTGGTTACTCAAGGTAAGAGCTTCGAAGCGTGGAATACTGGATACGTGTGTAAGTGCAGAGGAATCTCAATAACGTAAGAAGGTCCATCCACATCTCCTATCACATCTAGAACCTGCCAAGGTCCTCTGTAGGCGGGTTGCAGCTTTTGAGATATGTTCTCTTCAGGAACAAACTCCTTAGACTTAACCCATACTAGATCACCTACAGTAAACTGAGAAGGGTCTTCTATGCTTATTTGCCTGTTCAATCATTTGATGTTGTGCCTTTATGATATTCTCCTTTACCTTTTCTATATCTTTTTGGTATTGTATAGCAAACTCACTTGGTCCTAGTGGAAGCTTATGCAATTGATCCGGGTTCAGACGATCAATAGGTCTGCGCGGACGCCATCCCAGATGCAACTCCATTGGAGTCCTACATGTAGATAGGTGAACAAAGTTGTTATAAGCATTAGCAACTTTGGGCAAATGCTCGACCCAGTCAATCTGACCGGGACGGATGTACATACGCAGCGTCTGCTGCAAAATCTTGTTCATTCGCTCAGTTTGGCCGTTTGTCTCAGGATGCCTACCTGAAGACATAGTCAACTTAGAGCAGTAGACGCTCATTAGTTGCTGCCATTGTTCACTTATGAACCTTGTGTCTCTGTCACTTACGATTGTTAAGGGATGTCCATAGTTTTTCATTCAATGGTTAAAGAACTCCCAGATTACCAGTTTTGTTCTTGCTTTCGTCGGTAATGCTACAAAGACAGCATACTTACTAAATCTGTCAACGATGACCATGACTTGCGTCTTTCCATTCCTGCTTTTTACCTTAGTGTCCATAAAATCAATAGACACAGAGTCTCCTGGACCTGTTGGAATTGGCAAAGGCTTAAGTAGACCAAGGGGAGGCTGTGTAGTGCTCTTATTTCTTTGGCACACTTGACAGCCCTGCACATATGCAATGCAGTCCGGTTTCATGCGAGGCCAGGTGTAGGAACGCAATAGGTTTGCATAAGTCTTTTTCCACCCGAAATGGCCTTCAGTGTCATGGCACTCCCCCAAGATCAAACTTTTGATCTCTTCTACATTTGGAATACAAAGCCTATCATACATATTTGTTTGCTCAAACAACAGTCCTTGTGTGATTCGATAATTTGGAAACTCTGTTGGCGCTTCCTGCCCACGTTTAATCATAGCGCCATAGACAGGATTTGTGGAATACGCATTCCTAAGTTTCTATTGCAGGTCGGTGCCCACATCTAAATATGTTACAATGGCACCGAAGAAATCTGATCGTCGACTTAATGCGTCAGCGACAACATTATACTTACCCTTAACTGGCTTCAGCTCAAAATCATATTGATTGATCTCAGCGGGCCACCTAGTCAACTTAGGTGTCATTCGGGCCTGCGTTTTAAGCCAGCGAAGTGTCTCATGATCCGAGTACACTTTGAAGTGGCGTCCTAAGAGGTAATATCGCCAGTGATCCAAGGCTTCCCGGAGAGCAAACAACTCTCTCTCATACGTAGAAGCGGCGACCTTCTCATTATGCAGTCGTCGGGACATGAACTCAACAAGCCGGTATCCGTTCCCATCATCCTGTTGGAGTACAGCGCCTATCCCATACTGACTTGCGTCGGTTGTGACTACAAAGGGCAACGATGGATCAACAATCTTCAAAACTGGATAATTAATTTGAGTCCCACTTCCAGCGCCTATCCCATACTGACTTGCGTCGGTTGTGACTACAAAGGGCAATCATGGATCAACAACCATCAAACATTTCTTTAAACGCTTAAACGAAGCTGTAGAATCTGAGTCCCACTTCCAGATAGTTTCTTTCTTTAGCAATCTGCGAAGGGGAGCAACAATTATCGTGAAGTGTCTAACGAATTTCCGATAATAGTTGGCTAGCCCAAGGAACGACCGCAACTCTGTCAAAGTGCGGGGGTTAGGCCAATCACGAATCGCTGCAATCTTTGTGTCTTCCGGTTTAATATTGTCACCATCAAGTACATGCCCTAGATATAAAACCTGACGCTTAGCCCACTCACACTTTTTTGGGTTCAATTTCAGATTTGTCTCACGCAATTTATTTAGCATAAGTCGAAGGTGCTCACAATGGTTCTTTCAAATCTTTACTGAAGATCAAAATATCGTCAAGGTAGATTACGACAAACTTATCAAGCCATTTGCGAAAATGTTCATTCATCGTTCTTTGGAAAGTGCCAGGGGCATTTGTAAGACCAAAGGGCAACACCATAAGCTCATAGTGCCCATACCTTGTTCGAAAGGCAGTTTTATATTGGTCTTTTGACTCTACCTCGATTTGATGGTAGCCAGGCTTCAAATCGATCTTAGTGAAGTATTTGCTACCCTGCACTCTATCCAACAAATCGTCAATTCGGGGTAATGGCTCAACATTCTTAATAGTTATATCATTTAGTCTTCTATAGTCTATGCACATGCGGACCCCACCATCTTTCTTTGGCACAAAAAGCACTGGCGCACCAAAAGGCGAGGAGCTAGGTCTTATCCATCCCTTTTCCAACATTTCATCAAGCTGAGTTCGCAGTTCATCTAACTCTTTAGGTGACATTCTGTATATAGGCCCCTTAGGAATTTGATTTTCTGGAATGATATCAATGCGATGTTTGATAGGGCGTTCCACAACACCGCTTGGGGCCTCTGCCACACCTGCGAATTCTTTTAAAATCTTTTCAATCTCTGGGGACGTTGCCTCTTCTTTAGCTTCACCTTCTTTTACTGCGCGCACATATGCATCAAAGACTTGATTAGAAGTTATACTTTTTTCACATGGCGGACGAACGCGGGGGCACTCATACAACAATGAGCTAAGCTGCTTTCCTTACCTGATTCATGAAAGAGGCGGATTCTCTTCTTTCCCTCGTGTGGACTAGGGAGCCTACATTCATGGTCCCTCATCTTTATGTCCGCATTTGCAACTTCACCCCAATCCATACCTAAGAGAATGTCAAAAGGAAGATTATCTTCCACCAAGAGAGTCAGAGAGTGGAGAACGCGTTCCACCTTCCCCTCTGCTTCTAGCCGGAAGTATATCTTTACCCCTTCAACATATTTATCCATCAGAGTTACTGTACTATTAGCTAATTTACTCACTACGGGCTCATCTAATTGCTTAACCTTTAGCCCGAGATGCAACTTTTGCAATCCTTTCTTACTAATATAACTGCGAGTTGATCCGCTATCAACCATACCTCCAACTCTTACTTTATTCACTTCTAGATCTGCAATTATTAACTGCCCTTTTCGTTCCTTCATCTCAGTCCAGGCTTGGCGACGAGCGGCCAACTCATCACCCATGCCAGCGAGGGATCCATCTAGAGAGATGCATACGCTTGCCACCTCTGGACAGTGTACTAGATGGGGACTGTCTACCTCTTTAGTTTCTGCCAATGGGACCTTCGAATGGGAGGATTTCTTTTTTTCAACACCCGAAGTCCTTGTAGAGGCAACTGGGACCTCTACTAGTTATTCCCTTTTGCCATCTTGTAGTCAGGGCAATAAGGGACAATGTGGTCGGGGTCCCCACATTTAAGGCACTGGTCGGGAGCTTTTCTTTCCTGCCAAACTTTTTCTGTGATCCCCAGTTTCTTCCAAGGTTCCCCTTCGGGTAGACCTGGATGAGGTGGGTATGGCTTATCCCAATTGTTGTACCACGTGCCTCTTCCTCTTCCCCAGGCAGAATTGAAACCACGGCCATCTTGCGAGGGACCATAACCCCTTCCACCCGCGTAGTAGCTACCTTCGCCACCACCCCTCTGGGTACCGGGTCCTCTTCCACCACGTCTGCGGCCTCCTCTTCCTCGGCCACGACCTCTTCCTTGGCGCCCTCCCCCGCAGGCTGCAACGGCCGCGTAGCTCCCCTCCTGAGCTACCGGACCGCTGGGTCCTTGCTCAAGACCATAGTCTATTTGGTCATGGGAAAGAGTTTCGACACCTCCTTCTTCAAAAGTTGGAAGAAGGTTGTCTTTCGCAGGTATGTTGCCTGAGATTGTGCGGTTTTGCCACTTCTTACCGGCTCGCAGATCCTTCCAGTAATGACAGTGCTTCAGCTAAGAAGTCAATATGATGTATAGCGATCTTGCTGAACTTCTCATAAGTCATCCCTTCTTCTTTTGTGCGGGGATAAAGTTGAGCACGGAGAGGATCAGGAAGTGCCCTAGCGAAGTTGTTGAGGATTTGAGTAGGAGTTAGGCCATGCTCAGCGCATTGCAAGAGTTCGTCCATCGTTGCTTTGAGTACAGACGCACTCTTCCATTTCCGATCCGCAATATTTAATTTTAGCATTTCAGTTCGGCGAGCCAGATTTTTATCTTCAAATCATTCTCTTACTACTTTAAAGAAGTCTTCAATCCTGGTTTGCTGTGAATATTCAATCATCGTTTGGCAGTTTGCTTCCTTGTGCAACGATATGGCGAAGCTCATCGCATCGCTGACCATACATGAAGTGGACATCAAAACTCTATCCCATTATGGGATGCGCTGACTGTACACATAAGACTCTACGGCCGCAATCCAATGTAAGACACTTTCCTCCCTCTTGCCAGTGTAAGTCCACGACACTTTGACTTTAATTTTTCTAATATCCCAGTGTCTTCTCGCAGTACCCCCTTTCCTTTCTTATCACCATCTCCTCCATTTCCGTCTCCGTCACCACCTCCTCCTCCTCCTGCGCCGCTGCCCAATTTATCTTATCAATCACGGCGGGAGTAAAGGTTTGTGTGATGTGATTATCTAATTTTTCTGGATGTATGACTGTTTATGCTGATCGACATCCTTTGCGGATTTCTGAAGGAAGGTGTTCCAGACTCCTTCAAATTCGTACTGGTGGGACTCAACATTCTGCAGAGTTTTGTTCATTGCTTCTAATTCTTGTTTGGTATGCAGAACTGTTTCGGTTAAGAGGGCTAACTTTTCTTCTGTTGCCGCTTGTTTGTCTTTTTGTTCTTGCAACTCTCTGTGCAGCCTTGTACCCTCTGCTTGCAATCTCTTCCTTTCGTCTTACTCTTGTCGCTTTGCTGCCAACATCTTAGCATGCAGTTCTGCCTGCTTCTCTTCAAGCATCAGATCCCTTTCTCTCCAATCTGTAATAGTTGCCAGTCTTGCAATGAACACGTCCCTTTCTTCTTCTGTCTCTTCGAGTTGATCGCTGGTATAAGCATACTGGTCGTACCAGTCCAGCGGTTTAACAAACAATTCACCACCTCTCTGACTACTTTCTGCCCTCTCTGTACGCCGTCTAAGGAGTCTTTCTCCCCCTTCTTCAGACTCTTCTTCTTCTATAGTCTGTAATTCTTCCTTTACTCCTCTAACTTTTCTTTCATTTCTTTCTTCACTCTCTCTTCTTCCATCTGCATTTTCTTTTTTATTTCTTCTTCTTTCTGTCTTTTTCTTTCCTCTTTTTCTTTCTTCTTTTCGGTCTGGCGGCGCTCCACTTCAGCCTGTTCCGCAGGCGTGGGCTCCGGCTTGATTGCTCCTGATCTCATCATCATTCGGGAAACACAGAATCTCCCGAAGCCCAGGGGAAAAAATATCCGAAACAAGGGGCCCAACAAAACCGAAAGGGCCATTATCCCTTGCATGGGATAGTCATCCATGGTGGATGACAGCACAGGTGGTCCTTCGCTGGTCCACCAAGAGACTATCCCCAAGCTACTACGAAACTCTATCTGATGTGGATGGGATGTTGTATTCCCTTTTTTTTTTTCTTTTTTCTAAACTCTGAGAATCGCTGCTTCAGAAATAACAGATGTTGGACCATACAAAATTTCACTCTGTAATATGACTTCTTTTTGCTTTTACACGCTGCCTGTCTTTCCCTCAGTTAGCATTTTTCTTTCTTTCTTCTTGGTCTGGCTGTTTCTGTTTGTACTAATCTTTATTGTTTGTCCTCTTGCACAGGGAGAAGTTTGGAATATAACTATGTCAGAGTACCCGGGCTATACTTCGTTCATACAGATTAACGCTGCCCTGTTGCCTTTGCTTAATACCGTACTTGCACCCTGACGTGGCAATCGGCAACTTCACACCAATTTTCCCCACCTTTACTACCTCCTGCAGATATCAGATTAGAGGGGTAGAAGAGAGGACCAACAGGACTCTGACCACTACTACCCCTAATGTGACCAGTCACTTGTGTCCTGACTCCCAGACCAGACCTTAGGTAGACAGCAGCAGCAGCGACCACCAGAGGGAAAGAAGTAGAGTACACACACACGCAACCAGGTAAGGGGATAAGGAGGTACTTCTCTCTTTGAAGCGGCCGTCGATGAAGCTCCTCATTGGTCCGCACTCCAGTGCGCTCCAAGTAAGTAATCTTCTGCCCCTTCCTCTTCGGATTACTTCTTCCCCCAATCCCAATCCACCTCTGTCTCACAACTCCACCATCGCCAGCATCATCCTCAAGCCAGCATTCTCTTCGTCTCGCCGGCCTTACTCATGCCAGCGCAGCGAGTGCAACAAGCTTCTGCTCCGATACCAAGATTGCAAGGGACCTGACTGTCCTCCTCTTGCTGGAGTGTATCACAACGCATGCATGGACAAGGACTCACACACAAGATGAAGCTCACACATAGTCCAAATGAGATGGGATGGAACCAAGATGCGCAGCTCAATTAATCATTAAGTCCAAATGAGATGGGATGGAACCAAGATGCGCAGCTCAATTAATCATTAACACATTATACAAGAGTATATCGAGATCCAAAGCTCAGCGCTCAACATTGTTACAAGTTTCTTCAGTGTTGATTCTCTAGTCAGCGCCACCTTCAGAATGGGGCCTGGCTCAGCCAGCGCCACCTTCAGAACTCAAGTACAGTGCACAGCAGGTAAGTATCCATCATAGCCAGATCCTACCCCACTCTCTCTCTCACTCTCTTGGATCTCAGTGTTGATTCTCTAGTCCCACCATACATGCACACTCCTACTACGAAGATCTACTTTGAATGCTACTCACTGTAGAATAACTACTAACCCACTACCTATACTAACTAGCTGGCGCAGATATGGCTGCCACTTGCAAGCCAGCGCCCAGCTCTCTTCTTCCTCTCAGCGCAGCTTCTCCTCCAGCGCTAACCCAGCCAGCCAGCGCACAAGTGCATGCAGCACTTCCACACCAATATGCCAGTGGGAATCTGATGTCAAGGGAGGCTGGCCTATTGCTTTATACTGCTGGCCTCCCCTGGCGAGGTCTGCATTGGCCTGTATTGGCACTTTGGGCCTTCCTCAGTCCCAGACCCATGCATATGTGTGGGTCCCAGTAATTTCCCCTCAGGGTCTGCTGCTGCTGCGGNTGGCCTGTATTGGCACTTTGGGCCTTCCTCAGTCCCAGACCCATGCATATGTGTGGGTCCCAGTAATTTCCCCTCAGGGTCTGCTGCTGCTGCGGTCATCTGGCCTGGATTTCGGACTGGGTGTCTTGAATCTAGACCCCATATTAGACTTAGACAGAACTGGAAACCTGCCCTTTGACTTCCTTTTGGACAGACACACATTCTGCACGAACAGACACTCATACTGTACGAACAGACACACATATTGCACGTACAGACACATCTCTTACCTGAACAGACATGACCTACACACCCTCTGGACGAACAGAGGTGACCTCCAAATCTAAACATTGCAACTGTTCGTTCAGGGGAACAACTGTGACCTTTGACATTGGCTTTTGGTTTAACTAA
This sequence comes from Chara braunii, assembly GCA_003427395.1. NCBI lineage: Eukaryota > Viridiplantae > Streptophyta > Charophyceae > Charales > Characeae > Chara > Chara braunii. The sequence continues at coordinate 1,865,970 of BFEA01000306.1, read as the reverse complement.
GATGTGACTTTTGACCCAGAGAACATGTCCTTTGATCTGCTTTCACGAGTTGGACCCTGGCGAGTGACCCCTCTATGCTGCATTTGCCGAGCAGGGTCTGAATCGGGTAAAGGCCCTTTTACCTGTGCTCCGGGGGGCATAAACTCTGCAATGTGCGTGTCCAGCTGCATTTGTAAGATGCCGGCTGCTGCCTCAGATCGGCAGTGTCCTACCTTGAAAGAGGACCAACCTTGGAGTGTGACTCCTCTCATTTTGCCATTGTCAACTGGTGTCAGGCCAACCACCCATTTCCCATTTTTCTTTCGGACCGGGAGTAGCAACATCGCCACTTGCGACAGCGGTCCTGTGTCCTGGCCCATCTCAATCAGGTGCCTTAATTTTGCTTCTTCTCACAAGATCCAGCGGTGTATTCTCGTCCATGTCCGGGGGGGCCGGGTCCGGTGGCGGGACTGGCGGCTGAAGGGTCGGCAGGGGTGGGACCTCCCCCGTCTGATCGTTTACAGTTCTCCTCTGCTGCAGCTGGGTGCGGTGCAAGGGGTGGCTGGAACCTCGCAAACACAATGGAGGCCACTCTGTGCCACACTTCCGTCCACTTGACACCGGATTGCAGACCATTTTCTGGGACGTTCTTGAGCGCGGCGCTCGTGTCCAACATGGGAACAGATCTAGGTACGTTCTCTCCCAAAAGTCGTCCGTGAGGGGGCCATGTTTCGCCTTTAAGTTGGTCATTATGCAAGGGGTGGCTGGAACCTCGCAAACACAATGGTGGCCACTCTGTGCCACACTTCCGTCCACTTAACACCGGATTGCAGACCATTTTCCGGGACGTTTTTGAGCGCGCCGCTCGTGTCCAACATGGGGAACAGATCCAGGTACTTTCTGTCCCAAAAGTCGTCCGTGAGGGGGCCATGTTTCACCTTTAAGTTGGTCATTAACCAGTCTGCAATATCGACCAGTTTCTGCTGCACCGGCAGGTGCAGCGGCGGGGTCCCTTCCTCCTCTCCCTCCTCACATGGTAGACCTTCTGGCACTGCGCAGGCATTTTCCGGGAGCGGGTCAACCTCCATCGGTTCAGGGTCAAACGCAGGTAGGAAGGGGTCAATCTTCATCATCTGGTCCTCCTGCGGATCCCCCTCATGCGCCTGATCCACCGCCCTTGATCCCTTAGACCCATCTGCCACCTCCATTTCGCCGCCTTTCGTTTGCTCCCCCACCCCTCTCTCCCTGCACTCCGAACCCTGCTGCTCAGTGGAGCTGTTGTATATTGTCTCAATCTGCATTGCCATCTCATCTGCTCCCTGCTGCCCCGCCGTGTCGCCCGGCCCCTGTCCCTCCGCCGCGTTTCCTACCCCCTGTTGTCCCGTCATCCCGCCCTGTTGTCGTGGGGAGGGTTTGCTGTTTATTTCGGCCCTCCCATTGTCCCCCTCTGGGATGTAAGGTGCCGCTGCCTGGCCCTGGGCCGCTCTGGGGACTATTTTGCCTTTTTCTTTATCCTTTCCTTTCTCTTTATCTTCCTGTTCCGGTCTGGATTCTATTTGCTGTTTTTGAACCCAGAACCCCCTCCCCCCTTCTTTTCCCCCACTCCTCCAGTATGTTCCTTCCGGGCTCCCTTTCGGAGGGCTCAATTGCGTCCTCTGGACCTTTTCTTCCACCGGAGCCGAGAGAACCCAAGTGTTTGGGGGACGTGTCTCCCATTCCGGCTCCCCATTCCTCTCCCATATCCATCCCACCGGATGTCCTTCCTTTGTGCGATCTTCCACGAATACCCACCCTTCATGCCCCGGATCGACCGTTCTCCAATGTGACATCTTGATCGGGTCTCTCAACAGCCTTCCTGTTATTCGCTCTCTTTTCTGTGGGTGCAGCGGGCAACCGTATTCGGTGCTCAGGTGTCCATATACTCTACATTTATCGCACCATGGTCGCAGTTTGTGTGCGGTGTGTATCATATACTCCTTTCCCCCCACTCGATACGGGATCACATCATCGAGGGAGAAAGGCTGGCCCGGGGGGAAATCCAGGGCGAGCATCAGGTAATCATCCCTCTTAGCCACGTAGGAGGGGAGGGGATCGATGAAGGCAACAATATCATAGAGCAAACCAAAATCATATACAAAAGCTGCCTGGATTTCGACCGGGATGTGGCGAAAGTCGACCCAGTGGAAATCCTGCATCAATTGTGCCCTCTTCTCCTCCGGTCCCAACCTTCGCTGCGGTACCCACGGGTAGATCCGCACCTCCGACCGTTCACAGAGGAGCCGCCTCCAGCCACCAATCACTTTTTTGTCTGCTTCATGCAAAGAGAGAACGGTAAACAGGGTGTTTGTGACAGATTGTATCAAAAAGTGATCCCGGGCCAGATCGACACTATTTTTCAAGATTTCAAGTCGGCTACCAATCAATCTGGCTTTATCGTTAACTGACTTGAAGGCCACATCGTCGTGAAAAACCCAATTGCTCGCGTGTTTTGTATAGATTTCATCTCTACTTGCAATTCCATGGTTGGGATAAACTTTCACCATGACTTGCTTGCCCCCTTGGGTCACAACCCTTGTTTCAGACGGGAGCAAAAATTTGGTCATGAAGAATGCTCGTGCCTGCGGCAACCCATCTAGGGGAATCTCAAGCTTCCCCGTCCGCGGTGTCGAGCGCATTGATCCGGCACCGCACGAGGCAGCGCGGGAGCCTCCCGGCCGCGTCACGCAGAAGTTGGTTCTTAATCCTTCGTCGCAAATATACATGGAGCTTCCACAAGCCGCTCCGGCCGAGTGCGCCAGCCATACCTCCCGCGAGCCCCTACGAAAGGATAGGGCCTACGCGAGGCACGACTTACCTCCACCTTACGGGAGCTGTCACCTCCCTTCGATGGGCGTATCCCCGCCGAGCTACCAGTCCACAGTACAAAAGTTAATCAGTTGCAATCGCAGAGGTGGACCAACCGAGGGCGTTTCTCGTTCGCTGTAGCATATGGGGTACGCGCGGTAATACGCCTCTATCGGACCCGCACGCGAACCGACATCCTGGGGGGCTGAGGTCCCAAGCGCGACTCGTCGTCGATCGACTAGGACGCATTCCACACACCACGCGCACATCACTTTACGAACACAAAAATAAAACACACACACACACACACACACACCAGACAACGCCACAACACTCCTAGTCCCTTCAGTAACCATCCCTTAACTCTTCGATGCGGAAATCGGATAGGCGTCATGCGCGAGACTTAGTATAAACCCGCGCGGACGCAGGGCCTACTCATATCGACTCGCAATGCAAGCGTACGCAAGCGGTCGCAGCGATGGCGTACTATGTAGTACCCATACTCGTGCAGTCCTCGTTAATCTCGAGGGTCGCATTTAACACAAGTATCGGTTGACACGCGCCTTGAGGGCTAATCTCTCGACGCTGGACAACCGCCATGTGCGGTTGAAGACCACACACCCTCTTCTGCACCCTGTGCAGAGTGGGTGGTACACAGGTCCATACATGTGGTGGCTCGTTTCTTGCTGCCCTGGAGGTGAATTCCACTCCGGGCCCGGACAGAAGTCAAGGGGTTTGACTTTGACGGATGCCACGGACTATGACGTCCAACCATGATAACTCTAAAAAGCAGAAGTAGGTCGGGGGTCTCCCTATTCCAAAAGAAATCGTGACCCTGGGGTACCCTCCCGTTTTCGGGTGGTGCCAGAAGCCTATAATAATCCCAAGTGTTCGTGCGTGCGTGCGAGTCCCTTGATCCCATAACCTTTAGAGGCTAGGGCGGCGAGACGTCGCGTGCAGGATCCTAATATAAGGCTGCGCGGCTGCAAGCCAGTCCCGTACCAACCAATGATGCGAGTCATACGTGGTAATTGCGGCTCCGGCCTCGTGATATTGAATGGCTGAAGGAATATATCGTGAGGAGTTATCCCCCACGATATTGAACGGCTGAAGGACATGCCGTTCGGCCCTCGCGACACTTCTGCCTTCGGGGTTGGATGTCTCGACGGGCAGAGTAAATAGGTTCTACGCGAGGGGAGATCCCTTCCCTGTAGAGTCTAGGGCTTGGGGTGTCCTGGACAAGGACCTTGAATCCCGTCCGAGGACCAACGTCTGACTAAGGAAAACCCCTTAAGAAGCAAACAAGAAGAAGGACGGGTCTTCCCTATGCCTCTCAGTCTTAACCTCTGAGTAGGCTTTTAGCACGGGCCCCCCTTGGGCCACGCAAACATTCATTATAGGTCCACACTCGTATACATATATAAGGGAGTAAGTATGTGACGATCACTTCTCACAGTCTCAGTGGGGTTCTCCACAACCATGTGTATATATGTGATCGCAGGCAATCAAAGTCCAGAATCCGTGCCACAAAACATACCTGCAATCACACCAAAGAATCAAACAACAGTCCACGCACGGAGTCAACCCCAACCATTCTCTGCACTCATACCCCTCCCTTTAGCCATGCAAGCACCAATCCCTCGTCCAACCAACCATAATTAAATACTCAGCACCTTTGTTAAATGGCCATTCAATAAAAGTCCGGGTGAAAACCTTAATAAAACAATAAGATCACCAGGGCTAAAACCTTTTAGGTTGAGTTCGGAGTGTGAGTTGGAATTGAGTCATAGACCGACGAATCGGCCTCCGACCTGTTATCAGTGATAACAGAAGATGATCCTTGTAGGATCAAGCTGAAATTGGTTCAAATCCTGAATCAAATGGTCCAGAGGGCCTGTAACACAAGACAGACCAATCCCCAGGCTAAGCCTATAAGTCCATGGAGAATAAACCACATATCATGATCTCACCTAAGTCATCCTAATTGACTAAGCCTGATCTATTGCTAAACAGTGCCCAAAGAAAAGGTAGACTCTGGCATAATCTCCCCTATACAGAGTGGATCGCCAGAATCGCCACCTGTCAAAATATAATCTAACTCCTTTAAACTAAGAAAATTTCGGTAGCGCTTCCCGTAGGAAAAGTGCCTTTCCATAACTTATATCAGCCCGAATATAAAGTCAGAAATAGTCCTTGACTTTCCAAGGTCCAATTTTGTCTAACTCCCCGAATTAGCAAAAATTTGGGCAACACTCCCTTTAGAAAATGAAACTTCCCAGATTTTTACTAAGTCATATATGAACTTTAAGACAAGTTGAACTTTGAAAAGTTAAAATTTGACTATAGCTTGGATTTGCATAAATTTTGGCAGCGCTTCCCGTAGAGAAAGTAACTTACCAAAATTTATACACAGCCAAGTATAACAAAAGATCCCAGAAAATGCGAAAATAGATCTAAGTAAAATAAACTTAGCTTAGAAAATGCAGGAATGAAGGCTAACTCCTATCGCTCTAGCACGTGGCGAGCCTCTAAAGCAACTACCTGTCAAAATGAAACTCAGACCAAGTAGTAGCCTCACTCAGTCACATGCAGGCCAAACCACAAAGGTAAGTACTCTCACCATCCCAGTCAATTTAACAGACAATAGTCCATAACCTTTCAATGCTTTAACCCTTTATACCCCGCTTCCATAAGGCGTAAAGTCAGGCCATCCAATCTTATGGAACATGCTTGACTCAGCCATTAAGTATACATGAACAGGTTGCACAACTACTTTTCTCTTCCTTTGAGCACATGACTAAGCCATTCATCTTAGAAACAATGCCTAGTCGCCCTGAACTGTTTAATATCCAAGTTATATATATATGAACCGACAGTCTGTAGAGTTTTCCATCTGGTGTGGGTGAGTGATAGTCTACTTTGATTTTGGTTAAGGTGGATTATCACTTACAGTGTAATCAGTGAGGGGATTCTACAG
>BFEA01000306.1:1843585-1859785 GCA_003427395.1 Chara braunii | reverse complement strand
TCAGTGAGGGGATTCTACAGACTGTTGAGGGTTCAGCCTCCTGATGAGTCGGTGAAACTCCGATGAAACAGTTTGTCACAGCCCCTCGTTTGTTGTCCTCTTCTCCCTCTCTGCCTACGGTTTACCGGGCAGTTCTATTTGACAATATATATATATATATATATATATATATATATATGAACTTAGTGTTCAAACGTGGGCATAGGGCTGAGCCATTCATCTTAGAAAGAAAGCTCAGCCTGCCCAAAGTTACCTTCAATTATACTCTTAGTTATACTCTCTTCAATTTATGATAAGCTATAGTCAGGCCATCCAATCTTATGGAACCCTTGTTTGACTAGCCTGTTCGTAGATAGAATAGTAATAAAGTATAGCCAAATTATAACCTTTCAGGTTCCAGCATGTGCGAGGCATTGGGCCTGACCATCCAATCTTATGGAACATATCTGGTCCTCTGCCAGGTTCGTTTCTCTCTGGTCTAGCTGTATGCGGCATGAGTCCAAAGCCATCCAATCTTATGGAACGTGCTTTGTTCTCAAGGAGAATTACCCCCTCAGAATAAAACAAACAAAGGAGTTGAGCCATTCATCTTAGAAACAAAGCTCAACTCCCTCTTCTCAGCACACAAGAAAAAAGGCAGAGCACTCTGAGTTAAACCCTGTTCAGAAACCAGAAATAAACGGTGACCAGACCATTCATCTTAGAAACAAAGTCTGGTCCTCAAGTTTGCACAGCTTAAACCCCACAAAATAAACAACCAGGCCATTCATCTTAGAAACAAAGCCTGGCGAAATTAAATAAACACGACGGTCAAGCCACTCATCTTGGAAACAAAGCTTGGCCTTTTCAGAAAACCGGAATAAACACAGCAGTCAGGCCATCCAATCTTATGGAACCATGCCTGACCCTATAAGACCCTTCCAATCCCAGGCAAAACCACCTTTCTCCCAACCTTCCCCCTGATGCAACCCTTTGTTACAATCTGCTTTCAGTCAAGCAAAGAAACTGAAACTGCCATTACTCATACGTTCCTTTACTTAGTCTGGGTTGTGTCCTGAAAGTCAAACCCAATGTCAAATACCCAATGTCAAATATGGTGTGCATGCAACATACTCAGTCAACGCATAGAGAGACGTACAGATAGGGGTTATAACCGGGTTTATAGAGGGGAAGCAATGATTACCTCTCAATTCCCTGCCTCCAGAACTCCTCCTGAGTTCCGGCAGAGCTCCCGCAATCGGTGGGGCGAACCTCCCACAGAGGCCTTGGCGCGGATAACGGGTTGCAATCCCGCCTGCCGCCCTCCTCTCAGAACCAGCAGACTAGACTTAGAGTAAGAAGGGCAAATGGAGATGGGTTTAAGACTCTCAGATCCAAGAGAGGTGCACTCAGACTCGCAGGAGAGGGCCTTGATATCTGGATATGCCTGAGGGCCCCGCAATGGTGGCCAAGAATATGCCCGCTTGGTCAACTGGAGTCAACTGCTGGACTCAAGCCTCCTGCCGAACTTCAAATCACGACATGAACCCCCCTTCCCAAGCTCAACCGCACCACATAGCGGTCTGTAACAGTTGGCAATAGTCGGCAATAGCGCACCACATCGTCCAGCAACCAATACCAAACAGCAGTAGCAGCTGATCGTGTTCAACCAACGAACACAGCTAGTAGCAGGGCCAACAGTCCTGTAATGGTGACCAGACAGCGCAACAACTACCTGGCAGCGCAGCAACTTGGTCAATTAATACCCAATTCCGCGCTGTTGATCTTTCCGGCGACCCTCCTTCTGCATGCTTGGTCACGCCACCAAGTCCCACTACCTTAATCCCAGGTAGCACCGCTGTTGCGCAGTAGAGCACGTTTCCCTTACTCCTTATCAGAGTGTCGGCGACACGCAGCGACAGGTCAGCAAACTGCAGTCTACCCGATCAACTGCAGTCAACCCCCCTCACTATTGGCGCTCCGGCAAGCCCCCGCCCACAGCGACAGACCTCTCCTGGTCAAGTCACAATGCCACTCTCTCTCCGATCCACCCAATGCTGTGCAATCCAGGAATGCAAATCTTGATTAAAGTCCGCCCTTGTGCCTTCTCGGATCAGTAGGGGAGAGGTGCACAACAGGATAGTGCTTGCTCAAAGGATCGCAGCCGCAAGCCCAACAATAGGATCTTGCTTGCACAACAAGACTCCCCCCCCAATTCCACAGCGCCGAGTCAAGCTCTCCTACCCTCCTCCTTGTGCCGACTAGTAACTGGGCATCGCGGCTCAGTTTTCAATTCACCCTGTATGTTCGCGCTCAGAGGTAGGTGCCCTCCCGGCCTCCCGGCCGCTGGCCAAAGCTGCACACTAGCCAGCAGAGCACTGCAATCCGCTAGCTCCTCAGTTCACGGGCTGCTAGGGTGGGCGACACGCCGCCCGGTCAGGCGCTCCGTGGCCAGTTTCCCTGTCACCGGGTAACTCCGACTCCGCACATAGCTCCCCACCATCTCCAGCGCTGGCCTCCCCTACAGGTAAGTAGCTCTGACTCCCTCGCCTTTCTGATGCAGTTGGTCGAACAGGCTCCGGCCAGGTAGGTAGCCTCTCCTTCCCCCTCTCTGAAGGCTTCCTCCTATCCAATGTGTCCAATTGCCTCTCTTCATCAGGCAGGGCAAAGGCCCCGACCCACCGGTAAGTTTTTCTCTTCAGCCCCCGCCTGACACACTCCCATAGAAATTAATATTTACAAAAAGAAAAAGTCGAATGAATCTCCCGATGAAACGTGGACAGATTCATTCACAACCTCGAATCGCTTTTTCCCCTCGCAGCCTCCACTCTGCGCACATATCAACCCTGACAGCTCTCAACTTACCCATTCTCACTCCAATCTGATTTCGTCATACGAATCGCCCGCGGTCATCACCCCGGAACCACCCCCTTGCTTGCCGCGACCAGCTTAGGAATGATGGAGTAAACCATCCCTCAACCTCCCTCTCGCACCGCCATAGCTACCGCGCACTTACTCTTCGACTAACCTTTCGATCCAGCCACCCACCACTAAAACTGACCTCTCTATGTGATTCGCCTGCGGCAAAAACCTCGGGATCGCTCCTCTCCCCTCTCGATTTCGTTCAGAATCGAGAGCGGGGAGTGTTCTTCCCTGCGCCCGGCCCTTTCCTCCACCATCTAGGCATCCGAATGCACCCCGCGTGCCTCGCCATCGCACTCCGCTTCCCTGTCTCCCCCTGCCTCAGCGTCCGCTCCCACTATGCCGAGCTCGCTATCCTGCCGTTTTTACCGCTGGTCACCCCGAGCGCACTAACCCGTCCCAGTTCGTTCCTCCTGTCCTCCCTTCACCCACCCCTGTTGATGTCAACGCTACCCCCGCTCTGCGCGTTCCTGCGACTGCTCCGTAATTTGCCTCGCAGCGCCCGATCCTGCACTCCGACTTCGATAAAACGGATGCGACCGAAAGAAGAAAAAAACGAAACACCCAACTCCCCTGCCCCAGACTTATGCGCTTCGCCCCTTCTGCTACCACTACAGGCCGCGTCGGGCGACTTCAATCGTGGGGCAATCCAGCCCGCCCCTTGGCCCCTCTTGTCTGGACGTACCCGGCGCGGTCTGTGTCCGGGTTCCTTCCGATTGCTTGTGCCCCATCCTTGCACAGGGGCTGTGCAAATCTTCTCCGTATCGTTACGAAAGTCCCGAAGGACTCCGGCCGGGGTAATGCCCCGTGGAGGCGCCAAAGGCCGCTCGGCCTCCTTACTCCCGGTCTGCCAGTGGGGGTTGCGGGCCGCGGACTAGCGTCGGGTCTTTAAGCAGAGGTGGGGCCATAAAAACCTAGATAAAAAAAAACAAAAATAACCTAAACATCCCGAGATATTGTCGGGAGGGGGAGGAACTGCCAGGGCTCCCTTAGTGCCAAGGGGCGGGGCCCGCGACCGGACTCCCCCGACAAAACAAAAGGGGGATAGTCCCACAGGACCCTCAACCCCTTAGCCTCCCGCTGCTCCATTGCTCCCGCGCTGCTGTCTACAAGCCTCGATCCCCATACCTCCGTAGCAATAGTCCAATGCCATAACCTATAGGGCTAAGCCCAAGCTTGAAACACCCAGGCGCGAATTTCAATATGAAATGGTACCGCGCGGTACCTAAGCCTGGGGAAAAACAGCCTGGGCCTCCTTTTCTGCCTACAGCCGGCGTGCCACCGCTAGGCACCCGCGCCAACTTACCTAGACCGCGCCGTGGCTGCCCCACGTGCCATCCCGTGCGCCAGTCCTAGCGTCGGTCGCGCGTGCCAAGCAAAAACGAACCTTTATCCCTTAATCAAATCCGTAACCCTGTCCGGGTTGGTCGACTAAGTCGGCCGCCCACTCAATCGAAAGAATCACATGCGTGCCTTAAAACTGCGTGTCCACACACCTCCTAACTTAGCCAAGGTTTCCTGTCATCTGCAAAAACCAGGGCGGATACCCTTGTAAGGGTATTCGCGCCGACAGCGGGCTGCCCTGGCCACGTTGGATGGTCAGGGCCTGGCCTTGGAGGGGGTTCCTGAGCTTATCCACCCAGGTGAGATGCAACTGGGCGTTATTTTGCTCCTGAGCAGACAAGCCACCCTTGCCCTCCTGCAAAACACTCCCTTGCTGCTCCTTCTCCCTCTCCTCCTCCGTCAGAATCCCCATGTCTTCCTTTTGTGGCAGAGCCCCTCCGGTCCTCTTCTCTTCCTGGCAGAGCGGCGGGGGCTGGCAGTATTTGAGACCTGGTTCTGTCGGGCCCATTTCATCTGACGGAGGTGTTGATCCGTCAGTTGCCTCATCGGCATAGAGTCCAGTCTTTTATGTGCACGTTGTATCCTAGTCATTGTTCTGATGGTGATGGTTGTCTCCCTTCTTTTTTGTGGTGTGCTTTTGTGCCTGTAGGCTTGTTGCTCGTTCAGCCCTCTCTCTTTTTTTCTTTTTTAACTTTTACTCTTTTGGTTACTTGAGTGTTTCGTTCTCTTAACTTTTGTTATTCTAACATCTACATATTGCGATGTTGCTGCCCGTTTTTCCTTTTTTGTTACTTTTTTGTTTTCTCTTTTAATCCGGTTTCGAGGGACTGGCTGGGGCGCACCCACTTGCCGCTGTTGAACTTCCTTGCTGCAAATTCCGTCGTCGCGTTTGTGGTCTCCTCCTCCCTCTTTCTTTTGCCAACCAGCTCTCGTCTCCGGCGTTGTCTTTGTTGCCCGAGGCTTCTCCTCTCTTCCTCTCCTCCCCCACTCCTCCCTTTTCCTCTCTTCTTAGTTGATGGTCACGCTCCCCCTTTGTCTCCTATGCTCTCCCCCCTTCTTCTAATCCTTCCCCCGTCCAGGAGCTCTCCTCGTCTCAGCTTGCCACGTCGTCTCGTTTATTGTCTTTGTTGCTAAGATTTTCCCCTCCCCTACTCTCCTCCTCCCTCTTTCTTTCGCCAAGCAGCTCTCGTCTCTCGCGCTGTCTTTGCTGCCAGAGGTTGCTCCTCTCCTCCTCTCCTCCCCCGCTCCTCCCTTTTCCTCTCCCCTTAACAGATGGTTGCGCTTCCCTTTGTCTCCTATGCCTTCCCCCCTTCTTCTATTCCTTCCCCGTCCAAGAGCTCTCCTTGTCTCGGCTTGCCACCACTCACGATCTCTGTCCCACCAAGCCCTTCTCTGTCTACCCTTCACATCACCTCCCCTGCTCTGAAAGGACACATTTGATGATGCCATCTGTTGCTAATCCTTCCAGGAGGGCACATTCATTTCCTGCTATGCCTCATGTCCTGGACAACATGGCTGAGGTACAGCCTTACACAAAGAGAGATGCTCGGCCCTTCTCTGAGTGTAAGCAACTTGGGGGGAGGGGGGGGGGGTAGTTCAGTGACACAATTTTCCCCTCCATGTGGCTGTTGCAATTTGAACCAGTAGCATGTGAAGGTGGATGGGATCTGTGTATTAGTTAGAAGAGGAGGAGGTGAAGGAGGTGGACCAGGAGAAGGAGGTGAGGTGAGGAGATGGAGGAAAAGGAGGATGGAATGCAGGGAGGAAAGAGCTGGTGGGAATGAGGGGAGACAGAGTAGGGTACATAGGAACACAAATTGCCCCTCATTCATGTGGCTGTTGCAATTTGAACCCGTACCATATGAAGGTGGATGGCATCTATGCGTTAGTTAGAAAAGAGGAGGCGGAGGTGCAGGAGGTGTAGCAGAACGGAGGAAAAGGAGGAAGGAATGCAGGGAGGAAAGAGCTGGTGGGGATGGAGGATGGGAGAGAGAGGGTGCATTGGAACAGAAATGTTTTTGCCTGCACATCGAAGGTTATGGATGTGGTGCAGTTTGTTGAGGAGAAGAATGGATAGGAATGAGGAAAATGGACGAGAACATGGTTGAGGAGAAGAATGGATGGGAATGAGGAAAATGGACGAGAACATGGTTGAGGAGAAGAATGGATGGGCATGAGGAAAATGGACGAGAACATGATGGCAGACAGCATAAGGAGCTACATGTTATGCTGAATGCACTGATATCCAGCACCCAGCATAAAGACATGGAGGTCTTGATGGATGCCCATGGAGGTTTTGGGCATACTTGCTTGTTGTCAAGATACGGAGCGGGCTGATATTTTGCAGTGACCGAGTTGTGGCACCTAGTGGAGTAGTGCAGGGCATTCAGGCAGGGGGGCCATTTCATGCTAAAAGTTGCACCAGTGGAAAGGTTTGCCTTAGAAAAAGCTTGGTTTTGTCTCGTGAGATCCGCGAGGACCGAATGAGAGGTACGAGCATTTTATAGAGCGTTTCATATCAGCTGTCCGCATGCGGTCTGCAGTGCATGGATGAGAGGTAGTGGTTGGAAGTAAGAATGAATGATAATTGGTCAACGGGAACAAGGAGTTAAGATTTCAGCTGAGAAGGATCCCGTAATTTTTCCTTTTCTTTTCTTTTCACAAAGAGCCAGCTCCTTTTATTCTGTGGAGCGTCAGTGCGGTCCCTATTCCACCGGCAAGTCAGCAAAAAAATTATAACCCACCTCATGCATCCCCACGTTACAGCCAGGGGAAACCGGACAGCATTGATTACTTCCCTTTGGGAAGGATTGACTGTCAGTCCAGCCCATGCGGATCCCATGAAAACTTCTTTTGAGAAGTGGGCAAAACCCGAACATTTCTCTAGATGTATGTACACTTGGTACACCCGTGAACTGTTGAAATACAGACCCGAACATTTCTCCAGATGTATGTACACTTGGTACACCCGTGAACTGTAGAAATACAGACCTGAGTTCGAATCTGGATAGTACTAGATGAACGGAATTCTTTAACTACTTGAGTCTAGTCAGTTCAAAAATGAAAGAAAAAAGAAGAGACACATGTGTATGTGCAATGAATTGCAGGTTTACCAGTGGGCTGTACACTAACTTTGGTAGATGTCTTAGTTTTCCTTGTTTTTGTGCTCGCCGGGGCTTGATCCCGGGACCTCTATCTTGCTGGGGCTGTGTTCTATTCGGGTGGATGGACTTAGTTTTGTCTTTTCTGCTCTTGGGGAACCGATAGGCCTGTAGGCCGTTTCTTTGAGGCTGTGGTAGGTCTGGTCCCCCATTTCCTACTTTCAGTCTAGGTGCAGATGAGTTATAGGTCGTAGATGGTCGTTGCTTCGACGGTCAGATAGGGCGTTGCTGTTTGGTCCCCTTTTTCAGATAGGGCGTTGCTGTTTGGTCCCCTTTAGCCCCTGGAAGTAGGCTGCGCCTGATTTCGTTCGTGTCTTTTCCTCATTTTTTGGCCAAAAGTATTGACCGGGAGGAAAGAGCAGCGCTGATTCCAGCGTTCGTCATCTTCGTTTCCTTCGGGCTGAAGGGGAAGCCATAGCTGGGGTGCCCATCCTCGAGGGACAGCACCTGATCTGAATGGTTCAGTGTGCTGCGGGTCATCACATTGCTGTTTCTTTTTGGGAGGTTCGAGGGAGCCGCTCTGTTATCGAGCGGCTGGACTGTTTGGCTGCTTCCATCGAGCAGGCAGCCATCTCCTCCTTTCATCGAAGTTCATCTTCTTCTTCGTGGTGGAATACGGGCGCTGCGGATTGGAATTTGGCATGTGCCAGATCAGCGCCTGCGACTTACAGACAGTTGGGGTTTGGGTGCTGGTGTAGTTGTGCGCCCTCATTGTGTATGTGAGTGGTGGAGATAGGGAGAAGTTGATTTGAACATTCATTTAAGTATGGTTGAGGGTTGATCAAAGGGGGAACTAAATTCGAGGTAGAGTATCTTCAGAAATTGTTCGATTGAGTAGGAGGTGCAATGAGACTCGTTGTCATTCACACTTTTCATGCATGTAAACAGCATCGCAGCAAACTGGCGGCGTGCGCCCACTCAAAACTCAGAGATATAGCATCCAGATACGAGTTCACTCTCAACTGGCTATGGCGACTCAGCGCCCAAACAACTCAGTGTTCACATACACTAGATCACCCTGGATATCCCACACGCATCACTTCGAACACTCACACATACACACACACACTTCCCACTAACTACAGCTATGGCAGCTATGGCTGCCTCTACCCTATCGCTATACTAAGCTCCTCCTCTCTCGCCCACTGCGTCCTCCGGGCTCATCTGTAGACCCCCTTGCACAAGTCGCTTGTGGCAGCGCTTCCGCATGGCTCACGCAGGAATGAATGAAAGGCTGGGCGCTGCCTTTTGATTTATACTTCGGAAACTCGTTGGTCTGCCCTTTGTCATCGGCCCATGGTGCTCACAGTTCCCCGTGGTACTTGCTGGACCGGACTGGGACTTACTGGACCTTACTGCTGACTGACTGTGGACTCATATCCTACCGTAGTCGTACTGCAATTGCACTGCAGTTAAGTCCACCACTTGCCTCGCCACTTGACCATTTGCCCACTTGCCGACCTTCTAGAAGGACTACAGCTAGACTTCTGGAACTTGCTAAGACTTCTATTCTATAGACCTACAGATCGAACCCCTGCTGCCTCTGGACCTACRACAGACCTAYCAACTGTCTACGAATACACAGGTCACAGGTTCAACTCTCGGGRTCTACACMGATACTGTACATGGGTAGGGTGAGGTCTAGGGATCGAGCCCTGGGTACTGCATCTGCTACTGCTAAAAGGTGAAAACCGTTTCACTCCCGCTGTCCTAAATTCGAGGTCCTCCGAGAATATTTCAGTTCAAGGCTTATCACGTTCATAGGCTCAGACTATGTCGGTAGCTGTTTCTAGAAGTTCTGTTCTTGTGAACCAGCGGTCGTCTTCCAGTTCCTGATAAGCAAACCGGACCTTATACTGTTTCTGTGGAAGACCCCTACCTCCTGTTTTGAACACATCTTCATCTACAATGCCGTCAATGTCATAACTTCCATCCATATACGAGGGGATCATAAATCTTCTTGAAGGGAACTGTTGACTTGTGACACACGGCAGCAGCTTTGAAGCATGAAACACAGGGTATGTGTGGAGGTGTGCTGGAATCTCTATAGTGTAGGACGGTCCATCCTCTCCACCCTTAACTTCTAGAACCGGCCACGGTCCTCTATATGCAGGTAGTAACTTCTGCGAGATGTTTTCCTCAGGTGGAAACTCTTTAGCCTTGACCCAGACTAAGTCGCCTACCTGAAACTGTGACGGGCGACGGTGCTTATTAGCCTGTTCTACCATTCTGTGCTGGGCCTTCCTGAGGTTTTCTACAACGGTTGCTAGTTCTTTCTCGTGTTGTGCCGCAAACTCCCTAGTACCGGGCGGTAGCCTGTAGATCTGATCCTGGTTCAGTCCTTCGAATGGTTTGCGTGGCCTAAAGGACTTGTGCAGCTCATTGGGAGTGCGACAGGTGGACAAATGCACGATGTTGTTGTATGCGCTAGCTACCTTGGGCAACATCTCGTCCCAGTTGATCTGATCAGGTCTAATGTACGTGCGCAGAACTTGCTGTAGGATCTTGTTCATCTGTTCAGTCTCACCGTTAGTCTCTGGATGGCGGCCGAACGACATTAACAACTTAGATCCGTAGACTCTCATGAGTTTTTGCCAGTTCTGGCTGGTGAAATGACTATCTCTATCGCTTACTATTGGCAATGGGATTCCATTCTCACTAACCCAAAAGTCAAAGAACTTCTGTATCACTAAATTTGTGTGTGCCTTTGCAGGCAAAGGAACAAAAATTGTGTACTTACCAAATCGGTCAACTATGACCATGACTTGGCTTTTACCATGTCTGCTCTTGACTTGGGTGTCCATGAAGTCTATGGACACTGAGTTTCCCGGATGATCCGGAATAGGCAAGGGTCTGAGAAGACCAAGGGGTGCGCGCGTAGTAGTCTTATTACGCTGGCATACTTTGCAACTGCGGACATACTCTATGCAGTCATTCTTCATCCTTGGCCAAGTGTACACGCGCATCAGATTGGCTAGTGTCTTTTGCCAACCGAAATGTCCCTCAATATCGTGGCATTCCCCTAGGATCAGACTATGAATCTCTTCGTTATTGGGAACGCACAGGCGGTCAAATACGTTAGTCTTCTCAAACAGCAACCAGTTTGTAGTGCGGTAATCTGGCTCAGTCTCTGGGGCCTCTCTAACTCCTTTTAGGAGGTCGCTATAGATAGGGTCATGCGCATACGCTTGCTTCACTTTCTCCTGCAGGTCTCTCCCTATATCCAGATAGTGTACTATAGCTCCAAAGTAGTCGGATCTTCTACTTAGAGCATCCACAACTACGTTGTACTTGCCCTTCACTGGCTTAAGATCACAGTCATATTGGTCTATTTTTGCGGCCCACCTAGTCAACTTAGGTGTCATCTTGGCCTGAGTCTTTAACCATCTAAGTGTTTGATGGTTAGAATACACTTTGAAGTGCCTCCCAAGCAGGTAATGCTTCCAGTGCTCTAAAGTTGCCTGAGAGCGTAGAGTTCTCTCTCGTTCGTCGAGGTGGCTACCTTCTCTAAGGGCATCCTCGCTGACATGAACTCTACGGATCTATAGCCATTGCCGTCATCTTGCTGTAACACGGCGCCTATCCCATACTGACTTGCGTCCGTGGTGACGACAAAGGGCAAAGACGGATCGACCACTTTAAGGACAAGGTACTCTATTAGTGCGCGCTTTAATCTCTTGAGCGCATACGTACAATCTTTGTCCCATTGCCAGATTGCTTCTTTCTTAAGCAACCTGCGCAGGGGAGCGGCGATAGTGGAGAAGTTCCTCACAAACTTCCTATAGTAATTAGCTAGGCCTAGGAACGATCGCAATTTTGTCAATGTGCGGGGCGTTGGCCAATCTCTTATCGCCGCTATCGTATTGTCCTCTGGCTTAATGCAATCTTCGTCTAATACGTGGCCCAAATACAAGACTTGTGTCTTGGCCCACTCGCATTTCTTTGCGTTGATCTTGAAGTTAGCCTCTCGAAGCTTCTCCAAGACCTGCCTCATATGACCCTGGTGCTCCTGAAGGGTCTTACTAAAAACTAAGATATCATCTAAATAAACTACTACAAACTTGTCTAACCATGATCTAAACAGGTCATTCATACAACGCTGAAAGGTGGCTGGCGCGTTGGTTAGTCCAAAGGGCATCACTATAAACTCGTAATGCCCATATCTAGTCCGGAATGCAGTCTTGTACTGGTCATCAGGATGAACCTCTACCTGATGATAACCGGACTTCAAGTCTATCTTGGAGAAATACTTACAACCGTGCACCCGATCTAAGAGATCGTCTATCCTAGGCAGCGGCTCAGCATTCTTCACTGTGATAGCATTAAAACCCCTGTAGTCTATACACATTCTCAACTCTCCTTCCTTTTCGGGGACAAATAAAACTGGTGCTCCAAAAGGAGACGAACTGGGCCTGATCCAACCTTTCTCAAGGTGTTCGTCTAACTGCTTGCGAAGCTCCTCTAACTCTCTAGGGGACATCCTATAAACTGCGCCCTTAGGAGTTCTACTGCCAGGCTCTATCTCTATTCTATGCTGGATGGGTCGCGACACTACTCCTGTCGGCGACTCAGTCAAATCCTTGAACTCTTCCAGCAGCTTGGCAATTGTTGGATCTGTGGAACTATCTTCTTCCTTGGCCTCAGTCACAGGTCTAACATAAACTACAAAGACCTGTTCCTCTAATCGCTCCTTCTTTACTAATTGTGCGAACGCAGGAGCACTGAGACAGCAATGTGCCAAGGTGTTGTCTACACCTGACACATGGAACAGGCGAGCAATCTTAACCTCGCCTGACGGACTAGGGAGCCTACACTCATGCTCTCTCAAATGGAGTGTGGCCCCTACTGCCTCTCCGCAATCCATTCCCAACGTTACGTCGAACGGAAGGTCATCCTGTACGAGGAGAGTCAGGGAATGGAGAACTCTCCTTCTCGAGGCGAAAGTACGCCTGGACTCCCTCTACATAGTCCTCAACACGCATTGTGTGGTTGTCTGCGAGGACACTGTCTATGGGGTCTGCCAATTTCTGGACTTTTAATCCTAGCCTTAACTTTTTCAGCGCTTTGCGGCTAATATAGATGCGGGTGGCCCCTGAGTCTATAAGGGCCCCTACTCTACTCCTAAAAACTTCTACATCTACCAAAATCAGTTGTCCCTTACTCTCCTTTTTCATTTTGGCCCAGGCTGGCATCCTCTCCTTCAACTCTTCTGCCACACCTGTGAGGGACGTGCCTAAAGAGACGCTAACACAAGCGGTCTCTTTACAACTAGCTAGGCACGGGCCTGCAACCTCTGCCATAGGCTCATGTGGGTTGGGAGTGTCCTGTTCGCGCGCGCTAGCTTCTTCACATGGCCTTGAAGTAGGGCCAGTTGCGACCCCTACTAGCGGCTCCCTTTTGACTGCTGGGCAGCCCAACGGGCCTGTGTATACTTGGGACAAAATTTAATGACATGGGCCGGGTCACGCGCTCCTTGCATATGCGCTGGTCCAAACCCAAATCTTCCCAGGGCCTGCCTTGTGGCAAGCCTGGGTGCCATCCCCCTTGAGGTGCCCTTCCACCTCGTCGCTGTGGGGTCCGATTGGAACCTTGGCGATTTGGCGGGGGACCTGGACCCCTGCCTCCCACTTGGCAGTTTCCCTGTCCGCCAACCCCCTGTGCACCCGGTCCTCGGCCTCCCATGGCCTGGCCCCTTTGGCCCTGTCCTCCTCCTGTACCTTGCGGCCTCCCTCCAGCCGCGACAACAGCATAGGACCTCCCCTGCCCCATACTACTCTCCTCCTTCTCTAGGCCCCACTCAATCTGACTGTATGGGACCTCGTCAGTACCACCTTCCTCTAAAGTAAGGATCATGTGATCCTTGGCCCTCACTTGGCCTGAGATGGTACGACCCTTGCACCTTTTGACCTCTAAGTCCTTATGCCAGAAAGTGGAAATTGGCATGGACTTGGCCTCAAACAGCACCACCTCTCTACTGAGCGCATCGTATGTCATGGGGGGCTGTTGGGACTTATCAAAAAAGTGCCCACGCAGGGGCTCTGGCATGGCACGATAAAATAATTGGACCAGTTGGGGCTCAGTGACCCCATGGTCTGGGACGGCTACTAAGTCGTCCATAACGCCCTTGAGTGCCTTGGCACTCCACTGCCGTGAGTGGATCGTTTGCAACTTATCACGGGCTCTAACGCCTCTCGTTGGATCAGTGAATCGCTCCTTCAGGAGCTTGAGGAATTGAGAAAGGGGGGGGACTTTTGAATATGCAACCAGGTTGTTTTCACAACCGGCTGCGCGCGCAAGGGACCTGGCAAAACTAGCCGCCTCATCCTTAAGGGCCTGAAAGGCCACTAGGACTTGTTCCTCTATCAGGATGTGATGTAGATATATATAACTATTGACACTGGCTTCCCTGTTGTCAAAGTTCTCTTCCTTCTTCCCTCCATAAGCATCCGGGAATTTGAGCTTGACTGGGTCCTTGCGAGGCCTGGCCTCGCCCTCTACAGCGGCTATGGTTTTGGCGCCCTCAATGGCGTCCTCACAAAACTTCCTTACGTTGTCCCTCAATTGCCCGACTTCGCCCCCAATGTGGGTGACGATCTCGCGCGCAAAGTCTCTGAACCCCGACCGCATGGCACTCAAAGCTACGTCTTGGCTCCAACTAGCCTGGCGCTCCTCCATCCAGGCTTTATTCAACACCTCTAGGTACCCCAGTACCTTATCCCGTTTGGCCTTGTCATCCGGCTGGGCCAACACCTCCTCCCTGCACTCCTGCACCTTTGCCACCTCTGCGGTCAGTTTATTGACTTCCTCTCTCCTCCTCTTCTTCTCCCTCTTCATCCTCAACTTCCATGCCAATTTCTGCTCCTCCTCCCTTTCTTGCCGTTCCATAGGGTCTGTCATTGCTAGCTCACTGGCTAGCGCAGCCCTCTCATCCTTAGTCACATAAGACTCCGCCTCCTTATCTTCTCCCAACGATAAATTAGCAACCCACTCACTGATTCTCTTCTCCATCTCTGCGTCTGTATCCCTCTTCGCGCCACTACTCCCCTCTCTACTCTCAATACACATTCTCTCTTTTTCTTCTTTTGTTGCCACTTATTCTTCAGCAGCCTTCTTCTTTTTCTCCATCTCCTCCTCCAATTGCCTCATCTTCGCCACCTGTTCCTCTGCAATCGCTTTGAACTTCGCTTGCTTCTCTCGCTCTTTTCTCTCCCTATTCTCCTTAACTAAAGCGGCCGTCTTTTCTTGCTGCTCCTTGGTTTAGGGGCTAGTGTCCTTCCCAATGCGGGTCTCAACCATGTTGAAAAGTGCACAACCGGGTAAGTGGTTTTAACCCTCACCACGTAGACTCTGACCCCTGATTGACAAACCTATAGACTCAATCTAAGACTCACAGAATCCGGACAGGGATCTTGCCAACTATGGTCTCTAGCCTGGACCTAACTATGGCTGTCACTACGAGACCTGTTCCTGATCACGAGGCAATTAAGGAGATCCCCCAAACTCGCGATCAGCAGGTTTCTCAAGACTTAGACGGTCTGTTGTGCAGCCCACAACTCGGATTTTGAGGCCTACCGTGCCACAGCGAGCAGCCCACCGGTCAGTACCGGTCCTTGGGAGGGTTCGTGTCCTCCGGGACTGTCGAGTCGTTAGACACGGCCTTTAGCCCTACTCATCCCGTGTGGGTTTGGTCAACAAGACCCTATCCTTCATCCACAGAGTGCTATCACCTAGGACAGAAGAGACTCGATGCAGAAAGAATAGACAGACAGACTGAACTCAGCAAGTACCAAGGGGTATGTGTGAAACGTTATTCACCAGTTAGCAGTAGCTGCTGCAGATCCCAGGGTTCGATCCCTAGACCCCAACCTTACCTGTGTCGCCCGTAGAATTGAACCCGCGACCTGTGTATTTGTAATAGCTGATAGGTTGTCATAGGGTCCATAGGTAGCATGGGTTCGATCTGTAGACCTGTCGGATATGAGTCTTAGTCAGGTCTAGACACCGTAGCTGTAGTGTTCTCGAAAGTCAAGGTTGTAGCTGTTACAGTCCAGAAGGGTCAGAGTCGTAGCTGCTACAGTCACGAAAGGCCAAGTCTACGACCTTCCGGAAGGTTCCAGTAGTGGCCTTTCGTGAGTTGCCCACGTTTAAGCCGAGGCAAGTGGTCAAGTGGTGAGGCATGTGGGCAAGTGGGGGAAGTCTACACTGCTGAGTCAACAGTCCCAGTCCCCAGTCAGTCCAGCAAGTACGGCACGGGACTGTGCGCACTTCGGGCAAGGAAATGAAATCAAGAGGCAGTGCCCAACCATTCATTCATTCATGCGGAAGCCATGCGGAAGCGCTGTCCCAGCGTCTTGTGCGAGGAGGTCTGCAGTGAGCCCGGAGGACGCAGTGGGCGAAAGAGGAGGAGTWAGCATAGCGATAGGTTAGAGGCAGCCATAGCTGYTGTAGCTGTAGTTAGTGGGAAGMGTGYGGGYGCATRTGTGAGTGTTCAGAGTGACGTGTGTGGGATATCCAGGGTGATCCAGTRTGTGAATAGTGAGTTGTTTGGGCGCTAAGTCGCCATRGCCAGTTGGAAGAGAACTCGTGTCTGGAAGCCATATCTCTGAGTTCTGAGTGGGCGCATGTCGCCAGTGTGCTGTGCTGCTGTTTACATACATGAAAAGTGTGAATAAGACGAGTCTGATCGCATTGGTATCGGAGCTGGTACCCGCTATTCCATGCGCGCTGTCGTATGCAGGACCTGATGCGCCATAGCCGAGGTGGCCGCCGAAGGTGGTAGTCCGCCATAGCGGAC
>BFEA01000306.1:1831654-1843200 GCA_003427395.1 Chara braunii | reverse complement strand
TGGCTGTTACGTACCTGTGAAGTTGTTGCACAGTCCACGAAGGAGAAGACAGCGGCCATAGCCGTGAAGCTTGTATCACGGAGTGACGAAGTAAGGAGGGAGAAGGACAGAGGGGGAGAGACCGAGGAAGGAGAAGGAGCGGCCATAGCCAAGAGGTGAAGAGAAGGCCGATCAAAAAAAAAAAAAAAAAAGAGAAAGAGAAGAAGAAGACAGCGGGGTGAAAGGAGGCGAGGAAGGTGAAGAAGAAGAGGGTGGCGAGGAAGAAGAGTCGGCAGCCATAGCTGATCGGAGGGTTGACCAAGAGGGTTGACCGGAGGTGTTGACCGGCCGTTACCAGAGTTGACCGGGGTTGGCCGGGGGTCATAGCAGTGTTGATCGGCATTGACCAAGGCCGTTGACCAAGGCGTTGACCAAGACTTTGACCAAGCTGGAGTTGGTAACGTCTCGCCAAGCCCTCATCCTATCCCTTGCCCTATGGATGTGCATACACCCCTTGGTACTTGCTGAGTCAAGTCAATCTGTCTATTCTTTCTGCATTGAGTCCCTTTTTTCCTAGGTGATAGTACTCTGTGGATGAAGGATAGAGCCTGCTGGCCACTCCCCTACCGGATCTAGTAGGGCTGAGACTGTGGCTGATCCAACTTTCCAGGGGGGCATAACCCTCCCAAGGACGGGTGTTGACCGGCTGGAAACGGTTGGTAGGGCACAGTGGGCATGAAAGACTGAGTTGCGGGCTGAAACACAGGCAGTCTTTAAGTATTGAGGGCCTGTTTGAACCACTCCCCTACCGGACCAAGTAAGGTTGAGGATCTATGTGTGACGACTCGACTGTCCCAAGGGATACGAACCCTCCCAAGGACCGGTACAGACCGGCGGGCTGCTCGGTGTGGCACAGTAGGCCGGAAAGGTTGAGTTGTGGGCTGAAAGCATAGGCATAACCAAGCTGATCACGTCGTCCTGTCTGAGACGTTAAAGAATTCTTGCCGAGTTGCGGGGGATCTCCTTAAATGCGTCCAGATCAGCCACTGGTTCAGTAGTGACAGCCATAGTTAGGTCTAGGCTAGAGACCATAGCTGGCAGGATCCCTGTCAGGATTCTGTGAGTCTTAGATCGAGTCAATAGGTCTGTCAGTCAGGGGTTAGAGTCTACGTGGTGAGGAGTGGAATACGTGATGAGGAGTGGAATCATTCTGATTGTGCACCTATCACCATGGTTGAGACCCGAAAAGGGACGATTACTGCCCCCTATACCGCTAAGGAGCAAGAGAAAATGGCCGCCTTAGTGAAAGAAAATAGGGAGAGAAAAGAGCGTGAAAAGCAGGCGAAGTTAAAGGCGATTGCGGAGGAACAGGCGACGAAGATGAAAGAGATAGGGGAGGAGATGGAGAAAAAGAAGAAGGCTGCTGAAAAAGAAGTGGCAGCAGAAGAAGAGAAAGAGAGGATGAGAACTGAGAGTAGAGAAGGGAGTAGTGGCACGAAGGAGGATAAAGATGCAGAGATGGAGAAGAAAATAAGTGAGTGGGTTGCTAACTTATCGTTGGGTGAAGATGAGGAGGCGCAAATGTATGTGCCAGAGGAAGAGAAAGAGGCGTTTGCCAGGGCCCTCGCAGTGATTGGGGACCCCCTTGAACGTCAAGAAGCCGAGGAGGAGAAGAGATTGGAATGGAAGTTGAGGATGAAGAGGGAGAAGAAGAGGAGGGAGGAAGCTAACTGGTTGACCGCAGAAGTGGAAAAGGTGCGGACGTGTAGACAGGAAGTCCAGGCACAGACAGACGTTTCTGCCAAAATGGACAAGATGTTGGGATACTTAGAGGTGTTGAGTGAGACCTGGTTAGAGGAACGGCAAGCCAATCAGGGCCAAGACATCACCTTGAAGGCCATGCGGTCAGGGTTTTGAGAGTTTGCGCGCGAGATCGTCACACACATTGGGGGCGAGGTTAGGCAACTGAGGGATAACGTAGGGAAGTATTGTGAGGGCGCCATCGAGGGTGCCAAGGCTATAGCTGTTGCAGTGGGCGAGGGCAGACCCCCTAAAGAGCCTATCAAGCTCAAGTTCCCAGACGCGTACGGGGGAAAGGAGGAGAACTTTGACAAATGGGAGGCCAGTGTCAACAGTTACATTTATTTGCAGCATATCTTAACAGAGGAGCAAGTCCTCGTGGCCTTCCAGGCCCTCAAGGATGAAGCGGCTAGTTTCGCCAGGTCCCTTGCGCGCGCAACTGGTTGTGAAAACAACCTTGTTGCATACTCAAAAGTCTCCCCCCTTCCTCAATTCCTTAAGCTCCTGAAGGAGCGATTTGCTGGCCCAACAAGAGGGGCGTTCGCGCCTCTGATAAACTGCAAACGATCCACTCACGGCAGTGGAGGAGTGCAAGGGCACTCAAGGGTACCATGGACGACTTGGTAGCCGTCCCGGACCACGGGGTTACTGAACCCCAAYTGGTCCARCTGTTTTATCGTRCYATGCYAGAGCCCCTGAGGGGGCACTTYWWTGACAAGTCTCAAYAGGYCGGGATCACATATGATGTGTTGAGTAGGGAGGTGGTCCTGTATGAGTCAAAGTCTATGCCAGTCACCACTTTCTGGCATAAGGACCTAGAGAAGGGGAAGAAGTGGAAGGATCGTACCATCTCAGGCCATCCTGACGTTAGAGGAAGGTGGTACAGACGAGGTCCCGTATGATCAGATTGAGTGGGGCCTAGGGGAGGAGGACAGTAGTGTAGGGCAGGGGAGGTCTTATGCTGCTGTTGCGGCTGGAGGGAAGCCGCAAGGTAGAGGAGGAGGCCAGGGCCAAAGGGGCCAGGCCATGGGAGGCCGAGGACAGGGCGCGCAAGGGGTTGGCGGCCAAGGAAACAACCAAGCGGGAGGTAGGGGTTAAGGTCCCCCGTCAAGTCGCCAGGGTAACCGGTCCCCATAACGAAGAGGTGGAAGGGCACCTCAAGGAGGATGGCACCCAGGGTTGCCACAGGGCAGGCCCTGGGGAGATCTGGGCTTGGACCAACGGTTATGCCAGGAACGCGTGAACATGGGTCAGTGCGTATTCTGTGGTGACCCGGTTCACGCAACAAAATTTTGTCCTAAGTATAGACAGGCCCGTTGGGTTGCCCAACAGCCAAAAGGCAGCCGCCAGTAGGGGTTGCAACTGCCCCTACTTCAGGGCCATGTGGAGAAGCGAGCGCGCGCGAACAGGGTTGCAGGCTCGCGCCTAGCCAGCTGTCTAGAGACCGCTTGTGTTCGCGTCTCTTTAGGCACGTCCCTCACAGGTGTGTCAGAAGAGTTAAAGGAGAGGATGCCAGCCTGGGCCAAGATGAAGAAAGAGAGTAAAGGACAACTGATCCTGGTAGATGTAGAAGTTTTTAGAAGCAGAGTAGGGCCCCTTATAGACTCAGGGGCCACCCACAGTTATGTTAGCCGTAGGGCGTTGAAGAAGCTGAAGCTAGGATTAATAGTCTAAAAGCTAGCAGACCCCATAGTCAGTGTCCTCGCAGACAACCGCACAATGTGCGTTGAGGACTACGTAGAGGGAGTCCAGGCGTACTTTCGCCTAGAGAAGGATGGGAAGGTGGAGAAAGTTCTCCATTCCCTGACTCTCCTCGTACAAGATGACCTTCGTTTTGATGTAGTGCTAGGAATGGATTGGGGAGTGGCAGCAGGGGCCACACTTCATTTGAGAGAGCACGAGTGTAGGCTCCCTAGCCCGTCAGGCGAGGTTAAGACGGCCCGCCTGTTTCATGTGTCAGGTGTAGATAACGCCTTGGCGCATTGCTGTCTCACTGCTCCCGCGTTCGCGCGTTTAGTGAAAAAGGAGCAATTAGAGGAGCAGGTCTTTGTAGTGTATGTTAGACCTGTAACCGAGGGCAAGGAAGAGGTAAGTTCCACGGATCCAACCATAGCCAAGTTGCTGGAAGAGTTCAAAGACTTGACAGAGTCGCCGACAGGGGTAGTGTCGCGACCCATCCAACACAGGATAGAGATAGAACCTGGCAGTAGAACTCCTAAGGGTGCAGTTCACAGGATGTCCCCTAGAGAGTTAGAGGAGCTGCGTAAGCAGTTAGACGAACTCCTCGAGAAAGGTTGGATCCGGCCCAGTTCGTCTCCTTTTGGAGCACCCGTTCTGTTTGTCCCCAAGAACGAAGGATAGCTTAGAATGTGTATAAACTATAGGGGTTTGAATGCGATTACGGTGAAGAATGCTGAGCCGCTGCCCAGGATAGACGATCTCTTAGATCGGGTGCAGGGTTGTAAGTATTTCACAAAGATAGACCTGAAGTCCGATCATCATCAGATAGAGGTCCATCCTGATGATCAGTATAAGACTGCGTCCCGGACTAGATACGGGCATTATAATTTCATAGTGATGCCCTTTGGACTGACCAACGTGCCAGCTACATTTCAGCGTTGCATGAATGATTTGTTCAGACCCTGGTTGGATAGATTTGTCGTAGTCTGTTTAGATGACATCTTAATTTTCAGTAAGACCCTCCGGGAACATCAGGGTCATCTCATTCAGGTCTTGGAGAAGTTTCGAGAGGCTAACTTCAAGATCAACTCGAAGAAATGCGAGTGGGCCAAGACACAAGTCTTGTACTTGGGCCACGTATTAGACGGAGATGGCATTAAGCCAGAGGACAGTAAGATAGCGGCGATTAGAGATTGGCCGACGCCCCGCACATTGACAGAGTTGCCGTCGTTCGTAGGCCTAGCTAACTACTACAGGAAGTTCGTGAGGAACTTACCCACTATCGCCGCTCCCTTGCGCAGATTGCTGAAGAAAGAGGCAATCTGGCAATGGGACAAAGACTGTACGTCTGCGGTCAAGAAGTTAAAGCGCGCGTTAATAGAGTATCCTGTCCTCAAAGTTGCAGATCCGTCTTTGCCATTTGTCGTCACCACGGACGCGAGTCAGTATGGGATAGGCGCCGTGTTGCAGCAAGACGACGACAATGGCTATAGACCCGTAGAGTTCATGTCAGCGAGGATGCCCTGTGAGAAGGTCGCTACCTCCACGTACGAGAGAGAACTCTACGCTCTCAGGCACGCTTTAGACCATTGGAAGCACTACATGCTTGGGAGGCACTTCAAAGTGTATTCGGACCATGAAACCCTTAGATGGTTAAAGACTCAGGCCAAGATGACACCTAAGTTGACTAGGTGAGCTGCAGAGATAGACCAATTCGACTTTGAGCTCAAGCCAGTGAAGGGCAAGTACAACGTAGTTGCGGATGCTCTGAGTAGGAGATTATACTACTTTGGAGCCGTAGTACACTATCTGGATATAGGGAGAGACCTGCGTATGCACAGGACCCTATCTATAGCGACCTCCTAAAGAGAATTAGGGAGGCCCAAAGGCTGAACCAGATTACCGCACTATAGATGGGTTGTTGTTTGAGAAGACTAATGTGTTTGATCGCCTGTGCGTTCCCAACAGGGAAGAGATCCGTAGTTTAATCTCAGGGGAATGCCACGATACAGAGGGACATTTCGGTTGGCAAAAGTCATTAGCCAATCTAATGCATGCGTATACCTGGCCAGGAATGAAGAATGACTTCGTAGAGTATGTCCGTAGTTGTAAAGTATGCCAGCGTAACAAGACTACTATGTGCGCACCTCTTGGTCTTCTCAGACCCTTGCCTATTCCGGATCAGCCGGGCGACTCAGTGTCCATAGACTTCATGGACACCCAAGTCAAGAGCAGACATGGTAAGAGCCAAGTCATGGTCGTAGTTGAYCGCTTTAGTAAATACGCAGTTTTTGTTCCTTTGCCTTCAGAGGCACGTACAGACTTAGTGATACAAAAGTTCTTTGACTTTTGGGTTAGTGAGAATGGAATCCCGCTGTCAACAGTCAGCGATAGAGATAGACGCTTTACCAGCCAGAATTGGCAAGAACTCATGAGAGTGTACGGATCCAAGTTGTTAATGTCATCTGGCCGTCATCCAGAGACCAACGGCCAGACAGAACAGATGAACAAAATCCTACAGCAAGTTCTGCGCATGTACAGTAGACCAGATCAGATCAACTGGGATGAGATGTTGCCTAAGGTAGCTAGTGCCTACAACAGCATCGTACATCTATCCACCTGCCGCACTCCCAATGAGTTGCACAAGTCCTTTAGACCGCGCAGACCGTTCGAAGGACTGAACCGGGATCAGACTCACAGACTACCGCCCGGTACCAGGGAATTTGCGGTACAAGACGAGAAAGAATTAGCAACTGTTGTTGAGAATCTCAAAAAGGCCCAGCATAGAATGATAGAGCAAGCTAATAAGCACCGCCGATCGTCGCAGTTTCAGGTAGGCGACTTAGTCTGGGTCAAGGCAAAGGAGTTCGCACTTGAAGAAAACATCTCGCAAAAGTTACTGCCTGCATATAGAGGACCGTGGCGGGTTCTAGAAGCCAAGGGCGGAGAGGATGGACCATCATACACTATAGAGATCCCAGTACACCTCCACACATATCCTGTGTTCCATGCTTCAAAGTTGTTGCCATGTGTTACAAGCCAACAGTTCCCTTTTAGAAGATCCATGATCCCTCCAGATATGGATGGGAGCTATGACATAGAGGACATTGTAGAGGAGGATCTGTTTAGAACAGGAGGTCGAGGTCGTCCTCAGAAACAGTACAAGGTCCGCTTTGCATATCAGGAACCGGAGGATGACCGCTGGTTTACAAGATAAGAACTCCTAGAGACAGCTCCCAATATAGTCTGAGCCTACGAAAGAGAACAGAAAGGTAAAGGTCCTGCCTTGGACTGAATGATTCTCGGAGGACCTCGAATTTAGGACGGCGGGAGTGAAACAGTATTCACGAGTTAGCAATAGCTGCTGCAGATCCCAGGGTTCGATCCCTAGACCCCAACCTTACCTGTGTACAGTACCTGTGTCGACCCGTAGAATTGAACCCGCAACCTGTGTATTTGTAATAGCTGATAGGTTGTCATAGGGTCCATAGGTAGCATGGGTTCGATCTGTAGACCTGTCGGATAGGAGTCTTAGTCAAGTCTAGACACCGTAGCTGTAGTGTTCTTGAAAGGTCAAGGTTGTAGCTGCTACAGTCCAGAAGGGTCAGAGTCGTAGCTGCTACAGTCACGAAAGGCCAAGTCTACGGCCTTTCGGAAGGTCCCAGTAGTGGCCTTTCGTGAGTTGCCCACGTTTAAGCCGAGGCAAGTGGTCAAGTGGTGAGGCAAGTGGGCAAGTGGGGAGAGTCTACCCTACTGAGTCAACAGTCTCAGTCCCCAGTCAGTCTAGCAAGTACGGCACGGGACTGTGTGCACTTCGGGCAAGGGAAATGGGCCAGACCAACGACCTGCAAAAGTATAAATCAAGAGGCAGCGCCCAGCCATTCATTCATTCATGCGGAAGCCATGCGGAAGCGCTGTCCCAGCGTCTTGTGCGAGGAGGTCTGCAGTGAGCCCGGAGGACGCAGTGGGCGAAAGAGGAGGAGTWAGCATAGCGATAGGTTAGAGGCAGCCATAGCTGYTGTAGCTGTAGTTAGTGGGAAGMGTGYGGGYGCATRTGTGAGTGTTCAGAGTGACGTGTGTGGGATATCCAGGGTGATCCAGTRTGTGAATAGTGAGTTGTTTGGGCGCTAAGTCGCCATRGCCAGTTGGAAGAGAACTCGTGTCTGGAAGCCATATCTCTGAGTTCTGAGTGGGCGCATGTCGCCAGTGTGCTGTGCTGCTGTTTACATACATGAAAAGTGTGAATAAGACGAGTCTGATTGCATTGGTATCGGAGCTGGTACCCGCTATTCCATGCGCGCTGTCGTATGCAAGACCTGATGCGCCATAGCCGAGGTGGCCGCCGAAGGTGGTAGTCCGCCATAGCGGACCTGAGGTGGAAGAAGCCGCCTTCTCCCTCCTTTTTCCTCTCTTCCCTTCTTCTTCTTTCTCTCTCTTGCCTTCTTCTTCTTTCTCCCTCTTCTCTCCCTCTGTTTCTCCCTCCTTTTTCCTCTCTTGCCTTCTTTTTCTTTCTCTCTCCCCCTTTTTTTCTTTCTTTCTCTACCTCTGTGTGGTTGTCTCCGCCTGTGGTACGCCGTACTCGCACAAGAATGCAGATCGTTGCCGAAACTTGTTTCTGCATGCCGCGGCGAAATTGTGAAGTCGATCGAGGTAGTTACACCTTCAGTTCACATGCAAGAGAACAAGCCGCTGTTGTCATAGTGTTCCCAGTGTCACAGAAAAAAAAAGAAGAAACGTTAAAGGGAGTTCGAACAGTACCTTTGAACCGCAGCACAATCGATCTACTACGTTGAACATAGAAATACATGGTTCTGGATCATTCCCCCCGAGATTAGTGACTTTCAGCTTACCGCAGGTACTCGCCAAGCTAGCGACGTTGCTTGATCAACAACGAGCGGTAAGTGCCTTTGACCCACTTGACTCGAGTTAGGCAAAACCAGCCCTCAACCGCTTACGACAAATACTTGTCGAGCTCACAATGTCACCTTACAACAGCAGGCAGCAAGCGCTTTGAACCCACTCGAAACCTCGCTTCCTCTCAGAGAAGATTAACGCTCTACAGCATACCGTGAAGTCCCCTGCTTTCGACATCGCTCGACTGTCAGTGAGCAGCAGGCACCTTAACCCTCGCAAAACTTCGGCTCTTCCCAGGCAAGATTAGCACTCAACTGTTAACCGCAGACAGTCCCCTAGCTTGCAATGTCTCTCAATTAACAATGGACTGCAAACACTTCATTGCTCAGCGCCGCCTGCACGAATACCCCTTCGTCAGGCTTCGTGGTCATTCCTCCCTATCCCGTCTCGACACTCACGCATATGGACCTTCGTTTGCTCCCGCCCTTGTCTCGCCTGCTTAGCTTATGCTCTCACACCACTTTAGCTTCTCACTACTTGGCGCACTACAGCTCGTCCTCACGCGCTCAGCCACCTCGCCCCCTTATTGTCTCACAACGTGTTGCAGTCTGACGCTCTCTCACAACGCAGCGTAACCAGACACTCCTATTATAGCGCATCGCAGCGTGTTAGACACTCTCTTACGACATAGTGCCGTCCGATCCTCTCTTGTGATTCTAGTGTCTTTGAAACGGTTTTCACCTTTTAGTAGTTGCAGATGCAGTACCCTGGGTTCAATCCCTAGACCTCGTCCTACCCATGTACAGTATCTGTGTAGACCCCGAGAGTTGAACCTGTGACCTGTGTATTCATAGACAGTTGGTAGGTCTGTCATAGGTCCGTAGGTAGCAGGGGTTCGATCTGTAGATCTTTAGAGTAGAAGTCTTAGCGAGTTCCAGAAGTCTAGCTGTAGTCCTTCTAGAAGGTCGGCAAGTGGGCAAGTGGTCAAGTGGCGAGACAAGTGGTGGACTATACTGTAGTGCAAATGCAGTACGACTACGGTAGGTTGGCAGTGAGTCCACAGTCAGTCAGCGGTAAGGTCCAGTCAGTCCCAGTCCGGTCCAGCAAGTACCACGGGGGATTGTGAGCACCATGGGCCGATGGCAAAGGGCAGACCAACGAGTTTACGAAGTATAAATCAAGAGGCAGCACCCAGCCTTTCATTCATTCCTGCGTGAGCCATGCGGAAGCGCTGCCACAAGCGACTTGTGCAAGGAGGTCTGAAGTGAGCCCAGAGGACGCAGTGGGCGAGAGAGAAGGAGCTTAGTATAGTGATAGGGTAGAGGCAGCCATAGCTGCCATAGCTGTGGTTAGTGTGAAGTGTGTGTGTGTGTATGTGCGAGTGTTCAGAGTTACGCGTGTGGGATATCCAGGGTGGTCCGGTGTGTGTCAACAGTGAGTTGTTTGGGCACTGAGTCGCCATAGCCAGTTTAAAGTGAACTCGTATCTGGATGCTATATCTTTGAGTTTTGAGTGGGCGCATGTCGCGAGTTTGCTGCGCTGCTGTTTACATGCATGAAAAGTGTGAATGAGAACGAGTCTGATTGCATTGGTATCAGAGCTGGTACCCGCTATTCCGTGCGCGCCGTCTCGTGCAGGGCCTGATGCGCCATAGCAGAGGTGGCCGCCGGGGGGCATAGTCCGCCATAGCGGATCCGAAGATGGGAGAAGCCGCCGCGCACCTACATCGAAGACCACGACGAAGAAGAAGACCGAGAGAGAGAGAGAGAGAGAGAGAGAGAGAGAGAGAGAGAGGAAAGGTTGAGCGATACAAGATTGGGTTACTGCGTACCTGCTGTGATGAAGAACCGCTACGGCGAGAGAGAGAGAGAGAGAGAGAGAGAGAGAGAGAGAGAGAGAGAGAGAGAGAGAGAGAGAGAGAGAGATGAGCGATACAAGCTTGGTTGTCACTTATCTGTGAAGCGAGTTGTGCAGTCCCACGTGGAGGAAGGAGAAGCGGCCATAGCGGCGGAGCCTCATCACAGAATAACGAAGGAGGGAAAGAGAGGACAGACGGGAAGAGACCAAGCAAGTGAGAGAAGAAGGCCATAGCCGAGAGGAGAAGAGAAGGCCGATCAAAAAAAAAAAGAAAAAAAAAGAGAAGAAGACAGCAGGGGTGAGAGGAGGCGAGGAAGGTGAGAGGAAGAAGAGGATTGGCGAGGGAAAGAGAAGCCGGCAGCCATAGCTGACCGGAGGGTTGACCAAGAGAGTTGACCGGAGGCATTGACCGACGTTGATCGGAGTTGACCGGGGGTTGACCGGGGGTTGAGCTCAACGTTCACCAAGGCGTTGACCAAGACTTTGACCAAGCTGGAGCCGGTAACATCTCGCCAAGCCTTCAGCCTATCCCTCGCCCTATGGATGTGCACACACCCCTTGGTACTTGCTGAGTTCAGTCTGTCTGTTTATTCTTTCTGCATCGAGTCTCTTCTGTCCTAGGTGATAGTACTCTGTGGATGAAGGATAGGGTCTTGTTGACCAAACCCACATGGGATGAGTAGGGCTAAAAACTGTGTCTGACGACTCGACTGTCCCGGAGGACACGAACCCTCCCAAGGACCGGTACTGACCGGCTGGCTGCTCGGTGTGGCACGGTAGGCCTCAAAATCCGAGCTGTAGGCTGCACAACAGACCGTCTAAGTCTTGAGAGACCTGCTGATCGCGTCGTCTTGTTTGCGACGTTAAATAATTCCTGAGGAGTTTGGGGGATCTCCTTAAATGCCTCCTGATCAGCAACAGGTCTAGACAGCCATAGTGTAGGTCTAGGCTAGAGACCATAGTTGGCAGGATCCTTGTCAGGATTCTGTGAGTCCATTAGATTGAGTCTATAGGTTTGTCAGTCAGGGGTTAGAGTCTACGTGGTGAGGAGTGGAATCTTTCTGATTGTGCACCTGTCACCATGGTTGAGACCCATAGTGGGAAAGACACTAGCCCCTACAGTGAGGAGCAGCAAGAGAAAATGGTCGCCTTAGTGAGAGAAAACAAGGAGAGGAAGGAGCTTGAGAAGCAAGCGAAGCTAAAGGCTATCGCAGAGGAACACGCGGCGAAGATGAAGAGATTGGAGGAGGAGATGAAGAGGATTCAGCAGGAGGAGGAAGAAGTTGCTGAAGCAGAAGTAGCAGTAGAAGAAGAAAAAGAGAGAATGAGGATTGAGWGTGGAGAAGAAAGTAGTGGCACGAAGAGGGATACAGACG
>BFEA01000306.1:1806974-1830648 GCA_003427395.1 Chara braunii | reverse complement strand
GTGTAGAAAAGAAGTGTTGGCCCAGCGGGATGACAAGGCCAAGTGGGATAAGGTATTGGGGTACCTAGAGGTGCTGAGCAGAGCCTGGATGGAGGAGCGCCAGGCCAGCTAGAGCCAAGACGTAACTTTGAGTGCAATGCGGTCGGGGTTTAGAGTTTTGGCACGCGAGATAGTCACCCACATTGGGGGCGAAGTTAAGCAACTGAGAGACAATGTGGGGAAGTTTTGTGAGGGCGCTATTGAGGGCGCCGAAGACATAGCCGCTGTAGAGGGCGAGGCCAGGCCTCGCAAGGACCCAGTCAAGCTCAAATTACCGGATGCCTACGGAGGGAAGGAGGAGAACTTTGACAACTGGGAGGCCAGTGTCAATAGTTACGTATATCTACAACACATCCTGATAGAGGAACAAGTCCTCGTGGCCTTCCAGGCCCTTAAGGATGAGTCGGCTAGTTTTGCCAGGTCCCTTGCGCGCGCGGCCGGTTGTGAAAACAACCTGGTTGCTTACTCTAAAGTCACCCCCCTTTCTCAAAATTTCAAGCTCCTGAGGGAGCGATTTGCAGACCCAACGAGAGGTGTTCGCGCCTCTGACAAGTTACAAACGATCCACTCACGGCAGTGGAGTGCCAAGGCACTCAAGGGCGTTATGGACGACTTAGTAGCCGTCCCAGACCATGGGGTCACTGAGCCCCAATTGGTCCAATTATTTTATCGTGCCATGCCAGAGCCCCTGCGTGGGCACTTTTTTGACAAGTCCCAACAGCCCACCATGACATACGATGCGCTCAGTAGAGAGGTGGTGCTGTTTGAGGCCAAGTCCATGCCAATTTCCACTTTCTGGCATAAGGACTTAGAGAAGGTCAAAAGGTGGAAGGGTCGTACCATCTCAGGCCAAGTGAGGGCCAAGGATCACATGATCCTTACTTTAGAGGAAGGTGGTACTGATGAGGTCCCATACAGTTAGATTGAGTGGGGCCTCGAGGAGGAGGACAATAGCGTGGGACAGGGGAGGTCCTATGCTGCTGTCGCGGCTGGAGGGAGGCCGCAAGGTAGAGGAGGAGGCCAGGGCCAAAGGGGCCAGGCCATGGGAGGCCGAGGACCGGGCGCACGGGGGGTTGGCGGACAGGGAAACTGCCAAGTGGGAGGTAGGGGTCAAGGTCCCCCGCCAAATCGCCAAGGTTCCAATCGGTCCCCACAGCGACGAGGTGGAAGGGCATCTCAAGGAGGATAGCACCCAGGCTTGCCACAAGGCAGGCCCTTAGAAGATTTGGGCTTGGACCAGCGCGTATGGCAAGAGCGCGTGGACCAGGGTCAGTGCATATTCTGTGGTGACCCGGTCCATGTCATTAAATTTTGTCCCAAGTATAGAAAGGCCCGTTGGGCTGCCCAGCAGTCAAAAGGCAGCCGCCAGTAGGGGTTGCAACTGCCCCTACTTCAAGGCCATGTGGAGAACTGAGCGCGCGCGAACAGGACACTCCCAACCCACATGAGCCCATGGCAGAGGTCGCAGGCCTGTGCCTAGTTAGCTGTCCAGGGACTGCTTGTCTTAGGGTCTCTCTAGGCACGTCCCTCACAGGCGTGGCAAAAGAGTTAAAGGAGAGGATGCCAGCCTGGGCCAAAATGAAGAAGGAGAGTAAGGGACAACTGATTTTGGTAAATGTAGAAGTTTTTAGGAGTAGAGTAGGGGCCCTTATAGACTCAGGGGCCGCACGTAGTTATATTAGTCGTAGGGCGCTGAAGAAGCTGAGGCACAAGGACTAAAGGTCCAAAAGGTAGCAGACCCCATAGTCAGTGTCCTCGCAGAGCACCGCACAATGCGTGTTGAGGACTATGTAGAGAGAGTCCTGGCGTACTTTCGCCTAGAGAAGGATGGGAAGGTGGAGAAAGTTCTCCATTCCCTGACACTCCTCGTACAGGATGACCTTCCTTTCGACGTGGTGTTAGGAATGGATTGGGGAGAGGCAGCAGGGGCCACACTCCATTTGAGAGAGCATGAGTGTAGGCTCCCCAGTCCATCGGGCAAGGTCAAGACTGCCCGCCTGTTCCATGTGTCAGGTGTAGACAACACCTTGGCACATTGCTGTCTCAGTGCTCCCGCTTTCGCGCGACTAGTGAAAAAGGAGCAGTTAGATGACCAGGTCTTTGTAGTTTATGTTAGACCTGTCATTGAGGCCAAGGAAAGGATAGTTCCACAAATCCGACGATTGCCAAGCTGCTGGAAGAGTTCAAAGATTTGACTGAGTCGCCGACAGGAGTAGTGTCGCGACCCATCCAGCACAGAATAGAGATAGAGCCTGCCAGTAGAACTCCTAAGGGAGCAGTCTACAGGATGTCCCCTAGAGAGTTAGAGGAGCTGCGCAAGCAGTTAGACGAGCTCCTCGAGAAAGGTTGGATCAGGCCCCGTTCGTCTCCTTTTGGAGCACCAGTCCTTTTTGTCCCCAAGAAGGAAGGAGAGCTTCGTATGTGCATAGACTATAGGGGTTTGAATGCGATTACTGTGAAAAATGTTGAGCCGCTGCCTAGGATAGACGATCTCTTAGATCGGGTGCAGGGTTGAAGTATTTCTCCAAGATAGACTTGAAGTCCGGTTATCATCAGATAGAGGTCCATCCTGATGAGCAGTACAAGACTGCGTTCCGGACTAGATACGGGCACTGTGAGTTTATAGTAATGCCCTTTGGACTAACCAATGCGCCAGCCACTTTTCAGCGTTGTATGAATGACCTGTTTAGATCATGGTTAGACAAGTTTGTGGTAGTCTTCTTAGATGATATCTTAGTTTTTAGTAAGACCCTCCAGGAACACCAGGGTCATCTGAGGCAGGTCTTGGAGAAGCTACGAGAGGCTAACTTCAAGATCAACGCGAAGAAGTGCGAGTGGGCCAAGGTACAAGTCCTGTACTTGGGCCACATATTAGACGGAGATGGCATTAAGCCAGAGGACAGCAAGATCGAGGCGATTAGAGACTGGCCTACACCCCTCACATTGACAGAGTTGCGGTCGTTCTTAGGCCTAGGTAATTATTGTAGAAAGTTCGTGAGGAACTTTTTTACTATCGTCGCTCCCCTACGCAGATTGCTTTAGAAAGAGGCAATTTGGCAATGGGACAAGGATTGTACATCTGCGCTCAAGAGATTAAAGCGCGCACTAATAGAGTACCCTGTCCTCAAAGTAGCCGACCCGTCTTTGCCTTTTGTCGTCACCACGGACGCAATTCAGTCTGGGATAGGCGTCGTGTTGCAATAGGATGACGACAATGGCTATAGACCCATAGAGTTCATGTCCGCGAGGATGCCCTCAGAGAAGGTAGCCACCGCGACATACGAGAGAGAACTCTACGCTCTCAGGCAGGCTCTAGAGCACTGGAAGCATTACCTGCTTGGGAGGCACTTCAAAGTGTATTCTGACCACGAGACCCTTAGGTGGTTAAAGACTCAGGCCAAGATGACACCTAAGTTCACTAGGTGGGCCGCAGAGATAGACCAATATGACTTTGAGCTTAAGCCAGTGAAGGGCAAGTACAACGTAGTTGCAGACGCTCTGAGTAGGAGATCAGACTACTTTGGAGCCATAATACACTATCTGGATATAAGGAGAGACCTGCAGGAGAAAGTGAAGCAAGCGTATGCGCAGGACCCTATCTATAGCGACCTCCTAAAGAGAGTTAGAGAGGCTCCAGAGACTGAGCCAGATTACCGCACTACAGACGGGTTGTTGTTTGAGAAGACTAACGTATTTGACCGCCTGTGTGTTCCCAACAACGAAGAGATTCATAGTTTGATCTTTTAGGGGAATGCCACGATACTGAGGGACATTTCGGTTGGCAAAAGACTTTAGCCAACTTGACGCGTGCGTACACCATGTGTCACAAGCCAACAGTTCCCTTCAAGACGATCTATGATCCCTCCGAATATGGACGGAAGTTATGACATTGAAGGTATTGTAGACGAGGATGTGTTTAGAACAGGTGGTAGAGGTCGTCCCCAGAAGCACTATAAGGTCTGGTTTGCCTATTAGGAACTGGAAGACGACCGCTGGTTCACAAGAACAGAACTTCTAGAAACAGCTCCCGACATAGTCAGAGCCTATGAGCGTTATAAGAATGGTGAAGGTCCTGCCTTGGACTGAAACATTCTCGGAGGACCTCGAATTTATGACGGCTGGAGTGAAACAGTTTTCACCTTTTAGCAGTAGCAGATGCAGTACCCAGGGTTCGATCCCTAGACCTAGTCCTACCCATGTACAGTATCTATGTAGACCCCGAGAGTTGAACTTGTGACCTGTGTATTCGTAGACAGTTGGTAGGTCTGTCATGGGTCTGTAGGTAGTAGGGGTTCGATGTGTAGATCTTTAGAGTAGAAGTCTTAGCGAGTTCCAGAAGTCTAGCTATAGTCCTTCTAGAAGGTCGGCAAGTGGGCAAGTGGTCAAGTGGCGAGACAAGTGGTGGACTATACTGCAGTGCGAATGCAGTACGACTACGGTAGGTTGGCAGTGAGTCCACAGTCAGTCAGTGGTAATATCCAGTCAGTCCCAGTCCGATCCAGCAAGTACCACGGGGGACTGTGAGCACCATGGGCCGATGGCAAAGGGCAGACCAACGAGTTTCCGAAGTATAAATCAAGAGGCAGCGCCCAGCCTTTCATTCATTCCTGCGTGAGCCATGCGGAAGCGCTGCCACAAGCGACTTGTGCAAGGAGGTCTGCAGTGAGCCCGGAGGACGCAGTGGGCGAGAGAGAAGGAGCTCAGTATAGTGATAGGGTAGAGGCAGCCATAGCTGCCATAGCTGTAGTTAGTGTGAAGTGTGTGTGTATGTGCGAGTGTTCAGAGTTACGCGTGTGGGATATCCAGGGTGGTCCGGTGTGTGTGAACAGTGAGTTGTTTGGGCGCTGAGTCGCCATAGCCAGTTTAAAGTGAACTCGTATCTGGATGCTATATCTTTGAGTTTTGAGTGGGCGCATGTCGCCAGTTTGCTGCGCTGCTGTTTACATGCATGAAAAGTGTGAATGAGAACGAGTCTGATTGCATCTTTCAATGTGACGCAGTCTGATTCGTCCTTGCGTCGTTAGTTGACACTATCTTGCCGCTTTAGCCTCTCTCAACGTGGCGCAGTCTGGCGCTCTCTCAATAATTTAGCTTCTCATAACGTGTTGCAGTCTGTCGCTCTCTCACAACGTAGCGTAAGGAGACACTCTCTTGCTATTCTAGCGCATCGCAGCTTGTTAGACGCTCTTTTACGACATAGTGTCGTCCGATGCTCTCTTGCTATTCTAGCGTCTTTCAACGTGATGCAGTCTGATTCGTCCTTGTGTCGTGAACTTACACTATCTTGCCGCTTTAGCCTCTCACAACGTGGCACAGTCTGGCGCTCTCTCGCTAATTTAGGGTCTCACAACGTGCCTCGGTCTAGTTCCTGTGTTCACTTCCCTCCTCCCACGCTCTTTCCCAGCTTCGAACGATCACCTTCGGGGGAAATAGCCGCTGGCACCATGATGCTCGCTTGAATATCGCTAAAGTATCCGACCACCTCTGTAGACGGGATGCGACTATCCCCACTCCCCCCCATTTCTCACCTCTTCCCTGTCCTCGCTCTTTGTTTCCCACTTCTTGTATGCCCTCTCTTCCCTTTTCTCTCCTCTCTCTTCAGGGTTCAGTCTGAACGCCCTGTCTTCTTGTTTCTCGCTTGTTGCATTCGTTGTTGGAAATGGTTAGCATCACTAGACTTAGGCCTATAATTCTCTCATTTTGGGAGGCCAACTGGATTTGGCCGCCCGACAACGGACTGAGACACACAGCTATGTCGGGCCTCCACCCGACCTGGCACGCCCGGCCAGGCACTCCCGGGCCAGTTGGGCAGAGACGGGGTCGCCCGACAAAACCAGACAGGTCAAAAACAAGGCAAGGATCCCAAAAAAAAAAAAAAAGGAGTTCAGGTCAGGAATGCGCGTGGCCTAAGCAGTCAGAGTCCGGTCTTAACTCCGGTTTCGGTGATGGGTCATCCAGGGGGTATAAACAGTGACTAAGGGGTTAAAAGGGTACAATTGGATAATTTTGGACTCATGTTTTCTCATGCGAGGCTGATGCCCCTATGAGCCCTTTTCAGGCCCTGCCAAGTATCACGTCGGCTGCCCTAAGTGAAGGCAGGCACGACGAGGGCCTCAGGGCCCCTATTTTGGTCACCATGCAACTCAAGGAAATTCAGGCAGTTGCGCAGCGCCAGTTGGTTGGAAGCGGCCTGTTTGAATGTATTGCAGGCAAGCCCTGGGCTGGATACGGGATGTGGGCCTAACACAGGCGGTTGACAGTTGGGCGCGAGCAACCACTACAGGCCAAGGGCCTGAGTTGTGTGGACTGGGCCTCAGCCTACCGGGGCCTACCGGAAGCTCCTTGGGAAAGGCCCAGCGCAGCCTGGGACAGCAAGCAGGCAGGCCACTTCCATATAGCAAAGGGCCTACCTCCGCAGCCATAGCCGAGCTGCGCTGCTGTAAGCTGGGTGTGGCGCAGGGTGGTCCTTGGGTGCAAGTGGCATCTGTGTGTTGATGAACGAGGTTGTGAGTGAGGCGAGAGACATACCTGGTGCTGGAAGCGTGCGACATTGGTCGTTGTATGCTCGTACTTCGGGAAAGCTGTTGACGTCATCTTCGGCATTGTAGTTAGTCTAGGCTAGATAGGATCTGCCATCTATAGTCTGGGCGCCGAGCGCCATATAGGATATCAACATTGGTTCTTCATTGATGATGATGATGAGACTTTACCAGCATTGTCAATTATGAGCTCTTGGTGTGTTCTTATTTGGTGAAACTCGTGATGCAATTCTGCTGTTGGTTCGAGGTCACGACTATCTGGTCTTGTGTATATGATGCTGTTTGATTGCTGAAGTTCGCTATTGCTCATCTTCCTTATAATTTGGTATCGGAGCTGTGGTACGATTGCGCTCATCTGGCGCTTGTCTTCTGCCTAATGCGGTACATACATGCGGTTTGCTTGGTGAGTTGGGCCGTAAGTGGTGTGTAGTGAGGAGGGCGGAGACGAGTGAGTGGCGACCCAGGAGGTGAGGGGATCGCCAGGAAGGCTACGTGGTGTAATGTGGGTCTGGACAGTGTGATGAGAACTATCTGATGTGCGATTGGTGCTGAGGTGGAACGGCGTACAATGCTGGTTGTGCCGAAGCAACGAGTGGTCATCACAATTGGCATCAGGTCATCTGGTGAGATTATCTCTGTGGTTGGGGGAAGCCATTTGAGGTACGTTGCTCTTAACCTTATCTACCCTCTTCGACACTTCTTACCGTGAGGTTGTTTGTTCCTTCTTGAGAGTCCTCTCATTGTGAGGTGTCGAGTGCGCTCAACCTTGAGAGTCGGCAATGTCCACGTGGAGCATCTGGGAGAAGATGGGCGGAGCTTTCTGAAGGGCCCTGAACGAAGCACTGGGTCACGGTCACCATGCCAACCCACCGGGAGTAGAGCACGCATGCTTTGCTGCTTGTCCTTTGTTGGGCTTGTTGCGCTGTTAGATGGGTACTGAAGGGCAGGCCAGCCCTAAATGGGAGACGAGACCGGGCGTCTTTAAATAAACACTAGAAGGGGAAATCATTGGCTGTGATCGTCGTCCTGCTGCGACGTAAAATAATTCCTGATGACGCTTGGGGGCGGTCATTAAATTGCCTGTGGATCAGCCAACGGTTGTAAGGCTTGCTGCACCAGAGGATAATCCAGTGCAGGGCTGGCCAGCTCAGCAGATACTCGGGGCACAGGGGTGGGCCGAACACACACCTTTTAGACACACAACGCTCTCCGGATTGCTCTGGGACGCTGACATCAAGTGACATTCAGGGGAACTAAGGGAGGGGTAGATTTCAAGTGATAAGTTTGACAAAAAAATCCATATTGTCGTATCCACACAAATGATTCTAATTTTATGTTTTTGTTAGTTAGATGTACACCCATTTGACATTTGACAGACAACATAATTAGAACTCTCTCTGTTCACTGTGCATTCTGTTTGCGGATTAATCAGACTAAAAATAGTATCGGTTGCAGGAATCTGACTTACCTGTTGGGCCCGAATGTATAGTCTCTGACACAACCATCAATTAATTAGTTATTTATTTTAAATTGGTTTGTGCAGTACACTGCGGTAGGCATCTAGAGTGCACTAGTGCAGATTGTGTGCAGTGCTGTAGCTTATGAGCAATAGGGAGGACACTATAGAGGACGACAGGCTATTGCGTTCACGTAGACGTCCGATCGCCCACTTGGCTTTAGGATCAGAGGGCGACCGACATCTGTTCCGCCAGCTTAGAGAGAGGCAGCATCAGCAGAGGAGGGCTAGAGCAGCGGAGGCTAGCAGGGCGCTCGTAAGTGAAGCCATAACTTTGGAAGCAATGGCTAGCTCTGCGCAGCAGACTTCTCAGGCAGGTAGCTCAACATTGTCAGGGTCAACAAGCTCTGCAGGGTCTACCAGCTTTGTAGGGTCAACAGGGTCTATAGGGTCAACGGTAGCGCAGGCTTTGAGTCAGTCCGCTGGCGTAATGGCAAGCCAGCCATTAGTGATGACTCCCGAGAAGGTCGTTATACAGCGAGCTGCTGCTCGCGAGGCACAGCTACAGCAGGCTTTGGGAGAGATTAAGGCTGAGAAACAGAGAATGATTAGGAGAAGAGTCAGGATGCAGCGGAGGCAAGAGGACGTTAGTGAATTAGAGGAGATGGACCCAACAGAGATGGATGATGATGTGAGAACCATACGGTCAGTCCTGTTAAGTGTAGTGGAAATGCAGGATCACCAGACAGAGATCTTACAGGACATCCAGCAGAGTTTGGCACTGTTAGTCGGGCGGATGCAGGCATCACCATCACCATCCGGGCCAGGTGCCTGGCCCGTTGCACATCCTCCTCCTTTTGTCCCACCTGTGACTGGGTATCCCCATATACAACCCCATCATCGGTCGTTATCGTTTCCCTGGGCATGCCGTTATCAGGAGGGCTCTCAACAGGTCCTAGTTTGCAAGTTCCTGTACAACCAGTGTATTCCCAACCTCCGTTGCAGATTGCAGTTACAACGCAACCTGCAGTCTCGCAGCTTGTACAGCCGCAGGGTACACAACCCCTGCAGCCAGTGCAGCCGCCTGTATCACAGGGTCCACAGCCTAGTGTGATGTAGGGACCGGGACAAACTCAATGGGTACCAAAGACGGCCATCGCCGCTCCTAAACCCTTCACATGGGATAAGAGGGGCGAAGACCTCGACACTTGGTTGAGGGCAGTGCCAGTCTATGTCAAGTGTAAACTCACCTTGCCGCACGAGGAAGTGCTTGTGGCTGCATCTTACCTAGAGGGTAGTGCAGCA
Organism: Chara braunii; assembly: GCA_003427395.1. Taxonomy (NCBI): domain Eukaryota; kingdom Viridiplantae; phylum Streptophyta; class Charophyceae; order Charales; family Characeae; genus Chara; species Chara braunii. The sequence continues at coordinate 1,821,309 of BFEA01000306.1, read as the reverse complement.
AGATGGTTGGGCGGTTTAGTACAACTGCAGGGATACGGTCACGACTTTCGTGCTTGGGCGGTCACCCAGCAATTGGACGACTTCCTCAAGTTGGTGGAAGAAAGGTGGCATGGTCCTCAGTAGGCCCAAAAGGCCATTGATGCGATCTTGACACTGCACACGAGGCAGTTCAAGTCAATGAGGGAAGCCACTGACGCTATAGAGCGTCTGATCTGTGTCCCTAGGGTGCGCGCTATGACCCCCAGGTTTTACTCAGCTCCTACCTGAGATGCTTTCCTATGCCTCTCAGGAATCAGTTGGCAGGTGAGGCCAACATCAATGTTCACAACTTCCCCTCGTTTAGCAAGAAGGCCCTAGACCTTGAGGCGAAGATAGGGCATGGGCAGGCACCCACTACGGATGATAGGAAGAAGTCACTGTCTCCCAACTAGAAGGCGAAAGGCCGCATTATGTTCGTCGATAACGATAGTTGAACCATCGAGTTAGACTACAACTTCCAGGAGGGAGTAGGTTAAGAGGCTGGCAGCGTTGAAGCTACAGGGGGTGGAGTTGTCGCTGCCGTAACTCAGAAAGGTAAGGCGACCGGTAGACGTCGTGGAGGCTCCCGGTTAAGGAGTCAAGTTGACCCCAACGCTCCCCCATGGGAGAAGGCGGGTCTCACAGAGGACGTGTGGAGAGATCGGTACACACGGCAGGCTTGCATTCGTTGTGGTCAATATGGCCATAACCAATTCAAGTGCTGTAATAAGAAGGTGATCAAGAAGATCCCGCCTATGATGGGGCAGGTGTTGGGATCCTCCCATCCCATTGGTAGCAATGTAGCTAGTACTTCTGGCACTACTCCGAGAAACACGTTGGGCCAGTAGGAATAGTCGTTCCTGCTAGGGTCGACGTGGTGGAGACACCCTCACCATCTAGAGAGATGGCCCAAGCTACTGACTCCAGCGTCGTCCCGCAAACACATTCAGACCCATCGAGCCTCTGTTCGATGAATGTGTTTGAGTCCTTAGAGGAGTGGTCTAGATCAGACCCACTAGCTTCTTGGACGACATTGATCAAAGCCCCGAAGGGTGAGATGTTCGTCATCGAGGTGGTCATTGGCGGCCGCAAGGCTGGGGCCTATTATGACACTTGCTCAACTAGGAACTTCATTAGTCGCGTGTGCGTTGAGAGGCTGCGCTTACAGGGGCAAGTGCATGGTAGTCAACGACTACCTCCAAGATTTGAGTGTTGTTTCCTGTACGCGGGAGGGGAATTGAGACATCGCGTCTCGTTCCTAGTGAGTGATGAGCTCCCAATGGATATGTTGTTAGCTATGAACTACCTCTTTGTGGCACAGCCCCAGTTTGACTGGGACCGAAAAGTGGTCAAACACACTTTGTCAGGTGGAGGGACCGCCAGATTATGTAAGTTCAAAGCTAGTAGTCTGATCGAGTCCCACGGATGCATGTGTGCGGCCGCGTTCTATAATTATTATAAGCAAACTTAGGAGGAGGGTATGTACCTAGTTTATGTCTCTGCTGCAGGCGAGCCGGTGAAAATGCCGTCGGAGATGGAGGGAGTAGTTTCTAAGTACCCTGATCAATTTGAAGAGCCGACAAGGGTTCTTGAGAGGGAGGTCGTCCACGCGATAGAGATTATCCCAAGGTCTAGTATCCCAAAGGGTAGGATCTATCGGATGTTTCCAGGCGAGCTCGATGAGCTTCGCCGGGAACTCATGGAACTCGTAGAGAAGGGTTGGATCCGACCGAGTGTTTCTCCTTACGGGTCTCCAATACTATTCGTACCTAAGAAGAAGGAGGGAACACTTAGGATGTGCATTGATTATAGGGGCCTCAATGCCATCATTGTTAAAAAACAGAGAGCTCCTACCGCGCATCGACGATTTGCTAGATAGAGTGCAAGGGGGTACTTCAATAAGATAGATCTGAAGTCCGGGTACCATCAGATTGCAATTCGGCCCGAGGATCAACACCAAATCGCATTTCAGACCAGGTACGGTCTGTACGAGTTTGTGGTGATGCCTTTCGGTCTTTGCAATGCTCCTGGCACCTTTCAGCACGCTATGAATCAGATCTTTCATGACTACTTGGATTAGTTTGTCATCGTGTACCTCGATGACATACTTATTTTAAGTAAGACTGTCGAGGAGCACGTCGTGCACTTGGACAAACTCCTGAGCCTTCTGCGACAGCACAAGTGCAAGATCAACGGTGAGAAGCGCGAGTTTGGCCGCACCCGTGTCGTGTACTTAGGTTATGAGATTTTCGCGGAGGGATTGAAGCCCGATGACGCGAAGGTGGCCAACATTCGTGACTGGCCGCGTCCTCAATCTGTGATTGAGATGAGATCTTTCTTAGGGATGACCAGCTACTGTCGCAATTTCATGAAGAACTATAGCATAGTTGCCACCCCTTTGATTGATCTGACCCGCCTTGACACCCCATGGGAGTGGACTGAGACATGCGAGGCTGCTTTCAGACATCTGAAGCATGCGTTGAGGCATTACGAGGTCTTGAAACTTCCTGATCCTGACAAGCCATTTATAGTAACTACGGATGCTAGCCAATATGGCATAGGCGCTGTACTTGCACAACAGGAGGGGAAAAAGTTGAGGCCAATTGAGTACATGTCCAAGAAAATGCCGTCTCAGAAGTTGGCTAAGTCCACCTATGAGAAGGAACTATTTGCGGTTTACAAGGCTCTGACCCATTGGAGGCACTACCTCCTTGGGAGGTTCTTCATCCTCAGGACTGATCATCAGACCCTGAGATGGATGAGAACTCGGGCTGTACTCTCGGACACTCTCAAGCATTGGATCGAAGTCGTAGAGCAGTATGACTTCGAGCCCGAGTACATCAAGGGTGAGTACAACAAGGTTGTTGACGCCTTGTCCCGTAGACCTGATTTCTCAGGTGCGCTGATTACTGAGTTCAATCTTGCGGACAATGTTACTCAGCCGTTGGTGGAAGCCTATCGCGAGGACCCGTTTATGGCCGAGATCATACGCAGACTCGAGGCGAAGGACAAAGGGACTTCTCCCGAGTTTGAGTTGGTCGACGGCCTGTTGTTCCTTGAGAAGGCAGGGAATAAACGTTTGTGTGTGCCTAACAGGGAGTCTTTGCGTAGTTTATTTTTAGGCGAATGTCATGATGCCTCATGACATTTTGGGTTCAAGAAGACTGCGGTTAATCTGCTGCAGCGGTTCTGGTGGCCCACATTGATGAGAGATGCAAAGTTGTACCTGGAGACTTTTCAGGTCTGTCAGAGTGACAAGCCACGTACTCAAGCTCCTCTTGGGCTTCTGAAGCCCCTTCCGATTACGGAAAGGCCTGGTGAGAGCCTGTCCATGGACTTCATGGATACGCTGGTCACCAACAAGAGTGGAATGCGCTACATCTACGTCATTGTGGATAGGTTTAGCAAGTTTGCTAGGTTAGTTGCTATGTCGGCAACAACTAACACGGAGTATGTAATTAAAATGTTTAAGGAGAATCGGGTAAGAGACTTTGGATTGCCAAAGTTTATTGTTAGCGACCGGGACGTGCAATTTACCAGCGAATTGTGGAAAGCAGCAGCTGCAGAGCAAGGCATGCAACTGCAGATGACATCAGGCAATCATCCCGAGGCAAACGGGCAGGCTGAACAAATGAACCGCGCTGTACAACACCTGCTAAGGCATTACATCAAGCCAAATCAGGTAGATTGGGATAAGAAACTGACCCTCATCGCCAGTTTGTACAATAATGTTGTGCACAGTGCAACCGGAGTCAGTCCTAACAGCTTGCTACCGACCTTCACACCCGTACTGCCTTTAGACTTTCTACTACCTGACAATCAGCCGACTGCTGCACCAGGGACTTGATGCAGCAGGCTGTTGAGCAGATGCACAAAGCACAGGCGACGACGATAGAGTCTGAGAACAAACACCGCCGCCCATCTACATTCCAGGTAGGGGAAAGAGTCTGGGTGAAGTCCTCCTAACTGGGACAAGAGTACGGGATTTCCCGTAAACTCGTGCCACAATATTTTGGGCCGTGGGAGGTATTGGATGTCGTGGGGAATGAACCGGATGGCCCGTCTTATGTTATTCGCATCCCTGGTCACTTACGCACTTACGCACTTACCCTGCCTTTCACGCCTCCAAGCTTGCACCTTTCTAGGAAACAGATCAGTTTCCTTCTCGACGCTCAATGCTGCCCCCAACCATGGATGGAGAGGTGGACATAGACGACTTCGTGGATCACAGGGAGCTGCCCATTCCAAGACCGACAGGCAGGGGACGTCCTCCGAAACCGAAGCTGCAGTACCGAGTTCGGTTTCGACATCATCTGGATCCAAAGGAGGACCGCTGGTTCACTAGGGAGGAACTCATGCAGACCGGTCCTCAGATCGTCGCTCAATATGAGAAATCTTTGCAGAAGGGAAAGCACCCGATCATCGAAGACTGAACTTCTCAGAGGACTAGCAAAGTTATGGAGGAGGGAATGCGAGGCTTATGCCCCTATGAGCCCCTTTAAGGCCCTGTCAAGTATCACGTCGGCCGCCCTAAGTGAAGGCAGGCACGACGAGGGCCTCAGGGCCCCTATTTTGGTTTCCACGCAACTCAAGGAAATTCAGGCAGTTGCGCAGTGCCAGCTGGTTGGAAGAACCCACGCCCTGGGCAGCTTGGGCTGGATACGGGATGTGGGCCTAACACAGGCCGTTGACAGTTGGGCGGGAGCAACCACTACAGGCCCAGGGCCTGAGTTGTGTGGACTGGGGCTCAGCCTACCGGGGCCTACCGGAAGCTTCTTGGGAAAGGCCCAGCGCAGCCTAGGACAGCAAGTAGGCAGGCCACTTCCATATAGCAAATGGCCTGCCTCCACATTTGGCATTCGGGTGCTGGCTGCATGCTGCGCAAGCGCTGCTGCGCTGAAGCTCGTTGGCACTCTCGCGCTCACGGGCGACAGGAAGGAGCAGGCAGCCATAGCCGAGCTGCGCTGCTGTAAGCTGGGTGTGGCGCAGGGTGGTCCTTGGGTGCAAGTGGCATCTGTGTGTTGATGAACGAGGTTGTGAGTGAGGCGAGAGACGTACCGGGTGCTGGAAGCGTGCGACATTGGTCGCTGCATGCTCGTACTTCAGGAAAGTTGTTGACGTCATCTTCGGCATTGTAGTCTAGGCTAGGCTAGATAGGATCTGCCATCTGTAGTCTGGGCGCCGAGCGCCATATAGGATATCAATTGTCAAGTATGAGCTCTTGGTGTGTTCTTATTTGGTGAAACTTGTGCAAGGAAGTTTAGCAATAGCGAACTTCAGCAATCAAACAGCATCATACATATGAGTCCAGATAGTCTTGACCTCGAACCAAAAGCAGAATTGCAACACGAGATTCACTAGATAAGAACACACCAAGAGTTCATAATTGTCAATGCTGAAGTAGTCCCATCATCATCAACGAAGAACTAAAGTTGCTATCCTATCTGGCGCTCGGCGCCCAGACTACAAGTGGCAGATCCTATCTAGCCTATACTACGAAGTCGAAAGATGACATCAACAACATTTGCGAAGTACGAGCATATGGCGACCAATGTGGCACGCTTCCAGCACCAGGTAGGTTTCGCGCTACACTCACAATCTCGTTCCCCAACTCACAGATGCCACTAGCACCCAAGGACCACCCTGCGCTTCACCCAGCATACAGCAGCGCAGCTCGGCTATGGCTGCGTGCTCCTTCCCTGCTCGCCCGTGAGAGCGTAGGCGCCAACCAGCAAATAGCGCAGCAGCGCTTGTGCAGCATGCAACGAGCACCCAAATGCCGAATGAGAAGGCAGGCCCTTCCCTATATCGAAGCGGCCTGCCTGCGTCCAGTCCAGGAAGCTTCCAGTAGGCCCCGGATTCGCGAGGAGAGCCACCCTTGGGCCTGGAGTGGTTGCATGTGCCCAACTGCTTTCGGCTTGTGTTTGGCCCGGTACCCGTATCCAGCCCAGGGTCTGCTTCACGTACATTCACACATGCGGCCCAAGGCCTGGGTTCACTCAACCAACTGGCGCTGCGCAATTGCCTGAATTTCCTTGAGTTGCGTGGTGGCCAGAAAACGGCCCTGAGGGCCTCGTCGAGCCTGCCTTCACTTAGGGCGGGCGACGGGCTGCAAAAAGGGGGCCTTATGGGGCTCATAGAGGCATTGGCCTCGCATTCCCTCCTCCTCAGCTTCAACAGTCCTCTAAGAAGCTCAGTCTTCGATCATAGGGCGCTTTCCCTTCTGCAGATATCTCTCGTATTGGGTTACAACTTGAGGAGCGGTTTGCATGAGCTCTTCCTTGGTGAACCATCTGTCCTCCTTCGGATCAGTGTGATGCCGGAACCGAACGCGATACTGCAGCTTCGGTTTTGGAGGACGTCCCCAGCCTGCTGGTGTTGATACCGGCAGTTCTTTGTGATCCACGATATCATCGATGTCCACCTCTCCGCCCATGGTTGGGGGCAGCATTGAGCGATGAGATGGAAACTGATCAGTCTCTTCGAAAGGTGCCAGCTTGGAGGCGTGGAAGACAGGGTAAGTACGGAAATGACCAGGTATCCGGATAGCATAGGATGGCCCATCCGGATCTGTCCCAACGATATCCAAGATTTCCCAAGGTCCAAAGTACTGGGGCATGAGTTTGCGGGAGATCCCGTGCTCCTGTCCTAGTTCTGACGCCTTAACCCAGACCCTATCCCCAACCTGAAATGTAGAAGGTCGGCGGTGTCGATTTTCGGACTCTATCATTGCAGCCTGCGCCTTCTGCATCTGTTCTACAGCCTGCTGCATCTTCATAGCGGTAAGCAAATTCCAGGGTTCCTGGTGCAGCAGTGGTTTGATTCTCAGGAAGAAGAAAGTCTAGGGGTAGTCTAGGCTTGAATGTTAGTAGTAAGCTGTTTGGACTCACCCCTGTGGCGCTGTGTACAGCGTTGTTGTACAAGCTGGCGATGAGAGCAAGCTTCTCATCCCAGTCCACCTGATTGGGCTTGATGTAATGCCTCAACAGGTGTTGCACAGTGCGGTTCAGTTGCTCAGCCTGACCGTTGGCCTCTGAATGATTGCCAGAAGTCATCTGTAACTGAGTTCCTTGTTCTGCAGCAGCGGCCTTCCACAACTCACTGGTGAACCGGACATCTCTGTCACTAGTCCCTGACCCAGTTCTTTTTGAACATTCTAATCACGTACTCCTTTGCTGTTTCCGGCATGGCTATTAACCTAGCGTACTTACTAAATCTATCCACGATGACGAAGATGTGACACATTCCACTCTTGCTGGTGATCAGAGTATCCATGAGATCCATGGACAGACTCTCACCAGGCCGTTCCGGAATTGGAAGGGGCTTCAAAAGCCCAAGAGGAGCCTGAGTACGTGGCTTGTCTCGTTGGCAAACTTGACAAGTCTCCACGTACAGCTAAGCATCTCGCATCATCGTGGGCCACCAGAACCGCTGCAGCAAGTTGGCTGCGGTTTTCTTATACCCAAAATGGCCGGTGGCATCATGACACTCGCCTAAAAACAAACTACGCAAAGACTCGCGATTTGGAACACACAGACGTTTATTCCCTGCCTTCTCTAGGAAAAGCAAGCCATTAACCAACTCAAACTCGGCGGAGGTCTTCTTGTCCTTTGCCTGAAGTCTGCGTATGATCTCAGACATAAACTGGTCCTTGCGATAAGCTTCCACCAAAGACTGAGTAACATTGTCCGTCAGATCAAACTCAGTAATCAGCGCACCTGAGAAGTCCGGTCTGCGCGACAAGGCATCAACAACCTTGTTGTACTCCCCTTTGAGATACTGAGGGTCGAAGTCATATTGCTCAATGACTTCGATCCAACGCTTGAGAGCGTCAGAGAGTACCGGCTGGGTTCTCATCCATCTCAGGGTCTGATGATCATTCCTGAGGATGAAGAACCTCCCAAGGAGATAGTGTCTCCAATGGGTGAGAGCCTTGTACACCGCATAGAGTTCCTTCTCATAAGTGGACTTAGCCAACTTCTGTGACRGCATTTTCTTGGACATGTACTCTACTGGCCTCAACTTTGGCCCGTCCTGTTGCGCGAGCACGGCGCCGATGCCGTATTGGCTGGCATCCGTGGTGACTATTAATGGCTTGCCAGGATCAGGAAGTTTCAAGACTTCATAGTGCGTCAACGCATGCTTCATATGTCTGAAAGCAGCCTCACACTTATCTGTCCACTCCCATGGGGTATCAAGGCGGGTCAGATCAGTCAAAGGAGCGGCCACTATGCTATAGTTCTTAACGAAAGTCCTATTGTAGCCAATCACAAATGCTGGCCACCTTCGCGTCATCGGGCTTCAACCCTTCCGCGGAGATCTCATGACCCAAGTACAAGACACGGGTGCGGCCAAACTCGCACTTCTCACCGGTGATCTTGTACTTGTGCTGTCGCAGGAGACTGAGGACTTTGTCCAAATGTGCAACGTGCTCCTCGACACTCTTACTAAAAATAAGTATGTCATCGAGGTACACAACGACAAACTTATTCAAGTAGTCATGGAATATCCGATTCATAGTGTGTTGAAAGGTGCCAGGAGCATTGCAAAGGCCGAAAGGCATCACCACAAACTCGTACAGACCGTACGTGGTCTGAAAGGCGGTTTTGTGTTGATCCTCGGGCCGGATTGCAATCTGATGGTACCCGGACTTCAGATCTATTTTACTGAAGTACCGACACCCTTGCACTCTATCTAACAGATCATCGATGCGTGATAGGGGCTCTCTGTTCTTTACAGTGATGACATTGAGGCCCCTATAGTCAATGCACATCCTAAGAGTACCCTCATTCTTCTTAGGCACAAATAGAATTGGAGACCCATAAGGAGAGACGCTCGGTCGGATCCAACCCTTCTCTACGAGTTCCTTGAGTTGGCGGCGAAGCTCAGCAAGCTCACCTGGAGACATCCGATAGATCCTACCCTTCGGAATACTAGACCCAGGGATAATCTCTATCTCGTGGACGACCTCTCTCTCAACGACCCCTGTCGGCTCTTCAAGTAGATCAGGGTACTTAGCAACTACCCCCTCTATCTCCGGCGGCATTTTCACCGGCTCGCCTGCAACAGAGACATAAACTAAGTACATAACCTCCTCCTCATTTTGCTTATAATAATTATAGAACGCGGCCGCACACATGCACCCGTAGGACTCAGTCAGACTACTAGCTTCGAACTTGTGTAATCTGGCGGTCCCTCCACTTGGCAAAGTGTGTTTGACCACTTTTCGGTCCCAGTCAAACTGGGGTGGTGCCACAGAGAGGTAGTACATACCTAACAACATGTCCATGGGGACTTCATCGCTCACTAGGAACGAGACACGATGTCTCAATTCCCCTCCCACGTAGGGGAAACAACACTCTACATCCTGGAGGTAGTCGTTAACTACCATGCGCTGTTTGTTGGCACACGTCGACTCCACAGGTTGACTCTGGCGCTGCACTTGCCCCTGTAAGCGCAGTCTCTCAACGCACGCGCGACTAATAAAGTTCCGCGTCGAGCAAGTGTCATGATAAGCCCCGACCTTGAGGCCGCCAATGACTACCTCGCTGACAAACATCTCACCCTTCGGGGCTTTGACTAGTGTCGTTTAAGAAGCTAGCGGGTCAGATCTAGACCACTCAACCTCTAGCTCCTCTAAGGACTCAAACACATTCATCGAACAGAGGCTCGATGGGTCTGAATGTGTTTGCGGGACGACGCTGGAGTCAGTAGCTTGGGCCATCTCTCGAGATGGTGAGGGTGTCTCCACCATCTCGATCCTAGCAGGAACAGCTACAATTCCTACTGGCCCGACGTGTTTCCCGGAGCACTGCCTGAAGAACTGGCAACATTGCTACCAACGGGTTGAGAGGATCCTAACACCTGCCCCATCGTAGGCGAGATCTTTTCGGTTACTTTCTTGTTGCAACACTTGAATTGGCTGTGGCCATATTGGCCACAACGAATACAAGCCTGCCGAGAGTATTGGTCTCTCCACACGTCCTCAGTGAGACCCGCTTTCTCCCATGGAGGAGCGTTAGGGTCAACTTGACTCCTAGACCGGGAGCCTCCGCGGCGTCTACCGGTCGCCTTACCTTTTTGTGCTACGGCAGCGACCACTCCACCCTCTGAAGCGTCTATGCTAGCTGCCTCTGAACCTACTCCCTCCTGGAAGTTGCCATCCAATTCGATGGTAGAACCATCGTTGTCGACAAACATCAAGCAACGTTTCGCCTTCCAGTTAGGAGGCAGTGTCTTCCTCCCGTCCTTACTGGGTGCCTGTCCATGCCCTATCTTTGCTTCAAGGTCTAGGGCCACCTTGCTAAATGTAGGGAAGTTGTGCATATTGATGTTGGCCTCTTTTGCCAACTGGTTCCTAAGAGGCTGAGAAAAGCATCTCAGGTACGAAGTCAGCAGGACCTGGGGGTCATAGCGCACCCCGGGGACACAGATCAGACACTCAACAGCGTCGGTGGCTTCCCTTACTGACTTAAACTGCCTTGTGTGCAGTGTCAGGATCGCATCAGTGGCCCTTTGAGCCTCCTGAGGATCGTGCCACCTCTCCTCCACCATCTTCAGGAAGTCATCCAATTTCTGGGTGGCTGCCCAAGCGCGAAAGTCGTGACCATATCCCTGGAGCTGCACTAAGCCGCTCAACCATCTTGCTGCACTACCCTCTAGGTAGGAAGCAGCCACAAGCACTTCTTCGTGCGGCAAAGTGAGTTTACACTTGACGTAGACCGGCACAAACCTCAACCATGTGTTGAGGTCTTCGCCTCTCTTGTCCCCTATGAAAGGTTTGGGAGCGGCGATGGCCGTCTTTGGAACCCACGAGGTTTGTCCCGGTCCCTGCACCACTCCGGGGTGTGGACCCGGTGACACAGGTTGCTGTGCTAGCTGTTGGGGCTGCGTGCCCTGAGGCTGCACAGGCTGTGAGACAGCAGGCTGCGTGGTGACTGCAACCTGCAACGAACTTTGAGTAAACACTGTTTGTACAGGAACCTGCAAAATACTCCCTGCTATTACCCCTCCTGACAGCGGCATGCCTTGGGAAACGATAGCAACCGTTGACGGGGCTACATATGGGGATACCCCGGTCACCGGTGGGACAGAAAAGGGAGGATATGGCACGGGCCAGGCACCAGGCCCGGCTGGTGATGGTGCTGCCTGAGCACGGCCTGCCAAAACGGCTAGGCTCTGTTGAATGTCCTCAAGGATGGTTGATTGATGCTCCTGCACCTCTATTGCGCTTAGCAGGGCCCTCCTAACTACCCTCACATCATCATCCATATTGTTCAGGTCCATCGTCTCTAACTCCTCTATGTCTGCCCCTCTTCGCTGCGTCCTGGCTCTTCTCCTGATCATCTTTTCTTTTTCCGCTTTTATCTCCCCTAATGCCCGCTGTAGTTGTGCCTCTTGTAGGGCTGCCTGCTGGATGGCGTCATTCTCTGGAGTTAATTCCGCGGCCTGGCTTGCCATAATGGCAGTGGACTGACTCACAGTCTGTGCAACCGTTGACCCGATGACACCTGAACTACTGGCTTGGGAAGTCTGCTGCGCAGAAGTGGACATGGCTCTAGTGGCCATGGCTGTAGTGGCCATGGCTGCTGTTGCACCGGCCTCGCTAACTAAAGTTATGCTGGCCTTGGCTGCTCTAGCCCTCCTCTACTACTGCCGCCTCTCCCTAAGCTGGCGAAACAGATGTCTATCACCCTCCGGTCCTAAAGACACGTGGGCTATCGGGCCCCTAGCTGATCGCAAGTTCCTGCGGTCGTCCTCTCCGGTGTCCTCCTCGTCGCTCATAGGCTACAACGCTGTGCACTGTCTACACTAGATCATACTAGATGCCTACTGCAACATAGTGCATAGACCCACTAATTAATGAGTGGCTATTTCTGAACAGATATCACTTGGAGTCAACAGGTAAGTCTGATTCCTACATCTGAAACTATTTTTAGTATGACTAGTCCACAAACAGAAGTCTGATTCCTACAAGTGAAACTATTTTTAGTATGACTAGTCCGCAAACAGAAGCACCAGGAACAATCAACAGTTCTAACTAATACTGTCTGTCGGATGTCAATGGCAGTCCATCTAACTAATCAAAACATACAAACAGAATCATTTGTGTGTATAGGACAACATGGAATTTTCTCAAACTTGTCACCTGGAATCAACCCTTCCCTTAATTCCCCTGAGTATCACTTGATGTCAGCGTCCCTGAGCAATCTGGAGAGTGATGCGTGTCTAAAGGTGTGTGTCCGGCCCACCCCTGTGCCCCGAGTATCCATTGAACCGGCCAGCCTTGCACGTATTTTTATCCTCGGCGTGCCACGAGCCTTCCAACCATTGACTGATCCAGGGGCAATTTAACGTCCGCCCCCAAGTGACTCCAGGAATTATTTTACGTCGCAGCCGAACGACGATCACAGTCAATGGTTCCCCTTCCCGTGTTTATTTATAGACGCTGGGTGCTCGTCTTTCCTGTGGGGCTGGCCTGCCCAGTAGTACCCATCTAACAGTGCAGCAAGCCGAACAAAGGACAAGCAGCTTAGGCATGCGTGCTCTACTCCCTGTGGGTTGGCGTGGTGACCGTGACCCAGTGCTTCGTCCAGGGCCCTTCAGAAAGCTTAGCCCATCTCCGCCCAGATGCTCCACGTGAACATTGCCGACTCTCAAGGTTGAGCGCACTCGACTCTCAAGAAGGAACACACAACCTCACGGTAAGAAGTGTCGGAGAGGGAAGATAAGGTTAAGAGCAACGTACCTTATTTAGCTACCCCCAACCACAGAGATAATCTCACCAGATGACCAAATGGCGATTGCTATGACCAGTCACTGCATCGGCACGACCAGCATTATCCACTGTTCCACCTCAGCATCAATCGCACATTAGAAAGTTATCATCACACTGTCCAGACCACATTCACCTCACATAGCCTTCCTGGCGATTCCCCTCACCTCCTGGGTCGCCTTCACACTCGTCTCCACCCTCCTCACTACACACCACTTACGACCAAACTCGCCCAGCAAACCGCATGTATGTACCGCATAAGGCAGAAGACAAGCGCCAGATGAGCGCAATCATACCACAGCTCCGATACCAAATTGCAAGGAAGTTGAGCGATAGCGAACTTCAGCAATCAAACAGCATCATACATATGAGTCCAGATAGTCTTGACCTCGAACCAATAGCAAAATTGCAACACGAGATTCACCAAATAAGTACACACCAAGAGTTCATAATTGACAATGCTGAAGTAGTCCCATCATCATCAACGAAGAACCAGAGTTGCTATCCTATCTGGCGCTCGGCGCCCATACTACAAGTGGCAGATCCTATCTAGCCTATACTACGAAGCCGAAAGATGACATCAACAGCATTCCCGAAGTACGAGCATATGGTGACCAATGTCGCACGCTTCCAGCACCAGGTAGGTCTCGCGCTACACTCACAACCTCGTTCCCCAACTCACAAATGCCACTAGCACCAAAGGACCACTGTTACATGCACAGATATGTGATGTTTGTAATAACCGAGGAACTGCAATGTGACGAAAAGGACTGAAATGGACAATGCGGTGAGAGTAGAATCTCGACAGACAATGTGCATTCTCATACATACAAAAGTGCTGAATAGCGCAGGGAAGACTTAGATACAAAGACTGACCTGACAAGGACTGACCTTACACACGTAGTAGCAAGTAGCGAAACAGACTGCTAGAATGTTGATAGCTAGTCCAACCGATGGTTGAACTTAGACCAAACATGCATCGTACCCCTCACCAGGTGTGAAGGAGCCTGGCGCTGCACACAGGMWGAAAGCGCCAGGTCCARACATGCATAGACGAAGAGGTAAGGATCAGACGAAAGGAGGGAGGAAGATGGGAGTGTCGTTAACACCAAGTCTTTGTCACCGATCCCAAATAACCCCTCGTTGTCAGGTCTGAATCCCAAAAAGTCGAGTCTTGGATCCGATATCACCAAGCTCGGTATCTCTTCTCTCGCAGTCTGCAAATGCAGTGAAGTCAAGGGTTGAGAGGGAGAGGAGGAGATGGTGGACTGAGAAGAAGAGAAAGAAGGACTCTCTCTCTCTCACTGTTACGAACCAGGTACTAACCTGTGATGTGGCGCTGTGCTGCAGGTACCTTGAAGACGAAGCTGGAGCAACGGCGCTGCAGGTAGGTACCCTTGGCCTCCGCCCAAGCTCTCTCTCTCTCTCYCTACCACTATCCTAGCTATGGCGCCCAGCGCCGAAGGCTACTAGCTAACACTACCACTACTATAACGCAGCGCTCCCTCCAGAGGGCTGCTCCCGAATCCTGAAGACTACAAC
>BFEA01000306.1:1781487-1797502 GCA_003427395.1 Chara braunii | reverse complement strand
TAGTCTGCTGATGCAGTGAAGTCAGATAGCGAGAGGGTGAGAAGGAGATGGTGGACTGAGAAGAGGAAGAAGAAGAACTCTCTCTCTCATGTGTCCGGTACTAACTTGTGAAGATGGCGTTGTGTTGCAGGTACCTCGAAGACGAAGCCGGAGCAACGGTGCTGCAGGTAAGTGCCAGGTACCTCGAAGACGAAGTCGGAGCAACGGTGTTGCAGGTAAGTATCCCTGGCCTCCGCCCAATCTCTCTCTCTCTAGTACTACTCTAGCTATGGCGCCCAGCGCTGAAGACTACAACTAACGCTACTAGCGCCCAGCGCTGAAGACTGCTGCTAACGCTAAAACTACTCCTGCAGCGCTCCTCCAGAGTGTTGCTGCCGAATCCTGAAGACTACTGACTGCCTCCTGCCTGCTCGTGAAGTGCATGGGAAGTCCTTATGTACTACCTCGGCCTGTCTCCTGACTGCCTCCGACTGCCTGCAGTTGCAGGGCGGGCAGTCCAGGAGGCTGCTCTTGCCAATGCCAAACTGAGCCAGGGTCTGGCGCTGCAGCTGTCGTGGGAACATGCCAAAAATAGCCTGTTCCTAAAACCCTGGTTTGGTGCCTGAGTTTAAGGGCAGGTCGGTCTGGTGAAGGACCGAAAATGGCCCTTCATTTCAGGCTAAAAAGGCTACTGCCATTTTTAGTCTGAAACGACACACGGTCTGTAGGCCCCTGTTTTTCAGGCTTTCGAGCTGAACAGACACGGGGCCTGTAGGCCCTGGTTTTCAGGCTTTCAGCCTGAGGGACGCAGGGCCTGGAAAATGGCCCTCGTGTGCAGGCGCAACATGTAACACCCCCCCCCTCCTTATGAAGTCAAGCCGGGGCGAGGGCGAAGCTGACGATCTGAAGGTGGAACCTGGACGCGGGTGCGGCGTGGAGCCGAAGAGACCGGCTTGCCTTGCATCTTGCGTTCGTAGCGTGCAAGAACGTTTGGAGCTGTTGCTTGAAGTTCCACACGGGTCAACCAACGGTCTGCTCGGTGTGTGCAGTATGCAAAATGGACCAAGTACTCGGTTGGCCTGTTGTCGTAGCGTCGCTAGGAAATGATGTCGCCGACCTCCTGAAAACCGTCCATAAAGGGTGGGTCTTGCGAACATTGCCCGAGAAAATCGTCACATTCCACTGGCGTGCTAAGAGCCAACTTGGAGCAATGAAAGACTGGGTAGACGAGCAAGTGGGCGGCACCTGAATAGTGAAGGAAGGTCCCTCGGGTGCATCCCCAACGGGTGCCCCGATCGGCCAGGGCCCGATCCATTTCAGGAGGAGCTTGCGAGAGAGATCTTGTTCAAGGCTGAATTCCACGGCGGAAACCCACACGAGATCACCGACGCTGAATGGGCAAGGGAGACGCTGGCGATTAGCCTGTTGGCTCATGCGATGCTGCGTCCTGGCCATCTGGTCGCGTGCCTTGACAAGTAGCTCTTGCATCCGACGCAAGAAAAGAAGATGGTTGTCGCTCTCGGCTGTTCGTGGAATGATTGTGTCCAACGGCGAAGTGACCGGCGAGCCGTGCTCGAACTCGAAGGGCGACATCCCGATAGCCGGGTGGATGGACGATTTGTAGGCCAACTCGACATCCGGCAGCCGCTCAACCCAATCCTTCTGGTCAGGGCGGATGAGAGTGCAAAGGAGCACTTGTGCGGTCTGATGCGCCCTCTCTGTTTGGCCATCGGTTTGGGGGTGGCGAGCCGAACTTGGCTTGAGAGATTAGCCACATCGTTTGATGAGCGCCAACCAAAAATCGGACATGAACCGAGTGTCATGGTAGCAAACGATTTCCTTGGGGTAACCCTTGGTGCGAATCCAACCGGCACAAAGAACCTCGGCCAACTTCGGTGCCCTAGCATGATAGCGGCAAGGCAAAAACATGGCGAACTTGGTGAGTTGGTCGACCACCATGAGAATCCCATCCACATCGGTCTTGTGATTGGGGAACGGGCCGGTGATGTCCATGGCAATCGCTTCCCTTCGCCGCAAGGGGACCAGTAATGGTCGCAACTCGCCGTATGGACGATGGTTGTGGGATTTGCAGCATCGACAAACCTCACATGACTCACAATAGCATGTGACGTCGCCGAGAAGGCCGGGCCACCAAAATCGCTCGCGAAGTCGGCCAATCGTGCGATTGACTCCAAAATGTCCGGTGGCTGGAGCATTGTGGAACTCACCAAGAAGCTGTGTACGCAAGTGAGGGTCACTCGGTACGCATAGAAGGTCCTTCCCCCGTGTGTGGACAAGCAAGTACCCCTCTTGTATCTGGTAGTGAAAAGGCGCTGGATTAGGAGAGGAGCAATTCGCATACTTGTCGCGAAACTCGGGGTCGGCTTGGTAGCCGCGGATGAAGCTGTCCGGCAGGTCATTGTCGATCTCAAAGGTTGAATAGACCGCGATACAATGATCCAGACGCCGTGAGAGAGCATCCGCAAAACAGTTCGACTTCCCTGGAATGTGATCGGGAACGAAGTCAAACTGGTCCATGAAAGCCATCCATCGAGCGATGGTGTTGTTGACGGTGTCTTGGGTCTTGTAAAAGACCAACGGATTGTTGTTCGTTACCCATCGGAATCGGCTTTGACCAAGGAGGAAGTGTCGCCACCGCTTGAGCGCGTGGACGAAGGTGAGGAGCTCCTTGCGTGCATCGTCAATGGAGTGCACGACGGGCACTTTCTTGCTGAAATACTCGACTGGGTGCCAGTCCACGCCATCGTGTTGCTCGAGGACGACACCAATGGCATAGCCGGATGCATTCGGTCGTATATGCGCAAGACCTCCGCAGATAATAGCGCGGCTTTGAGAGCCAAGAATGATTCTCGAGGCCTCCTCTCCCAAGTCAAACGGTCGATCCTCGCATTGAAGCTTGGTCAAGTGGACCGCGATCTTCGAGTAGCCCTTGATAAAACGTTGGTAGTAGCCGGCGAGACCAAGGAACGAACGGACATCCGTGACGTTCCGTGGCTCCGACCACTCTTGGATGGCTTGAGTCTTGTCCGATTGCGGACTGATGCCCTCCGGTGTGACAAAATGGCCCAAGTATTCCATCTCGTGCCGGACAAATTTGCACTTGTCGTTGTTGGCCTTGTACTTAGCGCGGCGGAGCGTCTACAACACTCGTCGAAGGTGCTCAAGATGATCCTCCAATGACCGGCTATAGACAAGAATATCGTCTAAGTAGACCAGCACGAACCGGTCCAACAATGCACGAAACTCGTTGGTCATTGCCGTATGAAAGGTCGCCGGGGTGTTGGTGAGGCCAAAAGGCGTGACACCCACTCAAAATGCCCATTCCGCGTCTTAAACGCGGATTTGTAACGATCGTTCGGTCGGATCGAGATTTGATGATATCCCGACTTCAAATCCAACTTAGAAAAATACTTTGCGCCGCCCAATCGCTCAAGAAGGTCATCGATGCGAGGACGAGGCCCCGCATTATTGACGGTTTGCGCGTTGAGCTTGCGGTAGTCGTTGCACAATCGTAGATCTTTGTTCTTCTTCCGTACGAAGAGAACTGGCGCTCCGTATGGAGAGCTACTAGGGCGGATCCATCCCTTTTCCAACAAATCATCGAGTTGTGCGCGGAGGACCGTAAGCTCCTTCTCGTTTATGCCATAAATGCAACCTTTCGGCGGCACGGCACCGGCCTCAAGAATGATGTCGTGAGAGATCGGCCGATCCGGCATCACACCGGTAGGTGACTCGACGATGTAGGCGAACTCGTCAAGCAACCGCAACACACAAGGGTCTGAAGACAAGTCCGTGGGTGAAGAGTCGGCTACTGCGACGGTCCGTAGGAAACATAGGCCGATTTCGTCGGGCTGCTCGTAAGCACAAGTAGCCCGGAATGACTTGGCCGTCACCACTTGGCACCGAATCGAAGGGTGCGGAAGAGGAATAGTACACGACACTTCGACGCCGAAAGCGTCGCGAACGGTAAGAGTCCGCCGGTGGAAGTTGACCGTGTGATCCGCACTTGCAAGCCAAGGCATTCCCAAAACAATGTCGAAGTCCGTGTCCAAAATGTCAAATGTCACCGGTTCTCATGCATGAGGTGCGAAATACACCGGTACGGCCTCGATGTAGTCGATAAGTTGCTGCATCCTTTCGTCCGCCAACTTGATCGTCGTTGAATTTGCCTTCCTTCGAACTTGTGCACCAAGGCCAGCCCTTTGCATAAAGGCTTGGCTCATAAAATTGCGAGACACGCCACTGTCCAGCAAAGCACTGCAGGACGCTTGCCCAACTTGGATGCGAATATAGAGGAGTGGTGCGTTGTTGTCGTCAAACCGCGGATTGCGAAACTCGCTGGCCACCTTGGTAACATATGCAAGGATGTCCCCCACCGCGACTTCGTCATCCGTCGACGAGTTGGAGGTGCATAAAAGGATAAGTACGTGTGAAGATGAGCGCATAGTGCTGCGCATTGCAGTCCCGACAAGTGGCCCGTGGTCGGGAGAGGAAGCCATGCAAAATCCTCGAACGTGAGTGGGTCCAATACCTCTATGTTGAGCTCGCGCGCTGAATCCCGTGAAAAACCACTTGAAGACGATAAGTCGCCGTTGCCGAACGGAGAAGATGCCGCACACACGTCTTGTCCTTGAGCTTGAGTACCCAGCTTAGGAACGAGCCGGGCAGCATAGTCCTCAAAAGAATAAAGAAGAGGAGGACTATCGCCTTCCGCATGTGCTTCGGAACGAAGGGCGATCACCAGCGAAGCGACCGATTCCGAAGGCATCGAGAGTGTCGTCGAGTCACTCCCGGCGGTGCTAAGTTTTCCGATTTGCCCTTGCCTTTCGACTGGCAGGCCATTGTCTCATGGAGATCGCTATTGCACCGTAGGCAATAGTGGAATCTCGTGCGTGCCTTGTACGCCGATTCGGAGATACCGTACAAGAACCATGGGGCTGCGCCGGGCCAGGGGCTAGATGCGATGTTTGTTTTCGCCTTGCCACGTCCTCGGCCTTGCCGAGGCGGCCACTTCCCGGGCGGCTGCGAGTCTGTCCCCTTCATTGGCAGACACGACCTTGCACCGACCTCGTTTGTTTTTTTTTCGAGCCTTCGATTTTTTTTATTTTTTTTTTGAGTAAGTTTTTTTGTTTGCCAAACATTTTTCAAGATTTGTCAACAAGTTTTAAATTTTGATACGCGCATTTTATTTATCTCATTTTTTTTTCATCAAATCGCAATTGCGGATAACGGGAATCGAACCCATATCCCCTGCTTGGAAGGCATGCAATTTACCTTTAATCTATATCCGCTATTTACATATTGAATTGATTGACTCAGGCTCTTTTGGGTGAACGTAAAGTCTCGTTAGTTTGATCATTTGGTGTTGCCGCCACGACCACGGCCATTTTCGGACGATGTTGATCTCTGCTCGGGCCTGCCGCTGACAAACACAGGTTCTTAGCCTCCTTGTTCGTGACCATAATCTGTGTGGCCTTGTCAAAGAGTTCCGCCGTTGTCGTCAGGGTGTCCTCGACGTGAGTCAAGGAATTGTGAAATGTCGGACACGACCTTGAGATAAAATAGTGGCGGATGGCTTTGAAGCCCATTTGAATGTCTGGGACGGATGTCAAGCATTGGTACTTGGCAATCCAATCAGCACTCGACAGCGTGCCTTGTTCGAAGACCATCAACTTGTCCATTGCCTTGATCTCCGGCGGGTCTACTACGGACCACTTATGCCACGCCGCCTTCAGATCATCCCAACTGATCTTGGTATGCAAGTTGGCAGCTACCACTCCGTACTTGGACAAGAGATTGTCCAACCATGCTTGGCACGCGGCCCCCGACCGGGAGTATAAGTACGCATGGTGCTTGTGTTCTTTGACGTAGTGTAGCTGCAGAGTGAGCTCGAACTTGCGGAACCATGGAATCGAATTTGTCTTTGTCGAGTCGCAGAAGATCTCCTGCCCGTCGTACTTTTGAGCTGTCTCGCGCGGTTCCGAGCTCGAGTGGTTGGCGACAGTACAGATCCGTTGCTCCAACTGTTGCTTTGCGGTTTGCTGTAACTGCACGCCGTCCTTGAGGGAGTCGACATCAATCTCCAATGCTTCAAGGTGATCGGAGGTGTTGGAAGAGCTGGCATCGGGGGCCGGCGACTGGTCGCTGCTCCTGCTGTCGGAGGGGGTTGTGGACTTGAGTCAGCGCGTCGTGGAGGTTGTGGATGTCCTCCTGCTGTGTAATGCATGTTGCCAAGAGGTCTGTGAGATTGGAAAGGAGTAGAGCGATCTTGTTTTCACTAGCTTCCATCTTGCCATTCTTGGCCTCGGCCCGCCAATCCGCTGCCATTGTGAGCAAAGCTTGCTCTCCGCTGAATATCTTCTCACGACGTTGAACTCGTTCTTCATCGACAGCCTTTGCTGCTGCCTCGTCGTGCTGGCGCTGCTGTTCAATTGCCAGCAGACGTGTCTTCTCGGCGTTCTCTGCCTTCTTCTGTGTTGCGGCTGCTACTGCATCCGACCGTTACTTAGCTTCGGTAATCAGAAGCAGCATCCAGGCCTGATAGGCCTCGTTCGTTTCCCCGGACTTCTGGTCCATGACGGTTGTTTGTGAACACAAAAGCATAGACCAGGTCGGGGGCCTGCTGACGTGGTACTGCTGTCGGGTGACGTGGCACTGTTGTCGGCTGACGTGGCTTGTTGACGTGTCCGCTAACGTGGCCTGCTGACGTGGCAACTCACCAATGCCACCGCAGGGGGTACCCGAAGACAGATAGAGAAGGTTAGACCAGAGGTGGCAGCAACATAGGTGGGGAGGGGTGGGTGCAATTATCGCCCATTGTTACATGCCCAGATAAGGAGCCACTAATCAAAAAGAAAAGTTCGAACTTTGCAAAAAAACATTTTCGAGAAAAATAAAAATCCCGAGTTTTGCAAGTTCAGTAGGTCTCCCAACCTCCCTTGAAGTGCAAAAGTATCAATGAGAAAAAATTTCCGAACTTCAAACTGCCAATGATTATCAGGAAGTGAAAGTCATAGAATTGCGGAAAAAAAAAATTCCGAAAAGAAATAACAAGTATTTGGATTTACTCAAATGAGAGTATTCGCAGTTTGGAAAATGGTACTGAAGAGGGATTTCCCGAACCGTTTTCTGAAAATCGACTTTCGAAAAAAATATTCCGAATTTCCAAATAACGGGAAATTGCAAAAGGAGATCGAAATTTTCGAGAAAAAAATATTCCGGATTTCCAACAACGAAATTACGGATTTTCATAAGAAAAACGAAAACGAAAGTTTCAGACGTTGCGCTATTGCGATTTTCCACAACAGAAATAGCGAGAAAACGAAATCCAAGAAAAGAAAAAAAAATTGATTTTCGGCAGTGAGGTCAAAATCGTGATTTTGGGGGCTAACTGGTGTGCTCTAATCAATCAATCAAGACTAATCAGCTACCTAGTCCCCGCACACGTGTCAGATCAGGTTGTCCAGATTCACGTGCCGTGTTCCGATACCAACTGTTACATGCCCAGTTGGGCGATGTACATACAAACCGAGGATCCACAATGTGATAAAAAGGACTGAATGGACAATGCAGTGCAAGTGGAATCTCAACAAGCAATGTGCATTCCGATACATACAAAATGGTGCTTTATAGCGCAGGGAAGACTTTAGGTACAAGTCCTGACCTGACCGGGACTGACCTCTTTCACGTAGTACAAGATAACGAAGCAGGATGCTAGAATACTAATGACTAGCCCAATCAATGTTTCAACGCAGACCAAACATACATCATGCTCATCACACGGTGTGAAGGGGCCTGGCGCTATACACAGGAAAGAGGCGCCAGATCCAAACATACACAGACGAAGAGGAGGGGATCAGACGAAGAAGAGGAAGGGGGAGATGGGAAAGTCGTCAACATCAAGTCTCCTTACAGGTCCCAGGAGATGGGAAAGTCGTCAACATCAAGTCTCCTTACAGGTCCCAAATAATCCCTCTTCAATATGTCTGAAGTCCAATGTCGAGTCTGGATCCAAAGGTCACCAAACTCTCTCTCTCTCTCTCTCTCTCTCTCTCTCTCTCTCTCTCTCTCTCTCTCGTAGTCTGCTGATGCAGTGAAGTCAGATAGCGAGAGGGTGAGAAGGAGATGGTGGACTGAGAAGAGGAAGAAGAAGAACTCTCTCTCTCATGTGTCAGGTACTAACCTGCGAAGATGGCGCTCTGCTGCAGGTACCTCGAAGACGAAGTTGGAGCAACGGCGCTGCAGGTAAGTATCGCTGGCCTCCGCCCAATCTCTCTCTTTCTAGTATTTCTCTAGCTATGGCGCCCAGCGCTGAAGACTACAACTAACGCTACTAGCGCCCAACGCTGAAATGGCCCTCGTGTGAAGGCGCAACATGTAACACTCTTCCTAGTCCTCGTCTTCCTCCTCCTCCTCCAGCCCATGCGCCTCCACCATAGCCGTGGTAGAGAGCTGGGCGCTCTGTCCTTCCCAGCAACGTTGGTTGAAGCAGTGTTGCTCCAGCCAGCGTTCCAAGCAGTGTGTCGCCAAACTTGCACATCGAAGAATGAGGAGGAGCACTTCGCTCCTCCTGGAGATATAGCAGCATGCTTGCCTCCTGGGCGGTGACTTCCTAGGCCATGTGGCCTCCAAGCAACCGGTACCTCCTCCCTCTCAGAGGGAAACATCATTGCAGACTAAGATATTGCCCGTACAGGCCCTAGACTTAGATTGGTTGGACTGGTAGCCTACACCTACTGGGCCTTTAAAAATGCCAACTTTGTCTTCTGCTCGGCCTCGAGTACCCCGCACATCTACCTCTTCTTGGTGTGGTGCTGGCCTACCTGATACTTTCGCTGCTCCACGTGCCGCAGGCCTAGAGTACCCAGCACATGTACCTCTTCCGAGTGTTTTCCCCACTGCAACCCTCAATGTCACGGCCACAGGTAGGTACCGGCCCCTCGGGCCTCCCGCACGGTCAAGTACCCTTGCGGGTCACACACACACTCAAACCGACAAGCACTCTGACAGGCATGCAGCGAGAGGGTGAGAGGGAGATGGTGGACTGAGAAGAGGAAGAAGAGGAACTCTCTCTCTCTCATGTGCCAGGTACTAACCTATGAAGATGGCGTTGTGCTGCAGGTACCCCGAAGGCGAAGCTGGAGCTATGGCGTTGCAGGTAAGTATCCCTGGCCTCCGCCCAATCTCTCTCTCTCTAGTACTACTCTAGCTCCTAAGAGCACCCAGCGCTGAAGACTACTGCTAACGCTACTAGCGCCCAGCGCTGAAGATTACTGCTAGCGCTACTACTACTCCTCCAGCGCTCCTCCAGAGTGCTGCTGCCGAATCCTGAAGACTACCTCCTACCTCCTGAACTACACGTGAAATACCTGGGAAGTACCTAGGAACTACCTGCAGCCTGCAGGGCGGGCCAGTTCTATATAGTGCTGGCTCGTCCAGGAGGCTGCTCTTGCCAATGCCGAAATGTGCCAGACCCTGGCGTTGAAGCTCAACCAGAGGTTGTCTTGAAAACAGGCCCAGAATGGCCTATGCTAAAACCCTGGTTTGGTGCCTGAGTTTCAGGGCAGGTCGAACTCATGAGGGCCTGAAAATGGCCCTCGGTTTCAAGCTGAAAAGACTCAGGGTCGGAAAGGCCTTGATTTAGGCTGAAACGACACAGGGCCTGTAGGCCCTTGTTTTCAGGCTTTCAAGCTGAAACGACACGGGTCCTGTAGGCCCTTGTTTTCAAGCTTTCGGCCTAAAAACGTCAAGGGTCTGGAACTGGCCCGTGCAACGTGTTCAGGCGCAGCATGTAACACCTGCCACGCGTTAGACCAACCAGTTGTAAGTAGGAGAGCAGATTACGGATCTGCGAACCGTAATGCAGTACGGATCTGCGAACCGTAATGCAGCCTCATTGGCATCACGCCGGTAGACGAATGAATTGAGTTGTTGTATAACCCCTTGACTAAATACAACTCTGCATGCCACGTTTCCTGATCGAGGATAATTAAAGCGCGGTGAAGCTAAAACAAAGTCTGGTAACTTTCCTCGGCCAAACCATTAACTTCGGGATGTCGGCGAGATGTCATACTCGGTTTGAGACTAGGGAGTCGGGACGTAAGGTCCTTCAACTCAGTACTTATGAAGCGCGGGTCCCGATCACTCACAAGGGTTTTCAAGGTCGCAAACTGCAGAATGTGCTTTTGGTGGAACTCACAGATCACGCGTTCAATTGGGACATGAGGTGGCAACGGAATCAGATTTAGGAATTTGAAAAATCGATCAACAATCACCATCACTTGTGAATATCCTTTCTTTCATGTCTTTCGCATGTCTGTGAAGTCGATAGAGACGGACTCTCTGGACGATTGGGAATGGGAAGAGGTTTAAGCAGCCCCATAAGCTTTTACCTTGATGGTTTGATTCATTGACAAACTTGACACTCAACCACAAACTTTTCAGCAGACCCTTTCATTCCAATGCAGTCAAATTGTTGTAACAGGTTTCCGTAGGTTTTTGCCATGCTGAAGTGTCCACTCCGACCATGAGCCAAATCCAAGAAGTGTGTGCAGAGAGGCTCATGGTTGGGTACACACAAACGGTCATTTTTTCCATAGCGTCGGAAAACCAGTCCTTCACATTTGTGAAAATCAGGCTGACTGTTGGGGTCATCGCACAACTATTCAAGGATTGGACCAAGGTCCGAATCCTTGGTGGTTTGCTCCACGAGCCCCTCCTTCAGTTTTTTCGGGAGGTCGTAGAAGTTCACAAGGTAAGTCATATACTCGGGTGGCAAGACAATGCATCAGCAACTCGATTATAACAACCCTTTGTGTTTTAATTCAAAGTTAAAAATGTCAATTTCATGGAACCGGTGAGTCAATGTAGGAGACAAGGTAGTTTGCTCCTTGATTCATTTCAAGGTCTCATGATCTAAGAAGACCTTGAAATGGCGTCCCAAAAGATAGTGCTTCATGTGTTCCTCAATCGACTTGCAGAAAATCAGAATGTCATTAAGATACACAACCACAAATCGACCAATCTGTTCGCGGAGGACCTTGTCCATAAGAAATTAGAAGGTGGCCGTTGCATTCGTATGACTGAAGGGCATTACGTTGAATTCGTCAAGTTTGTCGCGAGTCTTGAACGCAGTCTTGTGCTGGTTCGCAGGATCGACTTCAACCTAGTAGTACCCACACTTGAGATCAATCTTGGAGAAGACCTTGCACCGACCTGCAACATCAAGCAAATCATCTATGCATGACAATGGGTACGCATTCTCCCTCGTGATGCGGTTTAGACCACGGTAATCAATACACATACGGAGTTTGCCTCCTTTCTTTAGGACAAACAGAACAGGTGCACCAAATTCAAATTCACTTGGCTTTATCCATCCCTTGTCAATCACCTCGTCGATTTGTTCCCAAAGTTCCTTTACGACGCCAGATCCCATACGGTATACACAATCCCTTGGAGGAGCTGCGCCTTCAGCCAACTCAATCGTGTGTTTGACTGATCGTGTGAGATACCAACAGGGATCGGCCAACACTTCAGGAAATCGGTCGAGTAGGCTTTGGATGCTTGTTGGGACAGGCGGGAGTGGGGGATCAAAAAAAGGATCACCTAGACAGGTCACCGATTACTATTGAAGGCATCCGAATTTGAAGTAGACACACGTGGAATAGGAGTAGAGATACTAGAAGTAGGCATACAATGCACAGTAGAACCAGTACTAGCCGCAAAAGTAGTAGGCACATGAGTAGGGTGAACAAAAGCAACATACAACTATTCATCCTCCTTGTGCTTGTGTCGCGTTTTGCAGAACTGCATTGCATTAAGACAAGTCACTTGGGATTCTCTTTTCTTGTCTAGTATTACAGCGCGTTCATCTCCCAAGGCAGCATGCACCAAAAGGAGATCGGCCTTCCACACAGTCCATTTGCATTGGGAGTGTAGCCCACCGAATCCAAGAACTGCGTCGAAAGGAACCTTATCAAGTACATAGAAGTTGAGTGCACATGTGACTGTTTTATCTTTGTCAAAGGTAGTGCACACACCTTTGAGCGCATGTGTGGAGGAGACAACTTCTTTGTTGCCTACTTGGGTCTAACAAGGGGCTTGCAACTCCACTTGCTTCATTCCCAAGCCCACCTTGCATACCTCGTGTGGAGACATAAAGTTAGTAGTCGTGCCGCAATCAACCAAGACACGAAGGTAGCAGTAGTTGATGAGAAGTTTGAAGAAGATCAACTCCTCTCCCGCTTGAGCACGCCGTTGTTTCATCTCGGCCCAACGCTCTAGGTGGTAGTGGAAGTTTACCATCTCAAACTTCTTCCAAGGCTCATCATAGAGAACATTACACGCGCCAGCCTTGGAATCGGCAAATGATGGGGCTTCAAGAGAGGACTGTTGAATTGTATCTAGTTCCTTGGAGGAGTTATCACTTACCTGTTCAGTCTCCCTTGTTGTAGAAGGTGTTGATGCCCAATCTACGCCCAATTCCGATTTCCCAACAACCCATAACTTTGGACTTAATGGTTGGGTTTCGGGCAATACAGACAAACTCCCTTCTTGATCCTAGCCTAGCCTTTCACTCACTTTCATTGATCCGGAGGTCCAACCAAGGTTTGGTTGTGGCATTCTCCGGCTTGGCTGGGATCTTGGCTCCTTTGGGGAGTGGGACATAGTTCTTGCCTGAGTTCCGGTTTGGTAATCTCACATTGGCAGACTTCGTAAAAACATTAAATTGATCTTCATCGTTATTAATATCAGATTCATGGGTTGAAGATGAACAGGCTGTATCAGAATCCAGCTCTTGATGGTCACCAAGAGTGGGGTCATCTGCATAGGCCTCCTCATCAGCCTTCATGCACAGCAAAGCGGTTGCTACCTCTAAACCGCTTGTTGCCTGCTATGGAAACGAGGTATTGTTGCTCGAGGTTGACTACATCCTGCATGAGGGAAAGCCAATCCGTGTATCCAATGAGATTTGTGCCTAGGCGATGTGTGTAAGTAGTGGGAACCGCACCTTTCACAACATCCATGTATGACTGTGCAGTCATTTCCAACCCGCGAGTAGCAAAAAGTTTGCAGACATACAATTGCAGGTTGTGCATGGTGCCTGACCACCTCCTGTGCTTGAAATAGTCAAACTTGTTCCTTACTCTCGCAGCAACATGTAGATCTTTATATTGTTTAATCAAGATCTCTTCCATTGTGGCCACTGGTGTGGCCTTAAAGCCATTGCGTCAGATCACTCTTTAGTATACCCGACTTGCATAGCTTGGACTTCCAAGAAGCCCCGTACGTCGGGTTCGACGTTTGTCCCTAAGATATAAGGACTAGCTCATCAATTGAGTTTCAATACCTTGAAGTAGGCCCTCATGGAGCTTATCCAAAACTCAACGTCTTCCTTGCCGTCGTACTTAAACGGTATTTGTACCGTCTTCCCGTCCACATAGGGACTGCTATAGTCGGCATCAGCAAATGCTTTACCTGAACTCGAGGCTGCACCAGTTGCAGAAACCCCAGTGTTGTCACTTGTTGCAATGGCAACGGGGTCTGCACCTACCGCAGGTCCCGATTGAACAACACTCTGAGAAGAAGAAGTAGAGGCATTGAGAGGAGCGAGGACGAACTGGTAAGCAGCATTGGGGGCATGAGGTAGAGGAAGAGTTAAAAATTTGGGCCTGATGCAGATTTGCCATTTGCCGCATCTGATCACTATGCTCCTTGGCCATATCCGCAATCTGCGTTTCCAGTTTACTTACCTGGTCAACAGTTTATAGATCTGACCAGGAAAGTCAATGAGCAGGTGACAGTCTATAAGTGCACGCTCATATGTGACCAGATCTTTCTTGACCTCGGCGCCAGGCAAGGAGGGGACTGTTTTAAAGACAACCTCATGGTCTGCAACAGCGGTTTTCAACGTTTCCTCCTCTGCCTTTTCTTCCCTTGCCGGTGCCTTGTCGTAGAGGACTTGGAATAATGGTTTGCCCTCATCGTTGGTCACATCCACTTCGACCTTTAAAGCCACAGAAGCCTTTGCTATTGCCATGTGCAAGGAACATGAGTATGTGCGAAGCACAAAAATCCAGAATGCAATATCACACTGAAGTCCTAGTATTCAAAGCCAAAGCAGATAGCACATGGAACCGAGTAACCATCCAATTGAGATTGATAAAGAAGAATCGTGAGTCAATGTCCATGCCCAACAGGGCGACACCAACAGCATATCCCAAATGTAGCTCTCTCTTGTGAATGGCGCCAGGCGCCCTATCTACTCTACAACTATCCTACAACTACAGCAATGAAAAGCAAATAGCCCACTTGACTACCAGCGAGTGATGATGTCAACACCAATGTCGTCCTCCACCATCACCAAATACGTGTCATCTTCCCCACACTCTCCCTTGTCACCCACACAGCGCCCTTCACCTTCGAAGTACCACCTTCGCCCTTCACCCCTCTGCGCACATAGGCAGCCCGGCTCTGGCCGCCAGTGCCCTGCGCTCACAGGCAGCGCCCTACCGCCTAACGTTGTCCTGCTCCACTGCGCACACAGGCAGCCCGGCTATGGCCGTCAGCGCCCTGCGCTCACAGGCAGCGCCCTACCGCCTAACGCTGTCCTGCTCCACTCAGCCTTAGCGCAGCGCAGCATGCCTGCAACGTAGCAGCGTGCCGGCCTTGCTCGCAATCGCCAAGATCCCTGCTGCCTTGCCCTGCTTGCCTATATGCCAATGCAGCATGTGGGCGGCCTCCCTTCAGCCTGCGACCGGGGCCCAGAGGCTGAACTCAGCCCGATACAGTTGGGCCCCCGGAGATGCAGTTGTGCCTCTCTCATCCAGGCCTGCGGCCAGATTCAGACAGTGGGCCGATTTCCCTTTGCATTTTCGGCCTCTTTACCCAGCGTGCATTGTCGGCCTCACGTTCAGGAGCCCAGGGCCTAACTAACTCAGAGGCCCTGGGCATTTCAGCATTTGTTGAGATCCGAAACTTGGTGCACTCCAACCAACTGGCGTGCTGCAACTGTAAGGACCCCACTTCGTGAAATGTATGCACATAGGGCTATTGTTGATTTGCTGGCCCGCCTTCACTTAGGGCGTGCACGAGGCTTGCTGGGGCCTTAGCCCAGAACATGTACATCATGGCAAGGCCCCTTCTTGAGGGCTCATTCCTCACATTCCATCCCCCTTAGCTTCGAAAGTCTGCTGAGATGCTTACTTCGCAGGTGCCTTCCCTTTTAGCTTCCGTTCATAATCTGCCACCACCTGAGGAGCTGTCTCAATCAGTTCTTCCCTGGTAAACCACCGGTCTTCTTTGGAATCCGTGTGATGCCTGAATCTGACACAGTACTCTCTCTTGGGTTTAGGAGGTCTTCCTCGACCCAGCGGCTTCGCAACAGGCATGTCCCTGTGATCCACAATATCATCGATGTCGACTTGTCCATCCATGGTTGGGGGCAGCATTGATCTCCTGGAAGGGAATTGATCTGTCTCAGCGAAAGGTGCAAGCTTCGAGGCATGAAAGACTGGGTGAGTGCGTAGGTGTCCAGGGACACGAATGACATATGTGGGACCATCCAACTCTTCTCCCACTACATCTAGGACTTCCCAGGGACCAAAATATTGCGGCATTAGTTTGCGAGAGATTCCGAACTCCTGTCCTAACTCGCTAGCCTTGACCCAGACTCGTTCCCCTACCTCATATGCTCGAGAGCCTCTTCCAGCAACTTCTCATACTGCACACCATACTCTAGTGTGCCGGGAGTTGCAGCGGATCGGTTTTCAGGTAGAAGGAAGTCTAGCGCTGATCTAGGCTTCCATCGCAAGTGCAGCTGATTCGGACTAACGCCGGTACTGCTATGCATAGCATTGTTGTACAGGCTGGCGATGAGAGGTAACTGCTCATCCTTGTCTTCCTGGCTGGGCTTGATGTAGTGCCTCAGCAAGTGCTGTACAACTCTATTCATTTGTTCGGCCTGTCCGTTGGCTTCGGGATGATTCCCTGAAGTCATCTGAAGTTGACTGCCCAT
>BFEA01000306.1:1757234-1781367 GCA_003427395.1 Chara braunii | reverse complement strand
GTGAATCGGACGTCTCGGTCACTAATGATGGTCTTTGGTAAACCAAAGTCCCTTACCCAGTTGTCCTTGAACAACTTGATAACGTATTCTGTCCTGGCTGTTTCTGGCATTAATATTAGTCTAGCGTACTTGGTGAATCTGTCAATGATGACGAATATGAACCTCTTACCACTCTTGCTGGTCACTAGGGTGTCCATGAAGTCCATGGAAACACTCGGTCCTGGACCATCAGGACTTGGTAAAGGTTTCAACAACCCAAGCGGTGCTTGAGTTCGCGGCTTGTCCTGCTGACAGACCTCACAGGTCTCAACATACTTTTTTGCGTCATCTAACATTCTGGGCCACCAAAATCGCTGTACCAAGTTAGCACTCGTCTTCTTGTAGCCAAAGTGCCCAGTTGTGTCGTGACATTCGCCTAAAAATAAACTACGCAACTGTTCACTAGATGGAAGTACCAATCTCTTTACTCCGGCCTTATCAAGATAGATTAGCCCATCCACCATCACAAACTCACTTTCTGTGGCCTTATCTTTTGCCTGAAGTTTGCGGATGATGTCCATCGTGACAGGATCTTCCTGATAGGCTCCCACCAATGATTGAGTTACTTCGTTAGATACGCCGAATTCATAAATTAGTGCACCTAGGTAGTCTGCTCTACGGGATAGCGCGTCTGCAACCTTGTTGTACTCTCCATTCAGGTACTCAAGCTTGAAGTCATATTGATCTATGACCTCAATCCATCGCTTGAGTGCATCAGAAAGAGCCGGTTGAGTCTTGATCCATTTGAGGGTCTAATGATCAGTCCTCAGATAGAAGAACCTTCCCAAAAGGAACTGTCTCCAATGGACAAGTGCCTTGTAGAGAGCATAGAGTTCCCTTTCGTAGGTGGACTTAGCAACCTTCTTCGATGGCATCTTCTTACTCATGTACTCAATTGGTCTCAACTTTTTCCCATCCTGTTGAGCCAGCACTGCGCCAATGCCGTATTGGCTTGCGTCAGTGGTCACTATGAATGGCTTCTGCGGATCGGGAACCATGAGAACTTCATGATTCATGAGTGCATGCTTCAATCTCTTGAAAGCACCCTCGCACTCATCACTCCAGTCCCACGGTGTGTCAAGTCGAGTTAGATCAGTCAAAGGAGAGGCGACTGTAGAATAGTTCTTTACAAAGTTCCTATAGGAGCCGCACATTCCTAAGAATGATCTGACCTCAGTGACTGTCTGAGGTCGTGGCCAGTCTCGAATACTAGCCACCTTCGCATCTTCCGGCCTAATTCCTTCCGCGGATACTTCGTGACCCAAGTATAGTATCTTAGTGCGGCCGAACTCACACTTCTCTAAGTTGACCTTATACTTGTGCTGTCCCAGGAGTGAGAGAACTGTCTCAACGTGCTTTGCGTGCTCCTGGGCAGACTTACTAAAGATCAGAATGTCGTCCAAGTAAACCACAACAAACTTATCTAAATGGTCATGGAAGATCCGATTCATAGCGTGCTGGAATGTACCGGGCGCATTGCAAAGACCAAAAGGCATCACTACAAACTCATACAGACCATATCTAGTCTGAAAAGTTGTTTTGTGTTGGTCCTCAGGTCTTATTGCGATCTGGTGATATCCGGATTTCAAGTCTAGCTTTGTATAGTACTTGCATCCCTGCACCCTATCCAATAGGTCGTCTATGCAAGGTAGAGGCTCTGCGTTTTTCACTGTGATGGCATTGAGGTCCCTATAATTAATGCACATCCTCAAAGTACCCCCCTTCTTCGGTGCAAATAGCACGGGTGATCCGTAAGGGGAAGTACTAGGCCGAATCCATCCCTTCTTTGTCAGCTCCTTGAGTTGCTTTCGAAGTTCATCTAACTCGGCAGGGGCCATCCTATAGATCCTTCCCTTTGGGGTCTTACTCCCTGGAATGATTTCTATAGCGTGAACGACTTCCCTATCAACAACTCCTGAGGGCTCCTCGAACAGATCGGGGAACTTAGCAACGACGCTTTCTATCTCTGGGGGTGTTTTAACGGCCTCCCCTTTCTCAGAGACGTAAACAAGGTACATACCCTCCTCTTGGTTTTGCTTGTAATAGTTATAGAATGCTGATGTGCACAAGCCGCCATAGGTATCTACAATACTGCTGGCCTTGAACTTAGTCATTCTGACAGTTCGGCCATCGGGCAACTTGTATTTCAGCACCTTCTTATCCCAGTTGAACTGGGGCTCAGCAACTTCGAGGTAATACATGCCTAACAACATATCGAATGGCAAGTCGTCGCTAACCAAGAACGAGATCTTATGGTTAAGCTCACCTCCTCCATAGGAGAAGGTACAGACTACGTCCTTGATGTAGTCTGTTTCAATCATGTGCTCCTTGTTGGCCAAAGTAGATGCTACAGGTCTACTAAGGTGTCGTACGAGGTCCTGTAGGTGCAGCCTGTCCAAACAGTCGCGACTTATGTAATTCCGCGTGGAGCCAATGTCTATGAAGGCACCACATTTGCGGCCTCCTACATCGACTTCCACCACGAAATGTTCCCCTCTAGGACCTTTCCTTAGTGCCACCCAGGACTCACGAGGGTCCTTGTTTGACCACTCACTCTCCAAGTCCTCTAAGGCTTCAGACACATCTAACGTACAGAGCATAGTTTGGTCTAGTTGTGTCAGCGGGGTGACTAAGGGGTCATTAGCCTTGGCCTTGTCATGAAGTAGGGAGGGTATCATTCATACTTCATCTTGAGTAGAAGCAGCTACTACTTCTACTGGCCTCACGTGTTTCCCGAGGTAGAAGCCTGGGAATAAGTTGCCCCTACTTTTGGCGCAACCTTTTGCGTAACCTTAGCGTTCTGACACTTCCACTGCGTGTGTCCGTATTCCCCGCAGTTGATACAAGCGCCACGCGATCGACGGTCACGCCACACATCTTGATCAAGACCTGCCTTAGTCCACTCAGCCTGTTTGGTCTGATTGGAGGCGGCTTTCCCTTGACCCCTAGGCTGGCCCTTCCCTCGGCCTGTTTGGTCTTAACTACCGCGGCGAGGGTGCTACCCTCAGCTACCTCCTCGCCGTCATACTCTGAATAGTCCACCAGGTCAGAGAGTTCGTCGATCTCAGTTTGAGTCCCATCGAACTCCACCATCATCAACTTTGCCCCCTTCTTCTTCCACTCCTGGGGACTCTTCTTCTTCTTTAAGTCATTTCCTAAGGTGGGTTGAGCATTGCCTAGCGTGGCCTCTAAGTCTAAGGCTTTCCTAGACAATGTCTCAAACGAGTGGTACTTAGTGAGTGCCTCACTGGCTAGTAAGTTCCTGATGTTCTCAGGGAGACATCTAACAAACGTTGTTAACAGGACTGGTCACTGTAGTTGATACCTGGGACGAGGATCAGGCTCTCAACGGTAGTCATAAGCTCCCTAATTGTCGTGAAGTTGCGTTGGTCCAGTTTGTTAATGGCATCAGTGGCCTTTTGTGCCTCCTGTGGGTTATGCCATCGAGCTTCTACCATCTTCACAAACTGGTCTAATGTCAGGGACTTAGCCCAATCCGCCATGCGTCTCCCATACCCGGCCTTGATAACTACACCATCTAACCACTTGGCTGCCTTACCCTCGAGGTAAGATGCAGCAGTTACCACTTCGTCCTCAGGCAAGGTCCTCTTTGACTTCACCCAAACCGGGACGGTCCTGAACCATGTGTTGAGTTCCTCGTCCTTTCTCTCGCCTGAGAAGGCAAGAGGCAGTTTCATTGGGGTTTTGGGATACCATTGACCTTGCTGCTGTCCCTGTGCAGGAACAGATTGTTGCGGTGGTGTAGCAACCACCGCTGGACCCGAAGAAGAAGATGCAACAATCTGAGCGGCTGCTGCAGATGTGCCACTTGGCTGTGTGCCTGCTTGAACTGGAAAGGGGCCTGACATCGCCGATAACGGCAACAACGATTGTGCTGATGGCCGGAATCCTGGCCTTTTCAAAGCATCCAGGATCTGGTCTAGAGTGCTCTGCATGAAGTCTAACTTACTGTCCACGTGTGCGTGTAGTGACAACATGTTCTTCTTCAATACTTTCAGTGGGTCAGTCAACGCCGACTCATCCAAGCCCTCTAGTTCAGCCTTGTCAGCCTCTAAAGATTCAAGCCTGGCTGCTCTAGTTTTCATCGCATTTTCTCTATCGGTAGCATCTTTCAGGTCCTTCTCTAACTTACGGCGGAGCATTTCTGAGCTCCCTCTGACGCGGGGTCTGAACTGCGAGCCCGCCATTTGACTAGAAGACTGGCTGGAGCCTGTGGAACCGGAAGTGCCCAAGCAACTTCTAGAACTCGTTGGCATTCCCAACGAGCTCCCATTAGTTCCTGACGAGGACGCAAATGAAGAAGCAGCAGAGCTTGCGCCGTTAGCCATCGCAACTGCTCTGGCTGCTGTTGCCTGCTCTCTTGCTGCTCTGTTTGCTTCTGCTATCCCCGCTGCTAACGCACGGGCTCTACGTATCCGTCTTTCTTCTCCCGGATCCAAGGCCTGGAACACATGTGGTACCCTTAGTGATTGTGCACGTGTTATTACCCTCAGTTCTATCATGAGGAGGGTCAGAACCACTCATTAGTTAGACAAATAGTATCTGAACTAGAATCCCCTAGTGGAATCCTACCGCAGCATGTATCTGACCGGCACGTAATTTTCTAAAAATGATTGTGTCCGGCGAGTTCCTTACTATATCGAATCAAGTGGCATCTCTACAACATTCACACAGATTGTCTACATAGTCTAGATGCACCCTGATTGGTTCACTTACAGCAGCATTAGTTAGAACTGGCTATGGTAGCATACAACAGTCCTACACTAATCTGTCTGTGAGGTTAGCAGTCCGTCAACCAACTAATCAAAGGTACAAAAAGACAATGTAGCAGATGTATGATTGATGGGTATGGTTGTGTAAACAGCTGAGCACCAATTGGAACCTACCCTCCCCTCAATCCAACCATTCGAACAACATCATTGAGCAGGCAGTGCCTTCGTGTGTATTTCGGCCCACCCCTGTGCCCAAGTTGTCACCGAGCAAGCCAGCCCAACCACTCTTATTTACCCTCGTACGGCGACGAGCCTTCCTGTCCATGTGATCTGGCTGATTAGGAGGAATTTATAGAGCGCCCCCATCTCTTCAGGAATTATTTAACGTCGCAGTCAGGACGACGATCACAGCCAGAATCACAATGAACTCCCAACCAGAAATGTCTATAGACGGTCTGGTAAGCGTCTGTCATGGGCTGGCACACCCGGAGGAACTTCTATCAGCGCAGCAAGTGCCAAACAGGACAGCAGCCATTGCATGCGTGCACTACTCCCTGTGGGTTGGCATGGTGACCGTGACCCAAGTGCTTCAACCAGGGCCCTTCAAAGGCACCGCCCTTTCTCCTTCCAGATGCTTCCGGGAAGATTGTCGTCTCTCAAGGTAGCGCGCTCACGACACCTCACCAAGGAGAGGACTCTCAAGTTGGACTCACTTCCTCACGGTAAGAAGAGATTGAGAGGGTAGATAAGGTAAGGGATCAACATACCTGGAGATAGCTGCCCCCAACCACAGATTTCTCACCAATTGAGCTGATGTTGCATTTGATGACCGGTCATGACCTCGATACCACCCACAACGCAATGCAGTGCCACCTTAGTCCAATGCCACATCAGCATGCTCTCATCATCAATCAAACATTCCGCCTGTCACCACGGCTAATAAGGCCGTCAATAGCCTTCCGGTGCACCCCTCTCTACCCAGGGCGTGCACCTAGTGTAGCCTAACGTCACAAGTACCCACTGCGAAGAAGCGTCATCAACGCACCAAGTCTGTATAACGCCAGCGTGCCAWAGGTAAGTGGCGATCAAACCAGCTCCAATACCAAATTGCAAGGAACATGAGTGTGTACGAAGCACAGAAATCCAGAATGCAATATCACACTGAAGTCCAAGTATTCAAAGCCAAAGCAGATAGCACATGGAACCGAGTAACCATCCAATTGAGATTGATACAGAAGAATCGTGAGTCAATGTCCATGCCCAACAGGGCAACACCAACAGCATATCCCAAATGTAGCTCTCTCTTGTGAATGGCACCAGGCGCCCTATCTACTCTACAGCTATCCTACAACTACAGCAATGAAAAGCAACTAGACCACTTGACTACCAGCGAGTGATGATGTCAACACCAATGTCATCCTCCACCATCACCAGGTACGTGTCATCTTCCCCACACTCTCCCTTGTCACCTACACAGCGCCCTTCACCTCCAAAGTACCACCTTCGCCCATCACCCCTCTGCGCACACAGGCAGCGCGGCTATGGCCGCCAGCGCCCTGCGCTCAGAGGCACCACCCTACCGCCTAGCGCTGTCCTGCTCCACTCAGCCTTAGCGCAGCGCAGCATGCATGCAACGCAGCAGCGTGCCAGCCTTGCTCGCAATCGCCAAGATCCCTGCTGCCTCGTCCTGCTTGCCTATATGCCAATGCAGCATGTGGGCGGCCTCCCCTCAGTCTGCGACAGGGGCCCAGAGGCTGAACTCAGCCCGATACAGTTGGGCCCCGGGAGATGCAGTTGTGCCTCTCTCATCCAGGCCTGCGGTCAGATTCAGACACTGGGCCGATTTCCCTTTGCATTTTCGGCCTCTTTACCCAACGTGCATTGTCGGCCTCACGTTCAGGAGCCCAGGGCCTAACTAACTCAGAGGCCCTGGGCATTTCAGCATTTGCTGAGATCCGAAACTCGGTGCACTCCAACCGATTGGCGTGCTGCAACTGTAAGGACCCCACTTCGTGAAATGTATGCACAGAGGGCTATTGTTGATTTGCTGGCCCGCCTTCACTTAGGGCGGGCACGAGGCTTGCTGGGGCCTTAGCCCAGAACATGTACATCATGGCAAGGCCCCTTCTTGAGGGCTCATTCCTCACACATGTTAGAACTACCAGGATTTCTAATCGGCATCACAAAAAATTATTCAGCAACTCCCTCAAGATGGATGCTCTCTCTCTTCCTTTTATCCACGAGTCTCTACGGGCAGCGAAATATGAACTCAAAAAAAGAAACAAACTGAAAAGCTCAAAGAGCGAGAAGATAGAAGTCCTAGTCGGACCGGCATTACATTTGGGCTAGAGAGCAACCAAAACAATAAAGTAAGAATTCAATGA
The DNA here is from genome assembly GCA_003427395.1 of Chara braunii. Classification (NCBI taxonomy): domain Eukaryota; kingdom Viridiplantae; phylum Streptophyta; class Charophyceae; order Charales; family Characeae; genus Chara; species Chara braunii. The sequence goes on along the minus strand of BFEA01000306.1, from coordinate 1,774,211 downwards.
GAGTTTGATCCAACAACTCAGCCTAACCAATCCCAATACGAGATCCCTCTGAGTCCAATCTAACCACTTCCATGAACGTAAAACAAATCAGACAATGAGTGACAACATGCATCAATGGAGAATTGAGTGGTGTATAAGGTGTGAGTCAAGCTACGGACTCTGTGGTAAAAGTAGACAATATCGCAACCGAGATCACCTCAACAACGAGTGCTCAAACCAAAGAACGAAATTGTCCTAGACATAAAAAGTATGATCTAGCGTCAAGCAGATTTGGGCCTAAGGGGCTCTTCTTGCTTGGGCCTGCTCCCACTAGGTACCCAAAAGGTCCCAAATAGGCCGTGACCAAGTCCCAACCAAGAAGAGTCGCAGATGGACCTACTTTCTGCCTCTACCGAATTGGAAAACGAATTTCAACTTCGGAGAAAACCTACAATCTACATCCGTTCAGAGACAAAAAGACAATGCACTATAGAAAGATATGGTCTCCAAAGCAAGATACCTCAACTCTTCATCCATCAGGTGAGAAAACAATTTGCATACTCATGCTCACAATCAAGACCACAAAGGAGTAGGAAAAGAGACCCAGAGTAACCCTAACAGGGCAATCAATACCATGCACACACATACATGGGCATCCCATAGGTGCATGGCAGTTACCTGAGTGGCTTGAGCTTCGAGTTGAATAAAACTCACCTACCTCTCATATGGTCCTCCTCACCCCCTTAACGCAACCCCTACACTAGTGTCCTATCTACTAAGAGGGTCTGACTCCAACACCAAAGTGCAACGCCGGATCCCCCGCCAATGTTGAAGAACAAAGGAGCAACTTGCAGTCCGTAGATGCATAATGGCTGCTTTCCCTCAAGCTCACCTACTTGAGGGAAGCTCTAAAGTCGCCAAGTGTCTCCCTTGAATCAGATTCTAGGTGCAAGTGCCTCTCACTGTGGCCTCTCTAATTGTTGCATGAAGTCTCCACGAAATGTCTCACCACCCCAAACTTACTCTCAAGCAACCTGGTTAGGCCCAATGCGAACCCAACATAACCTAACCAGGTCGGGGCAGCTTCGCTTAACCAAGCTGCCCCAGTTACCTCAACTTCCAGCCCTAACCCTAAGTGGTAGAATCCGCTCCGATACCAATGTTATAATCCAATTTCCAAGTACACATTCATGAGAAACTACAATGTCGTCCAATTGCGAAAAGAAATGAATGAACTTGAGAGGAGAGAGAGGGAAAGAACAAGAAGAAGAAAAAAAAAAGAAAAAAAATATGATGATGTACACCAGCAAAGAGCAACGATAATTCCCTTCTTCTTCGCCAACCACTCTCCTCCTTATCTCCTCCCCTCTTATTCAAACAAGAAATAATAATAATAATGTTGAATGGCCAGGAGGTCCCAACCATTTTTTACGGGTACATAATTTCATTAACACACGAATGCAGTCAAGAGTTCCACCGCTAGGCTCGAAGAAAGAGTCAAGCCTATATGGTCGTAACAAGTGCTCTCCGAACCGTGCGAGATGGTCACCCATCACACGGCTCTCCAACTCAAGTTGCCTTGAACCACAATTAATGTTTGAATCCCTCTTCAACTGCAGGTGCAATAAGGCTTGTCTCACTCTCGCTTCAACAGGCATGCAAACAGATGACGAACAATTGGTGCACAACCCCCACACAGAGCTCAAAGATGTGAAGTGGCCAGGAACACAACTCAAATTCAAACTTGTCTTTGATGGCTATGACGCAGAGCGCCAGGCAAAGATTCCCACCCGATTAACTATGTCCACCAGCAACTTATTCGCACACACACTCGCACTCTCGGATCACCTTGGATGTCCCGCACACACTCCCACTCTACACATACACACTAACTTGTCCTACGTGGTAGCTATGGCGGCTGTCGTCTAACCCCTATGCCATCTTGCGGCTATGGCCGCGTCTTTCTCCTCTTAGCCCTCTTCTGCTTTGGGCACTTGCAGACCTTCGTAGCACAAGACGCTCCGACAACGCTTCCACACGGCTCCCAGGCATAATGAATGAATGAATCACTTGACGCTGCCTGTTTATTTATACTTCGGATTGTCGTAGGTCTGCCCTCGGACCCTGGGCCCGAGGTGTGCACAATCCCACATGGTACTTGCTGACTGAACGAAGTGCAACTTGGAACTGGGTACCGCTGACTAGACTAGATAGGACTGGGACTGCCCTTTGCTGACTATGCTAGGACTGCCCCTCGCTGGCTCAGTCGCGGACTGACTCCTAAGACTCACGAAAAGCCAGTTCCAGAGCTTCTAGAAGGTCCAAGTCTTGACCCTCCGGAACTGTAGCAGCTACGACCTATAGTACACCTATGATGTCTAAGGTTTACGGGTCAAACCCCTATGACCGCACTACATACAACAGGCGAACCTACCGACTTTCAGGAAACAGGTAACGGGTTCAAATACACGGGTCAACGGGGTACTGTACACGGGTGAAGGGGAGGTCTAGGGATCGAGCCCTGGGTACCGCATCTGTCACCGTAATAGGTGAAAACCGTTTCACTCCTGCCGGTCTAAATTTGAGGTCCTCCGAGAATACCTTAGTGCAAGATAGGACCTTTGCCCATCTTTTCTCTGTCATAGGCATGGACTATGTCGGAAGCCATCTCTAAAAGTTCAGTTCTTGTGAACCATCGAATGTCCTTTGGTTCTTGATAAGCAAACCTGACTTTATGCTGCTTCTGTGGACGACCTCTACCTCCGGTTCTGAACACATCCGCTTCTACAATCCGATCTATGTCGTATGTGCCATCCATGACACAAGGTAATAACTTGGACGCATGGAAAAATGGTATGTGTGGAGGTGTGGTAAAATCTCTACCGTGTAAGAAGGTCCATCCTCTCCACCTTTCACTTCTAGGATAGGCCACCGTCCCCTTCTGGGGCGAACTCCTTGGACTTGACCCAAACTAAGTCTCCTACCTGCAACTGCGATGACCGACGATGCTTGTTAGTGTGCTCTATCATTCTGTGTTGAGCCTTTCTCAAATTGTCGGTCACTCATGCAATTTCCTTCTCATGCTGTGATGCAAACTCTCTAATTCCGGGTGACAGCCTTTCCATTTGGTCACAGTTCAGTCCTTCAAACGGTCTGCGTGGTCTAAAGGACTTGTGCAATTCGTTAGGAGTCTGGTAGGTAGCTAGATGGACACTATTGTTGTAGGCGCTAGCTACCTTTAAAAGCATCTCATCCCAGTTAATTTGATCCGGTCTAACATACATCCTGAGTATCTGCTGTAGGATCTTATTCATATGTTCAATCCGGTCGTTGGTCTCTAGATGACGGTTGGATGATATCAACAACTTTGAGCCATAGACTCGCATAATTTCTTGCCAGTGCTGACTAGTAAATTGTGCATCCTTATCACTAACTATGGATAACGGAATACCATGTTCACTTACCCAGGAATCGAAAAACTTCTCTATAACTAATTTTGTACGTACCTCAGAAGGCAAAGGAACAAAAATTGCATACTTACTAAAGTGATCTATTATGACCATGACTTGGCTATTGCTTGACATGCCTACTCCTGACCCCAACATCCATAAAATCGATGGACACAGACTCTCCGGTTCGCGTCATAGTTTTGTTGCGCTGACATACCTTACCACTGCACACGTACTCTATACAGTCAGCTTTCATGCCAGGCCATGTGTAGGCACGTGTCAGGTTGGCTAATGTCTTTTGCCAACCATAGTGCCCTTCGGTTTCGTGACATTCCACTAAGATCAGACTCCGGATCTCTTCACTATTGGGAATGCATAGCCTATCTACGACGTTTATCTTCTCAAACAGTAACCCGTTCGTGGTGCAATAATCAGGTTCACTCTTTGGGGGCTCTCTTACTCTCTTGAGGAGATCACTGTAGATAGGGTCCGAAGCATACGCATCTCTAACCTTTTGCTTTAAGTCGGATCCTATATCGAGATAGTGAACGATTGCTCCGAAGTAATCAGCTCTTCTACTGAGAGCATCTGCAACCACGTTGTATTCCCCTTTTAACGGGTTTGAGCTCGAAATCAAACTGATCTATTTCTTCAACCCACCTAGCAAGCTTAGGTGTCATCTTGGCTTGCATCTTCAGCCACCTGCGTGTCTTGTGGTCTGAATAGAGTTTGAAGTGCCTCCGAAGCAAGTAGTGTCAACAGTGATCTAACGCTTGTGTGAGAGCGTAGAGTTCTCTCTCATAAGTGGAGGCTGCTACCTTTTTTGACGGTAACCTAACAGACATGAATTCTACGGGTCTCTACCCATTGCCATCATCTTGTTGCAGCACAACACCAATGCCATACTGACTTCCGTCCGTAGTAGGATGGGTCAGCTACCTTGAGGACTGGGTACTTTATCAAGGCCCCCTTTAATTTCTTCGAGGCCATGTGATCTTGATCACATTTCCAGATTACCTCTTTCTTTAGCAGTCTGCGAAGGTGAGCAGCGACGACAGAAAAGTTTCTAACGAACTTTCAGTAGTCATTGGCCAATCCTAGGAACAATCTCAACTCGGTGAGTGTACGACGAGTTGGCCAATCTCTAATCGCTGCAATTTTGTTGTTCTCAGGTATTATGCCATCTCCATCTAAAATGTGGCCCAAGTAAAGGATTTCGATCCTGGTCCACTCACACTTCTTCGCATTGATCTTGAAGTTTGCCTCGCACAACTCCAAGATCTCAGATGAGCCTGATGCTCCTGGAGGGTCTTGCTAAAGATTAATATATCGTTTAAATATACTACAAATCTATCTAGCCACGACCTAAACAAATCGTTCATACAACGCTGAAAAGTGGTTGGTGCATTAGTTCGTCAAAAGGGCATCACAATGATCTCGTAATGCCCATACCTGGTCCGAAACGCAATCTTGTACTGATCATCAGGGTGAACCTCAATCTGATGGTACCCCAACTTTAAATCTATCTTGGTAAAGTACTTCCGGCCCTGCACCCGATCAAACAGATCATCTATTCGGGGCAGTGGTTCTGCATTCTTGATCGTAACAACGTTCAGACCCCTGTAGTCAATGCGCATTCTTAACTCTCCCTCTTTCTTAGGGACGAAGAGAACAGGTGCTCCAACTGGAGATAAAATGGGCCCAATCCAACCCTTATCGAGGAGCCCGCCTAACTGCTTGCACAACTCTTACAACTCCTTAGGAGACATTTTATATACTGCTCTTTTGGGAGTTCTATTGTCAGGCTCTATCTCAATGCGATGTTGGATGGGGTGCGAAACTACTCCTGAAGGAGGTTCTGACAAATCTGCGTACTCTTCCAACAACTTGGCAATAATGGGATTGGTCACTTCCTCTTTCTTAGGCCCAGTAACTGGCCTAACATAGGCTACAAAAACCTGATCCTCTAACTACTCCTTAACTAATCGCACAAATGCAGGAGCACTGAGATAGCAATCTGCCAAGGAGTTGTCTACTCGTGACACATGGAACAGGCGGGTCTTCTTGACGCCACCTGAAGGACCAAGAAGCCTACACCAGTGCTCACACAAATGCAGTGTGGCTCCTGCTGCCTCTCCCCAATCCATTCTTAATACCATATTGAATGGGAGATCATCTTCAACGAGGAGAGTCAGGGAATGGAGAACTTTCTACCTTCCCATCTGCCTCTAGGCGAAAATACGACTGGACTCCCTCGACGTACTTCTCGATTCACATTGTGCGATTATCAGCGAGGATGCCGACAACAGGTTCTTCTAACTTTAATTTCTTCAGCGCTTTACGGCTAGTATAGCTACTCGTGGCCCCATTATCTATAAGGGGCCGTACTCTACTTCTAAAAATCTCTACATTTGCTATCAACAACTATCCTTTACCTTATTTCTTCATCTTGGCCCAGGCGGACATTCGCTCCTTCAATTCTTCTGCCAAGCCTGTGAGGGAAGCGCCTAGAGAGACAACACAAGCAGTCTTTGGACAGCTAACTAGCCGCTGGCCAGCAACCTCTGTCGTAGACACACATGGAGTGGAAATTTTTACTTGGTGCGCGCACTCATTTCCACGTGATCTAGAGGTAAGGGCAGTTGCTACCCCTATCAGCGGTTGCCTTTGGCTGCCTCAACAGCAACTCGTCGCGACAACAGCTCGTCGGGCCCCTTCCACATGATGATGTGCCCAGGGTCACCACAGAAAACGCATCGAAACTCGTCTATCCTTTTCTGCCAATCAGTTTGCTCAATGCCCAACATTTCCCAAGGCCGGCCCTCAGGCTGTTCAGGGTGCCAACCACCCCCTCTAGGAGGTGATCGCTCAGAATGAGGACGGCTAGACGGGGGACCTTGACCCCTGCCACCCGCTTGGTGGTTTCCTCTGCTGTCAACCCCTTGCCCGCCATGTCCTCAACCACCAACGCCTTGGCCCCTTCCACCACCTTGCGACCTCCCTCCAGCCGCGACAACAGCATAGGTACTCCCCTAAGCTGCACTACTGTCTGACTCGTCTAGGCCTCAGTCTATCTCATTGTAAGGGACCTCTTCCATACCACCCTCTTCTAAAGTAAGGATAAGACTATCCCTAGCCTTAACTTGGTTCGTGATGGTCTGGCCCTTCCACTTTTTGCCCTTAGCAAGGTCGTTGTGCCAGAAAGTGGTTACTGGTGCAGACTGGGCCTCAAACGCAACAACCTCGCAACTTAACGTTTGATATGTCATGTCAGGCTATTGCTTCTGGTGAATTCAGGCATGGTGCGGTAGAACAGATGGACAAATTGGGTCTCAATGACCCCATGTCCAAGGATAGCGACAAGCTCATCTATAGTGGCCTTGAGTGCAATTGCTCTCATCCATTGTTGCGTGTGGATTGTTTGGAGTTTGTTAGACGCCTAATGCGCCTAGTGACGTCTGTGGACAAAAATTCACTCAGGTTAGTAATGGAGGAGTATGTGACCATGTCATTGTCACATTAGGTAGCGCGTGCAAGCGACCTAAAAAAACCGGCCGCTTCTTCCTCCAGGGCTTGGAAGGCTTCGAGGATGTGATTCTTTGGGGCGATATCCTGCAAATGCAAATGGGATTTGATATTGGATTCCCAATTATCAATGTCCTCTCCCTTTTTCGCACCTGGTTCAGGGAAGTTGACGTTTACTCGCTCACGATGCGATTGTGCCTCCTCTTCCTTGGGAGCGGCTATCTTGGCACCTTCTACGACACCCTCCTCGTGCGAGCTATACCACGTGAGCTACGTGGGCTCACGGGGAAGTTGGAGAGGATCAAACTTGAACCGATAACTCCATCTTGTTGTATGTTGATTTAGCAAACAAATGCCTTTAGCCACCTCCCGGGAAAAACGGGATTTGAACCCGCAAATTCTGGCGTGACAGACCAACACTCTAACCAACTAAGGTATTTTCCCATCTGGGTAATAACGGAAATCCTTGTACCACCCCTTGTTGTGACTCTGCAGGTAAGGGTCCGCCAAAAGCCGAAGTAGAAGAGAAACAGGCAGAGGGTCCCCCACAAGGAGAACCCCACGAGCAAGGAGTACATAGGATAATCATCCATGGTGTACGGTGCAGAACCAGTGGCAGTTCCACTCCTCACCACTTAAACTTATCTCGTCACTAACAGACTCTAGCCTAAACTACTTATACTACTACAACTGTCACTACAGGACTCTACTGCCGATCAGGAGGCCTGTTAAGGAGATCCCCCAAACTCCTCAAGAATCATTTAACGTCGCAGTCAGGACGACGTGATCAGCAGTGTCCTCTCAACACTTAGACAGCTGGATGCGCAGCCTACATCTCGGAGTTCAGGCCTACCACCCCACACTGAGAAGCCCGCCGGTTTATACCGGTCCTTGAGGATCTTGTCCCTAGGACGTGTCAGTCGTCAGACGTGGCCTTTAGCCCTACCAAGTCTCATTCAGGTTTGGTTACCACAGCTCTACGGCCTCATACAAGGAGTCCTATCACCTGGACATAAGTGACTCAATGCAGAAAGAAGAGAAACAAACATTCAACAAGTACCAAGGGTATGTGCACATCTGTAGGGCAATGGGTAGGGCAAGGCTTGGAGAGATTATACCACACTCCAGCTTCCTCAAAATCTTGGTCAGCGCCTCCGATCAAAGGTCTTGGTCAACGCAAGTCAACAGTGGTCAAATTTCGTCAACGCCCGGTCAGACTTCACCGATTGACGTCCTCGACCTCTCAAGCTATGGTCGCCGACCCTTCTCCTTCGTCAACCTCCTTCTCTCACCTTCCGTCCCGTTCTTCGCCCACCTTCGCTATGGCTTCTTTCTTCCTCCTCCATCTTTCTTTCCTCTTCCTTTTTCTCTCTCGTCTTCTTCTTCGTCACTTGTGTCGTCCTCACGTTCGAGCTCGACGACTATGGTTGCCTCCTTCCCTTGCGCACCCAATCTTCTCTCTCTCTCTCTCTCTCTCTCTCTCTCTCTCTCTCTCTCTCTCTCTCTCTCTCTCTCTCTCTCTCTTCGCCATCGTCTTCTTGCTTTCGTCGGTCTTCAAACGCCCAGCGCCCCCCCTCCTTATGATAGTCTTCTTCTTTTGTGCGGCGTCCTTCGTTCTTGGCGCTGCGATCTTCTCCTGCACCATACAATGGCGACAACGGGGAGCGCACGATCGTGGTACACGCGCGCGGGCAATGGCACGGGGACTTCAACAGGCACGCGTGGTGGGTTACCGGGCGCGCACGAAAATCGGCAGTGCGCAACTAAAACGGCGCACGACAAGCAAGCTTGTCTCACTCTCGCTTCAACGTGCATGCAAACAGATGACGAACACTTGCCGCACAACACCCACACAAAGCTCAGCGATATAGCGTGGCCAGGAACACAGCTTGGATTCAAACTTGTCTTTGATGGCTATGGCGCAGGTCGCCAGACAAAGATTCCCACCCGATCAACTATACCCACTAGCAACTTATTCGCACACACACTCGCACTCTTGGATCACCCTGGATGTCCCGCACACACCCGGACTCTACACATACACACTCACTAACCTATCCTACGTCGCAGCTATGGCTGCCGTCTAACCCCTATGCTCGCTCGCGGCTATGGACGCGTCCTCCTCCTATTAGCCCTCTTCTTCTTCGGGCACCTGCAGACCTCCGTAGCACAAGACGCTCCGAGATCGCTTCCACATGGCTCACAGGAAGAATGAATGAATGAATGACTTGACGCATCAAAGGCCTTATCGGCCGTAGTCTTGTCCAAGAAACGTTCCTTGATTTGGCAAGGAACTGTTTCAAGGTCAACGTTGCAGCCCACTCACCAATATCTTCAAATCTGGCGGCATTAGCTTCCGCCAGTACCCATTCTTTAGCTTCCCTTCCCAAGCAAGACGTTGAGAAAGCAACTTGGAACGACTCCTCGACAGGGGCTGTTCCGACGTACGTCTGGATCTCGGCTATCCACAAAAGTAAGTTTTCGTCCTTTTTATTACAAAAAGTAAAAGGCAATTTCATTTTGATCTTCTCTCTTCTTTTCGGTTTCTCAAGTTGTGAGGTGGGGTCCTTCTTTCCTTTGGGAGACTTCGGTGGTCCCGAATGCGGACTCGAAGGCGGACTTGAAGGCGGACTCGAAGGTTCCCCTTTCCTTTCTTCGGGCTTTTGAGTCTCTCCCCCGAGTGCCTTGATAGCATCTCCCATTAACTTTCCTGGTTTCTTTTCTTTCTCAGTTCTGTCTTCCTCGGTTACCCTGTGCTTCCCCTTGACCAGATTCATCATTGCCTGTAAACCCACGGTCAGCTCATCCATCCGAATGCCATATTGGACAATTTTCATTTCCAAGTGTGCGAGGTAAGTTACTAACTGATGAATAGAGACAGACTGTTCCTCCCCTTCGATAACGACAACATGCTGTCTGATTTCTTCAATCTTCTTCTCTTGTTGTGTGTTTCTTTCTTTCTCTCTCTTTAAGTCTTCTTTTCTTTTCCTCTCCTTCATCAATGCTTCTTCAAGTTGCCGGATGTTTTCATCCACGGCTTCTTCAGTTGTCACATGTTCTTCCTCTTCTCTCCGATTGGTTATCTTGGACAATTCATCAATGATATGCTTGTCAAGTGCCTGTCGACACTTTAATGATAGCAGTGCCGGTTACAGCAGACTCAATGGCCTCTTGTAGAGCTTTCAGGTCATACTGTGCTCTCGTACATAGGCTTCAGCCTCAGCACCGGCTTCTTTAAGTTCAGTAATCAAAATGACCAAACGGCCAATCAGTTCCTTCTTCCGTTGCTCTACTTGTCCACGAGTCTTTGGTTCGATTTCTTCATCCACACCAAATGTCAAGGCAATCGGAAAGAAGAACAGTGGAATAAATCTCGTGAGTACTGATAATTTCAATGAATTCCAAAAGAGAGGCATCGTGATGTACGACTGCCGCACAATAAATAATTAAACAACAATAATTAATTCCATGGCCGCACCTGATCTGTCACAACAAATTTTTCGGTAACCAAGGGAGATAAAACAGCACAATCTACTTCTATTAAATCTAACTATTGCAGTTCTGTTGTTTTTCTATGTGATGACGTCCTAAGTGAACAGGTACCACGTCAGGCCTGTGTGGTTAGATACAACACAAGTGAGTATGCACAGCACAAGACAACAATCGACACAAGGTAAGTAAGCCGACAGCAACAAACAATACGTTAGCCCCCTTCTTTCCCTGCGTAAGTCCCTGCCCATGCAATCAACACCCCATTCGACAGCTGGCACTACAACTGTGCAATCAGCCGTACCACCATCGTCGTCAGAATGTACTTCCTCACTTAGGCACACACGTGCCAGCCACGTGTCACCCTTGCCACGTCAGCAATTAACAGGTGGGTGCCACGTTAGTAACTCTGATCTGTCTTTTGCCACAGCCTTGGTTCGTCGAGGCAGCCAAGCAGGAGGGCACTCATCGCAAATGCGGCGGCCCTCTACTGCCACGTCAACAGTCAATCTGTCCCTGCCTCTTAACGCAGCTCGTGATACCGATTTCCAGCCAGTTACGGTAGTGCCACGCCAGCCTATCAACATGCTGCGTCAGCAAGGATTACCTCTGCACCAGGTAAGTGCGTAATCCCCTTCTTGCCACGTTAGCATTAATGTCAGCAGGCCAAGTCAGCACTTGGAGGGATCTGCTCGCTTGTCAGTATCGCAGCGGTATGCCACGTCAGCAGCAGATCACTGGGACGTGACACATCATGTGCCACGTCAGCAATGTCGTGAGTCAGCGTCACGATCCTGGCTGTTCATCTCGTGATCGGTATCCGGACTGCCACGTCAGATCTCTGGTCCTGCCACCTTGGATTGTCTTCGTCTTCTTCTTCAGCACGCGCGGGTCTTCAACAGAGGATGCGTGGTCGGTTGTCTAGATCGCGTTAATAAACGCGTGCAACAACACGGTCGCACCGAGCCACGTCACCCCCAACTTACCTGGCGCCAGCTGGCGCGCGCGYGTGCGGTCTTCGTCATCAACTTCGTTATCTTCGTCGTCGTACTTCGATCAGGAGTTCAGCTCCGATACCAAATTGTAATGAACCCAAGTCGTGATGATACTTGTTGATAATGCAAGTCCACAAGTCATCAATCAGCTGATGAGATATCAATAGTGAAATCGTTACCAGATACAAAGAGATGGATAATCATACACAGACGAATAAGCAAGAGGTTGGGAAGATAGACTTAGAGGGTGGAGAAGAATACTGCGCCCACTTCCTCTTCGGGCTTCCCTCCCAATGTTGCCACCTCAGCAACAATGATTGGAACGATATCTGAAGTTCTCCTCAAAGTGCCACGTGGCACATCAATAGTCCATCATCAGCGCTGGAGCATCATCAACCTCAAAATAAACAGGTACGTATCTCTGATCCTTCTACAGTCGTGATCCCCTCCTGAGTACGATGAATCATAACAGCTGTATCTCTCCAATGTAGCCGCCACATCAGCAATCAACACACGTGGCAGCGGCCACGTCAGCAGCAACGCGTGGCAGCTGCCACGTCAGCATACCAAGTAGACAAGAGCAAGCCAGCCAGCCTGTCTGGCAAGCAGCGCGTCGCCGTATCAGAAGCCAGCGTCCAGCCAGCGTCTCAGCATAGAGCCAGCGTCGTCGTCAAAGTAGAAAGTCAACATTGACACGACTGAATGAATGTCAAATGCCGGGGAGTCAGTCCTTATGTACTGTTGACTCGGGGGCTGAGCCCCGGATGCTGCCTCTGTCAGTCGTTCAGATCTCAATACAGACGAGGGCTCAGATTATACCGAAACCGAATATTCTTTGGCCTCGATGCTGTCTGGGTACCTGCACATCACAAGTGAGTGTATCTGGCCAATGGCCTGTGCATGGTACCTTTGACTCTACAGTGGACTTTGACCTTTGAATTTCCATCTGCAGCGTTCGGTCTCACAGCCGGACGCAGCAGTCTGGGCCTGGGCAGTGCCTGGTCACAGAGCCCAACGCAGAACAGTGAGTTCTGCGTGGCCTGGGGCGGGTCTGGGCCCCGTACAGACCTTGATGCACACGAATTACTGCAGGTATAATGACCGGGCATTCTATTCGGGTGAAGACGGTAGTGTTGCCTAGCCTGTGTATTTCTTCTACTAACCTTATGCTTACAAACAGTATCTTTCTTCTTATTACCTCTATTCTATGTGTGAACGAAATCTGAGTTCTTTTGTTTATTTTTATTTGTTTTTCACTGAAAAATAAAATACTGAAAGGACCATTATGGTCGAGGAGGAGAGAGGAAACGGGCCTGCTGAAGGCGGGGAAGCATCCACGAGACCTGAGACATGCTGGGAAATTTTGAAAATCCTATCTGAAGAGATCCGGTGGCTGCAGCCCTGAAAGCAGCAGGAGAAATTGCTGCAGGTGCTCAACATGAAGTGGATTAAGAAGGAAAAGGCAGAGGCAGTCAGGAGGGGGAAAGCTGCAGCCGGGAGAGCTGAGCTGCAAGACAATATTGTTGAGGCTCCTGCTGACACCCGCATGGCTGAAGTCCCAAGGATTCTTGCAGACTTCATTCTGCTGGAATCCATTCATAACCAGGGGTGAACGATTCTCAGCCGTTGAGCTCCAACTGTCATCTATTGACAACAATCTGCAAAACCTGTCACCAACATTTTTTCAGCATTTTCCCTCCTACCCTTTTACCCTCTCCTCTTTCCACTGTTCCGCTGCCAGGCGGTGAATCACTTTCCGCATATCAACGAGTAAAGTGACGTGACCTGCTCGTTGAACGCGTACAATTCGACTTTTCCCATTGTATGTTCGTCGATATTCGAAGGCCACGAAGTGGGAGAGCCTGGAGGAGCTGATAAGAAACCCGAGAAAAGCCGGCCCGTGGGAGCCTTTAGCTCGTCGAGTTATGAGCGTCTTTGAAAAGAAGGGCCGAAGGCTAAGCCTTACTTCGATAAATCGTGCCACTAGACTTCGTATTCTATCGGCTACTCCTCTTGACCCTCCTCCGACACCCGCTCCACACACATCCCGTCCTGGCTCTTACAACACCCAGCCACCCCCTTCCTCAAAAGAGAAGGTGGGGCAGGTCTCTGGGATTGTGCCTATAGGGCGATCGAGTTCCACCACAATGCAGCAGGAACTGCGGTTTCCAAAAATGGCCTAGCCTGAGACGTTCACTAGGGAAGACCCCAAACTGAACGCCTCAGACTGGATAGCCCAGAGGTGCTGCATTGAAGTGGGCAACTTCTGAGCCCAGCAAGGCTCAAAAGCAATTGGCAGACTAGATCTCTGTGACTGGGCTGGATGCCATCTTTCAGGTCCTGGAAACCAGGTTTGCAGACAAAGAGAAAGCCCGCAAAGCCACTAATGAGTTTGCAAGACTAGGCGTGGTGCTCTCTCCAAGCCATATGCAGAGTGGGAGAGACACATCTATACACCTGATCTGCAGATATCTGAGCAAGACAAACTAACATCGTTTGTTAGAGTTGCACCAGACACATGTGCAAGGGCCCTGTTCATTGCAGGCCACAAAGACTGGAGGTCTTTTGGCAGGGTAGTGTCGGAAATGGAGGCTACCCTCCATCTCTAAACCAGTCCCCAGAAGGGAAATACCTCCTCTTTCCAGAATAAGAAAAGGGAAATGGATGAGGTATGTATGTCATGTAGTCTAAGGACGACTTTGCAGGCTCTGACGAGGGAGGATTTATTCCCTCACCTGGTCAAGATGAAGGAGCATACTGAGAACAAGCTCCCTTGATTTTGGGCCAGGCACCGATGAGCCTCACTAAGGGCCAAGGTCAGTTCCAGCTCCAAAAGCACACCCTGGTGGTCAGCAGATATCCAATTTCCCACAGTTGCCAAATATCCAGCTAACCCCATGGATCTGGCCTCTTTTCCCGAGACAGACTTGAAGATTGCTGAAGGGACATGGCATAAGAGGAAGGATGATGGAGACTGCCTCTGGTGTTGTGGCAAGCACTTTGTTAAGGACTGTTCCACATGGGGTTGTAACCGGTTAGAAAACTGAACAGGCCAGCAAAGGTTGCAGCTACCCTTGCTGAACCGTATTCACCCTCTTTTGAAGGTCAATTAGTCAATGAGCTTGATTGTGGTGAGGCTGCAACTGACTCTGTGTGTTTTTATATTGATGCCTTCTTGGATGATCCCTTGTCTAAGGAGGTGTATGATCAGCTCTGTACTCTCCACATTCAATTGAAGGAGAAGAGAAACTGAGATCATATTTGATCCTACTCAAGCTTGTAATTAACTGAATCAGAGTGAAGGCATTGTTGGACTGTGGTGCTACAACGAACTTTGTTTCCCCAAATGGAGTTGAAAAACCCCATTTGGGACTCAAGGTCACAAACCTTTGACCATACAGGTGAGTGATTCCCAATCTGTTACAGTCAAACAGATCCTCAAAGGTGTGCTAGTCACCTTTGATGCAAAGGGGGAAGTCAGACACAGTTTGAACTTCCATGTGTTTCCACTCTTACCCTTTGACCTGGTTCTGAACGTGAAGTGGTTGAGGGCTATTGTTCCTTGCACTGACGGGGTTGAGCCCAGTGTTCAGTTGAAGACTGAATATGGTGAGCTAAGACCTTGTGTCCTAACAACATATTATCACCCTTAGACAAGTTACGCGTGAAGGCAAGGGAGTTTTACTTGTCTAAACAGACTGACCAGGAGCATCTCTTTGTGGCTTGTGTGACACAAACTGATGCGTCTACCCCTCGGTGTGACCCCATCATTCAGAAAGTGATTGACTATTATGCAGACTTAGCTCAGGAGCCCATTGGCAAACCAAACATTGCATAGAGATCCTCCCTTACTCTAACTCTCCTAAGAGTAGAGTCTATAGGATGTCTCCTGCTGAGTTGGACGAGTTAAGGAAACAATTAGAGACACTGACTGAGAAGGGTTGTAACAGGCCTAACTCATCTGAGTATGGGGCACCAGTTCTCTTTGTTCCAAAGGGAAATTGTGAGCTCAAGATGTGCATTGGTTACAAAGTCCTGAACAAGATCATTAGGAAGAGCAACCATACATTGGATCGATGACCTGTTGGATATGGTGCAATGCTGCAAAGTTTTCAGCAAAATCGATCTGAAATCCCAGTATCATCAGAAGGAAATTTCAAATCGAAATGGCTGAGGAGGATATGCATAAGGCAACCTTCAAGATTCAATTTGACACCTATGAGTATCTGGTCATGCCATTTGGTTTGTGCAATGCACCAGGTACCTTCCAAATTGAAATGAATTGCATTTTCAGACCTTTCTTGATCGTTTTGTGGTAGTCTATCTAGATGACGTCTTGGTGTTCAACAAGTATGCTGCCGACCATGCTCATCATCTTAGAAAAGTGTTGCAGATTGAGAGAGAAAACAAATATAAAATAAATGCAGAAAATTCATCTTTTGGTGCTTCTTTTGTCTTGTATTTGGGACGTGATTTCTGCAAATGATCTTTCCCTAGAAGCCTCCAAAGTGGCTGTTGTTAGGGATATACATCTGGAAATTCTCTACTGTGGCCACTCCCCTGGCTAACCTCTTGGCTAAGGATGTCCCTTTCAGATGGACATCCAAATGCCAGTTGGCTTTCTCCAGATTGAAGAAAGCCTTGATCCAAGCACTTGTGCTGAAGCTGCCTGACCCTGCTTTGCCATTTTTGTTGACCACTAGCATCAAGCCAGTTTGGTGTAGGGGCCGTCCTTCAGCAAGATGATGGGTCCGGCCTCAAGCCTGTGCAGTTCATGAGTAAGAAGATCAAGGCACAAAAAAATCAGGCATCAACGTATGAGAAAGAACTGTTTGCCCTTGTGTGTACTCTCAAACAATGGAAACACTTCTTACTGGGAAAACACTTCAAGATTTACTCAGATAACTCCACCTTGCAGATTTTTGGGATTGTCCCCTGCCTTGATTCACCCACGCTGCAGTACAGGGGAAAGAAAAGTAAATCTGTGAATTTGTAATCAAACGCAATGAACTTTCCCGGCACAGACCACGCCTCTTGGACCCACCGGCAGGACACTTCCCAAACACAGATAGTTGGCCAGACGACCCGGGTCTCCCAGTACAGCGTAGTTGGAATTCTATTGCTCGGGGGCGCCTTAGGGAAGTGGTGTGAGGGGAGATGCAGGCTGCCAGGCGGCACCTCAGGAAACTGTAGGGTGAGGAGCGGGTTACAGACATTTAGGCGGAGCTAGCAGCAATAGGGGTTATTTGAAGTTTTTTTGTGTGACTTGGTAGTTCCCGGGAATTGGCTGGGGGCCGGGGTATGCTCGTCTGGAGTAGAGTAGGGGCAGTCTCAAAGAGCTTGCTGGTCTTGTATTTGGGACGCTGGACGTGGTTTCCAGCAGGTTCTGCCCCCCACCAGTATACTGAAGTGACCAGCCGTGGATCTGCAAGGAGGGGACAGTCTTACCACCCATCCTTTGCAGTGAAATCACACTTCTGATTATTCAACTTGTCATGTATGCAAACAGCGAAACAGCAACTGGCGACATGCGCCCACAC
>BFEA01000306.1:1723948-1742252 GCA_003427395.1 Chara braunii | reverse complement strand
GCGGGAGGAGGGGCGGGAGAAGGAGCGGGAGGAGGAGCGGAAGGGCAAACGAGAAGGGGGTAAACGAACGCGAGGAGGAGCGGGAGGAGCGGGAGAAGAAGGAGGGGAAACGGGAAGGGGCTAGGGAGGCACGGAGGGAGCAGCCTGAGAAGGAGAGGGAGCACGAGTGGGAGAAGGAGCGCGAGGAGCCGCGTACATGTGGAGGCGGATAAACGCGCGGCAGGTAGGAGGAGTGGGAGGAGGTACAAGAGGAGGAGAAGCGGCAGGAGCAGGAGGAGGAGCGGGAGGAGCGGGAGGATCGGGAGGAGGGACGGGGGAGATCAGGAGAACCAACCGGAGGAGCAGCAGCAGGAGGGGGAGCGGGAGAAGGGGAGGGAGGAGGAGCGGGAGGAGCGAGAGAAGGAGCGGGAGCCCTTTTTCTTTTTTTTTAGTAGGAGATGGCTAGTGGGGGACCTTTGTCACGTTGTTTGGCAGAGGAGCAGGAGGAGGAGCGGGAGCAGCGGAAGGAGGAGCTGGAGGTACAAGAGGAGGAGAACGGGAGGAGGAGCGGGAGGAGCGGGAGGATCGGGAGGAGGGACGGGGGAGAGAGCAGGAGAACCAACCGGAGGAGGAGCAGCAGGAGGGGGAGCGGGAGAAGGGGAGGGAGGAGGAGCGGGAGGAGCGAGAGAAGAAGCGGGAGCCTTTTTTCTTTTTTTTTAGTAGGAGATGGCTAGTGGGGGATCTTTGTCACGTTGTTTGGCGGAGGAGCAGGAGGAGGAGCGGGAGCAGCGGAAGGAGGAGCTGGAGGAGGAGGAGGAGGGGGAGGAGGAGTGGGAGGAGGAGCGGGAGAAGGAGTAGGACGGAGAACGGGAAAGGGCAGAGGAGGCGCGGTAGGAGGAGCAGGAGAAGGAGCAGGAGCCTTTTTTCTTTTTTTTTGTGGGAGATGGCTATGGCGGGATCTTTGTCACGTTGTTTGGCGGAGGAGCGGGAAAAGGAGTGGGAGCAGCGGGAGGAGCAGGAGGAGCGGCAGGAGGAGCGGCGGGAGAAGCGGTAGGAGGGGCTGTAGAAGGAGCGTAAGGAGAAACGGGAAGGGGCGGAGAAGGCGAGGGAGAAGGAGCAGGCATTTTGTTGTTGTCTCTCGAGAGGAAGGATGACGGTGGTGACGAGACATGGGAGGGGGAGGGAAATGGTGACGATGATTGCCATCCCATAACTCTCCGATGCGGAAATCGGATAGGCGCCGCGCGCGAGCCTTGATGTAAAAACGCGCGGGCGCAGGGCTAACTCATATCGACTCGCGATGCAAACGTACACAAGCAGTCGCAATGATGGCGTACTATGTAGTGCCCATAATCATGCGGTCCTCGTTAATTTCGAGGGTCGCATTCGACACTCAAGTGTCGGCTGACGCGCGCCTTGAGGGTTAATCTCTCGACGCTAGACAATTGCCAAGCGCGGTTGAAGACCACACACCCTCTTCTGCATTCTGTGCAGAGTGGGGCAAATAGGCTTTGCACGGGGGCAGATTCCTTCCCTGCAGAGTCTAGGGCTTGGGATGTCCTGGACAAGGACCTTGAATCCTGGCCCAGGACCAACGTCCGACCATGAAAATCTCTAAGAAGCAAAGGATAAAAGGGGATCTCCCTTTTTCTCTCAAGCCATAATCTGGCTAACCCTTGCGCACGATCACAATAAGCTGCGCACGTGCCCAAGGCACATATAAATATATACATAAGGCTTATTTATATAGGACGATCACTTCTCACAGTCACATTGGGACTCCTCTCAGCCATATATGTATGTAATCGCAGGCAGTCACATCCAGAAGCCGAACCACAACCATACCTGCAATCACATCAAAGATTCATCCAGAAGTCCACGCACTACACGGGGTCAACTTCAACCATTCCTTGCACTCGTACCCTTCGCTTTAGCCCTACAAGCCTCACTCGTGCAACTCTTAAATAAATACTCAGTACTTTTGTTGGATGGCCATTCAATAAAGTCCGGGTGAAAACACAACAAAACAGTTCAATCACAAGGCTAAAGCCTTTAGGTTGAGTGGCAGGAGTGAACAGGAGTTGAATCGTAAACCGACGAATCGGCAACCGACCTGTTATCAGTGATAATAGAAGGTGATCCTTGTAGGATCAAGCTGAAACTAGTCCAAGTCCTGAACCAAATCGATCAAGATGGCCTGTAAGACAAGACAGGTCAATGCCCACGGCTAAATCTATAAGTTCATGGAGAACAATCTCCATATCACGATCTCACTCAAATCATCCTAATTAACTAAGCCTTAAGTCTACCCTCAAACAGTGCCCAAAGCAAAGGTAGACCTTGGCAGAGTCTCCCCTATAATCTATCTCCTTTAAACTAAGAAAATTTCGGCAGAATCGCCAGAATCGCCACCTGTCAAAATATAATCTATCTCCTTTAAACTAAGAAAATTTCGGTAGCGCTTCCCGTAGAAAAAGTGCCTTTCCAGAATTTATATCGGCCCAAATATGAAACCAGAAACAACCTTTGACCTTTCAAAGTCCAATTTTTGTCTAACTCTCTGAATTAGCAAAAATTTGGGCAACACTCCTTTTAGAAAATGGGACTTTCCAGATTTTTACTAAGTCATATATAAACTTTAGACAAGTTGAACTTTGACAAGTCGAGATTTGACTAACTCCTTGGATTTGCAGAAATTTCGGCAGCGCTTATACAAGCCCAAGTATAGCAAAAGATCTCAGAAAATGCACGAATTGATCTAAGTAAAAAAACTTAGCTCAGAAAATGCAGAAATTGAGCTAACTCCTATCGCTCTAGCACGTGGCGAGCAACTACAGCAACTACCTGTCAAACTGAAACTTAGACCAAGTAGTAGCCTCACTCAGTCCCATGCAGGCCAAACCACAAAGGTAAGTACTCTCTCCAGCCCCAAGTCAACTTAGCAAACAATAATTCGTGTCTTCTCAGTAAGTTACCCATTTATACCCAACTTACATAAGGCGTAAAGTCAGGCCATCCAATCTTATGGAACATGCCTGACTCAACCATCAAGTATACACGAACAGGTTGCACAACTGCTTCTCTCTTCTTTTGGGCATATGACTAGGCCGTTCATCTTAGAAGCAAAGCTTAGTCGCCCTGAACTTGTTTAATATCCAGGTTATATATACCTCTCTGAGCTTAGTGTTCAAACGCTGAGCATAGGACTGAGTCGTTCATCCAGCTTGCCCAAGGTTACCTTCAGTTATACTCTTAGTTATACTCTCTTCATTTCATGATAAGCTATAGCCAGGCCATCCAATCTTATGGAACCTGTGCCTGACTAGCCTGTTCATAGATAGGATAGTATAGAATATAACCAAGTTTTAACCTTTTGGGTTCCCGCATGTGCGAGGCATTGGGCCCGACCATCCAATCTTATGGAACATGTCTGGTCCTCTGCCAGGTTTGTTTCTCTCTGATCCAACTGTGTGCGGCATGAGTCCAAAGCCGTCCAATCTTATGGACATGCTTTGGCCTCTGCGAGAATTACCCCCTCAGAATAAAACATGAAGGGGCTGAGCCGTCCAATCTTATGGACTTGCCAAGACCCCCTCGATCCGAAGACCAAAGAAACAGAGTAAACCCAGCTAAACATGGCAACCAAGCCCTCCAATCTTATGGTACAGACCTGGCCCCTAAAAATCAACCACAGTCAAGCCCTCACGATTCAGAGCAATCAAACCATCCAATCTTATGGAACTTGTCTAATTCTCAATGCAGTTCAAGAGATAAAACAGAGCGGCCAGGCTATCCAATCTTATGGAACATGCCTGACCCCATAGGACCCATCCAACTCGAGCAAAACCACCTTTTTCCCCCCCCTTCCCCCAGATGCAACCCCTTTTCCTGAACAAGTCTGCCTTCAGTCAATCAAAAAAAATTGAAGCTGCCATTACACGTACGTTCCTTTACTTAGTCTGGGTTATGTCGTGAAAGTCAATCCCATAGTCAAATACAGGGTGCAGGCAATACACTCAGTCAGATACATAGCAAAAAGTATAAATAGGGGTTATACCAGGGTATATAGAGCGGAAGCAATGGTTACCTCTCAGTTCCCTGCCTCCAGAACTCCTGAGTTCCGGCAGAGCTCCCGCAATCGGTGGGGCAAACCTCCCACAAAGGCCTTGGCGCGGATTACGGGTTGCAATCCCGCCTGCCGCCTTCCTCTCAGAACCAAATAGACTAGACTTAGAGTAAGAAGGGCAGAAGGAGAAGGTTTGAGTCGCTCAGATACAAGAGGGGAGCTCTCAGACTCGCAGGAGGGGGCCTTGATATCTTGAATCGCCTGAGGGCTCCGGAATGGCAGCCAAAATATCCCAGCTTGGTCAAAACTCCGGGTCAGCCACTGAAGTCAAACTTCAGACGACCTCCCAGATCGCAGCAACTACCTCCTTCACAGGCCATAACCACTCCTCTAAATCTCCACGCTTCAGCAGAAACGGGCAGTCAATCAGGCAGCCCCAACGGTCAATAGCTGCAGTACCCTGTGCAACAGCTGGACCAGGTACAAAGCGCGGTGAGCGGCTACAGCACTGCCACAAGCCTGACACACCGGCGGCTTTTCCTCATGCTGCAGTATTGGTACTGCATTCGGCTAACCACCAAGTCTTTGCCCCGTAGCTAGCCTGCCGCTGCTCTGCTCAGCAGCTAGCTGTGTTCCCCGACTGTTGAGTGAGCCTGCAGTCTCGCAATTTGCCCCTCCTTGCGGCTCCACAGCAGCCTGCTCACCGCCTTACAACCGCGAGCCAACTCTCCTTCCTACGTCAGTCAGCATCTTGGTCACGCTCACCAACGTATCCGGCTACCGTCTCGGCCTAAATCAGGCTATCCTTATAGCACCTCAAAGATGCCTGACACAGCCGAGATGAAGATGGCCACACGATGGTGGTGGCAATTCCGACAGTGAAGACCTGGGCACCCCGGCAAAAGAGCCACGCCCCTGGCTACGAGTTCTGCAATGAGCATAACGCCAGGTACGCTGTCACGAAACAGCCTCTCTTTGGGGAGGTGGTGACTAACACTGAGGCAGTGAGGAAGGCACTTCACGAAGATCAACAGTGCGGATGACGAGGAGACCCCCCCCCCCCCCGCTATGCAGCTCCACGCTTCCTCCAGCGAGCAAAGTCGGACCTATCGTCAGAACGTGGAAGTATGCATCGCCCGTTTTGTCTGAAGTAGGTTCTCTCTCCCTCTCTCTTTGTGCCCTTACCACCCTCCTTTACCCAGCCTACTAACTGCTTAGTCTACCTTTAACCGCTTGACTCCGACCTGCCCCTCTCTCACCTCGTCGTTCGTAGTCTGAATGGTGCAAGCACCTGGCCGCTATCACGACCAAGTTCGACCGTATGCAAGCAAAAGCACCAGGCGCAGCTTCTTATCCACGTACCGTAAAACCCAGCACTCTAACTCCAAATCCGACATCGCTGTCGGATTCGCCCCATCCCAAAACCTCAGACTTGTACCCTTCCTCACCCGATTCTGCCAAAAATCGAGTTGGATAACACTCCTTCCCTCCCCTTCATATCCACGTTCCCGGCATCACCGCGCACCTACCTTTCTTACTAATCTTCTATTCCTTTAACCTTTCGTCCATTCTATCTTCAGATTCGGGGTCGCCCACCCCAAAATCCCCCCCTTCAAGTCTTTCCCCGCCTGATTCTGTTCAGAAAAGGGCGGTCTCCTTACTTTTCTACTCCCCCTTCTTCTTCATTCCTGCCATATCCCGGCGCACGCTTCTTCTTCACTAGCTCTCATCTCACTAGCTATTGGGGCAATCCGGCTCCAGATTCGGATGCGGTCGTCCTCGGAACCCCGGATCTGACTCCTCCCTCGCCCGAAACCACTCGCAAACGAGCGAGCTGCCCGTTCTCCACTGCGCCTCACCTATCTTTCCCCCATCTCGGTCTCTAAACACACCTGGCCCGAATCCTTGTTCGGGTTCATTCCTCTCCTTTCCCGTCTATGCCTCTGCGCACCTCTATCCCATACTAACTCGTGCTTTACTAATCCAACACAATCAAACTAACAGTGTTAATGAAATCGCCTCACCCCAAACCTTTGTTTAGGCCTCTACTCCACTCGATTCTATCGAGGACTAAGTGATACCTTGATTCTTTACCCCCACCGGCTCTTCTTCTGCCATAGCTTCGTTGTACACCCTTCTTGTCTAACTCTGACTCTACCCAACTAACCACAAAACTAACGATACTATTGAACTCGCCTCACCTCAAAACGCTAGAATCGCATCGTCCCTCACCCGATTCGGTCAAGAATTGGATGAGATCAGCATCCTTCCCTTATCTCCCCTTTTCGTTCCGCCATGCCAGTTCCTGCAAGTACCTGGCCCAACTTCACATCTACATTCACTCCCCATTTTCCTGCCCTCTCCGCCTCAGTGCCCGTCGCTTCTACTGTCGCCAGCTCTGCGCCCGGCCACGTAGTGGCCCGGCCCCTCTATCCGCCATCTTCCATCTCTCTCGAACGTACCCGGCGCACATTGTGTCTAGGTTCATTCGATGTCCTCTCCGTCTTAGCGTCCAGCCCTGTTACGCTATCGCTTCGCCCGCTGTCGCGTAGCATTATCCTGCTAGCTCCGCTGCCCGTCACTCCCCCTCACTGCCTTAGTACTGAGTGCCTGCTGCGCACTCACCCTGACCACTGCAGCTGGGCCAGCCTCACGTCCGCTTTCCCCCTTTGCTGCCTTCCACCGCGATCCTCCTCATCCCGAGGTCGGCGCTGCACTCGGCCTGGCTACCCGTTCCCACACCCGCAGAACACTTGACACCAAGCGGTACGGCCTGGTGTGCCCTGCCAATCCGGCTGTTCTACAGATGATTGCCGACAGAGCCAGCTGCCAAACGGTTTTTACAAGGCCGCCCCCCTCTTCTGCCTGCTGATCCGTCGACCGATCTGCGGCCCACCATTCTTACGCCCCCCTCACAGTGCCCTCCGACCCGATACCTTCCGCTGTGCCACTGCGCTCCTTGGCCTTTGTCGTGCCCAACCTCTAGTCCACTTTGCCCGTCCTTACCCCTTTTCCTCTAAGCAGGGCCTGCCACCCCTCCGTCCTTTCAGCAGGTAAGTCCCACTGAGGTTTCTCATAACCAGCCGTGGAGTCGAGGGCACGGGTCTCCCATGTGCCCAAGCGCGGGCCTAGGCGAAGCGGCCCAGCGCATATCCTTTGTGGTATTAGCAAATATTCAAATGAGAACTTTGAAGACCGGAGTGGAGGAGAGCCCCGCGGGCATGTTCACCCGCCGGCTCGCACGCACGTTGGACCTTTCTCGACGGGCAGGATAGGGGAAATTTGCCGGCCTCCCGAACATGCGGGGTTTCGTAAGTCAACAAAAATGAGGCGCGTGCTCGAGGCTTCCGGCTACAAAAATAATAAAATATTTAGAAACTTTTAATTGTGCGCGGGCGATGGGCGAAGGAAAAATAAAAAAAATACTAGCACCGTTCTAGCGCTGCCGATGGCAAAACCAAAAGGAATATCCTAGCGGAGCCCTTCGTGCCACTCGGAAGTTTCCGTGCCGCTGCTGCTCGATCTCGATCCCTGAATCTCCTTGATGAAAGTCCGATACTGTAACCAATAGCGCTAGGACCGAGTCTGGGCCTAGATCTGACAGACACCTAAATAAACGGACACCGCGCGACGCACCAAGCTACCGAAACGCCTTCAGAAGCCACATTGTCGTCGATGCCGTCCTCCGTACGTACGCACAGGTCACAAGCAAGCCCACCAGTCAACGAGACATAATCTTTTTAATCCCTATATGATCAGAAGGAAAAATATCTGGCCGGCGATGATGCCGACTCTTCAACCATCAACAATTATAAAGATCACGCTTGCCTCAGATCTACTCGCCCACCCACTCTTTACTCTAGTCAACCATCAACCGCGTAGACAACGGACACTGTCGCGACCCGAGCGGTACATTCAAACTTTAAACTAAACTTATTTCTGTCAATTGCAAAAACCAGGGCGGATACCCTTGTAAGGGTATTCGCGCCGACAACGCACTTTTGCTGCGGCCACTACCTTGGCTCCTTCAACGGCGCCTGCGCATAACTTCTTTGTGCCTTCCTTCAATCTCTTTACTTCGACCCCGACGTGGGTCACCACGTCGCACGCAAACTCTCTAAAACTTGACCGGATGGCATGAAGAGTCACCTCTTGACCCTTATTGGCCTGATGCTTTTCAAGTCAGGGCTGACTCAAGACCTCAAGATACCCCAGGATCTTATCTAACTTGGTGGGGGTCTCTTTTTGCTGCGGCCACTACCTTGGCGCCTTCAACGGCGCCTGCGCAGAACTTCTTTCTGCCTTCCTTCAATCTCTTTACTTCGGCCCCGCCGTGGGTTACCACGTCGCGTGCAAACTCTCTAAAACCTGACCGGATGGCATGAAGGGTCACCTCTTGACCCTTATTGGCTTGATGCTCTTCAAGTCAGGCCTGACTCAAGACCTCAAGATACCCCAGGATCTTATCTAACTTGGCGGGGGTCTCTTTTTGTGCCCGCACTTCCCGCCTACGCGCCTGGATCTTCTCCACCTCTTTGGCCATCCGGTTGGCCTCCTCCCTCCTTCTCTTCTTCTCCCTGGTCAGCTGCAACTTCCACTCCAACCTCTTCGCACCTTCTGCGGTCT
Organism: Chara braunii; assembly: GCA_003427395.1. Lineage (NCBI taxonomy): Eukaryota > Viridiplantae > Streptophyta > Charophyceae > Charales > Characeae > Chara > Chara braunii. Next base: position 1,733,581 of record BFEA01000306.1, on the reverse strand, counting down.
GACGGTCCAGGCGGTCCTCCAGCGCTTCCAGCTCCCTGACAAATGCTTCTCTCTCCTCCTGGGGCACATACAACAGTGCCTCTTCGTCTTCTCCCAGCAATAAGTTAGCCACCCACTCGCTAATCTCTTCTCCATCCACTTGTCCTCTGCCTTCGTGCCACTGCTTTCTTCCCTTTCTTCCCTACGCCTCCTTTCTAGGGGTTCTTCTTCTACCTCTTCCTCCTCTGCTGCTGCTGCTGCTTCGGCAACCCTTCTTTTATCTTCCTCCTCCTGCTGCAATCTGATCATCTCCTCCTCCAACTTCTTCTTCTTCGCCGCCTGCTCCTCCGCTATCGCCTTCAACTTCGCTTGCTTGAGGAGCTCCTTCTTCTCCTTCTTTTCCCTTCTCTCTCTCAGTATGGCGGCGAATTGCTCCTCCTGAGCTTGGGTGTTAGGGGTAGTACTCTTCCCTCCACGTGTGTCAACCATGGTGTCAGGTTCACAACCGGGCAACGGTTCCACTCCTCACCACTTAGACTCTACCCCCTGACTGGCACGACCTACTGACTCAATTTAAGGACTTACAAAATCCGGACAGGATCCTGTCAACTAGGGTCTCTAGCCTAGACCTACTCTAAGGCTGTTACTACAGGACCTGTTGCTGATCAAGAGGCATTTAAGGAGATCCCCCGTAACTCCTCAGGAATTCTTTAACGTCGCAAACAGGACGACGCAATCAGCAGGTCCTCTCAAGACTTCGACGGCCTGTTCTGCAGCCCACAACTCGGATTTTGGGCCTACCGTGCCACACCGAGCAGCCCGCCGGTCAGTACCGGTCCTTGGGAGGGTTCATTTACTCCGGGACAGTCGAGTCGCCAGACACAATCTTTAGCCCTACTCAGCCCGTGTGGGTTTGGTCAACACCTGGACAAAAGAGACTCGATGCAGAAAGAAGAGACAGACAGACTTGACTCAGCAAGTACCATAGGGTGTGTGCACATCCATAGGGCGAGGGGACAGACTGAAGGCTTGGCGAGATTATACCAGCTCCAGCTTCGTCAAAGTCGTGGTCAACAGTCTTGGTCAACACCTTGGTCAACGCTTGGTCAACGCTGTAGTCAACCCACGGTCAACTCCCGGTCAACGCCCGGTAAACTCTCCCGGTCAGCTATGGCTGCCGTCTTCTCCTTCCTTGCCACCCTTCTCCTTCTTTTCTCCTTCCTCGCCTCCTTCTTCACCCCGGCTGTCTTCTCTTTTTTTTTTTTTTTTTTTTTTTTTTTTGGCTCGTGCAAGGAACATGAGTATGGACAAAGCACAGAAATCCAGAATGCAAAATCACACTGAAGTCCAAGTAGTCAAAGCCAAAGCAGATAGTACAATGGAACCGAGTAACCATCCAATTGAGAATGATAGAGAAGAATCGAGAGTCAATGTCCATGCTCCACAGGGCAACACCAACAGCATAACCCAATGTAGCTCTCTCTCATGAGTGGCGCCAGGCACCCTATCTATTCTACAGCTACAGCCTACAACTACAGCAATGAAAAGCAACCAGACAACTTGACTACCAGCGAGTGATGATCTTAACACCAATGCCGACCTCCCTCTTCACCCAGGTACGTGTCCACTTCCCACACTCTCCCTTGTTACCCACACAGCGCCCTTCACCTCCGAAGTACCACCTTCGCCCTTCACCTCTCTGCGCCCTCTGCAGCCCGGCTATGGCCGCCAAGCGCCCTGGTGCGCAGGCAGCGCCCTACCGCMYARCGCTGGCCTGCCTCGCACCTCACTTAGCKCAGCGCAGCAGCAGCCAGCAGCTCGCATTTGCGCAGCGTGCCRGCATTGCCSGCAATGGCCAAGATCCCTGCCCACTCGCCCTGCTTGCCTATATGCCAGTGCAGCGTGTGGGCGGCCTCCCTTCAGCCTGCGTCCAGGCCCCAGTGGCTGAACMCAGGCCCATTACAGTTGGGGCCCGGGAGATGCAGTTGTGCCTCTCTCGTCAAGGCCTGTGGCCAGATTCAGACAGTGGGCCGGTTTCCCTTTGCATTTCCGGCCTCTATACCAAGCGTGCATTGTCGGCCTCACTTTCAGGAGCCCAGGGCCTAACCAACTCAGAGCCCCGGGCATTTCAGCATTTGCTGAAATCCGAAACTCGGTGCAMTCCAACCAACTGGCGTGCTGCAACTGTAAGGACCCCACTTCGTGAAATGTATGCACAGAGGGCTATTGTTGATTTGCTGGCCCGCCTTCACTTAGGGCGGGCACGAGGCTTGCTGGGGCCTTAGCCCAGAACATGTACATCATGGCAAGGCCCCTTCTTGAGGGCTCATTCCTCACATTCCATCCCCCTTAGCTTCGAAAGTCCGTTGAGATGCTTACTTCACAGGTGCCTTCCCTTTTAGCTTCCATTCATAATCTGCCACCACCTGAGGAGCTGTCTCAACCAGTTCCTCCCTGGTAAACCACCGATCTTCTTTGGGATCCGTGTGATGCCTGAATCTTACACGGTACTCTCTCTTGGGTTTAGGAGGTCTTCCTCGACCCAGCGGCTTCGCAATAGGCATGTCCCTGTGATCCACAATGTCGTCGATGTCCACTTGTCCATCCATGGTTGGGGGCAGCATTGATCTCCTGGAAGGGAATTGATCAGTCTCAGCGAAAGGTGCAAGCTTTGAGACATGAAAGACTGGGTGAGTGCGTAGATGCCCAGGGACACGAATGACATATGTGGGACCATCCAACTCTTCTCCCACTACATCTAGGACTTCCCAGGGACCAAAGTACTGCGGCATTAGTTTGCGAGAGATTCCGAACTCTTGTCCTAACTCGCTAGCCTTGACCCAGACTCGTTCCCCTACCTGAAATGTGGACTGTCTGCGATGTTGATTCTCAAAAGCGATCATCGCTTGCTGAGCTTTCTTCATATGCTCGACAGCCTCCTGCAGCAACTTCTCATACTGCACACCATACTCTAGTGTGCCGGGAGTTGCTGCGGGTCGGTTTTTATGTAGGAGGAAGTCTAGCGCTGATCTAGGCTTCCATCCCAAGTGCAGCTGATTCGGACTGACGCCGGTACTGCTATGTATAGCATTGTTGTACAGGCTGGCGATGAGAGGTAACTGCTCATCCCAGTCWTCCTGGCTCGGCTTGATGTAGTGCCTCAGCAAGTGCTGTACAACTCTATTCATTTGCTCGGCTTGTTTGTTGGCTTCGGGATGATTCCCTGAAGTCATCTGAAGTGGACTGCCCATCTGTTCTGCAGTCTTCTTCCACAGCTCACTTGTGAATCGGACGTCTCGGTCACTAATGATAGTCTTTGGTAAACCAAAGTCCCTTGCCCAGTTGTCTTTGAACAACTCGATAACATATTCCGTCCTGGCTGTTTCTGGCATCGGTATTAGTCTAACGTACTTGGTGAATCTGTCAATGATGACGAATATGTGCCTCTTACCACTCTTGCTGGTCACTAGGGTGTCCATGAAATCCATGGAAACACTCAGTCCTAGACCATCAGGAATAGGTAAAGGTTTCAACAACCCAAGCGGCGCTTGAGTTCGCAGCTTGTCCCGCTGACAGACCTGACAGGTCTCAACATACTTTCTCGCGTCATCTAACATTCTGGGCCACCAAAATCGCTGTACTAAGTTAGCACTCGTCTTCTTGTAGCCAAAGTGCCCAGTTGCGTCATGGCATTCAAGGTAGAGTAGCCCGTCCACCATCACAAACTCACTTTCTGTGGCCTTGTCTTTTGCCTGGAGTTTGCGGATGATGTCCATCGTGACAGGGTCTTCCTGATAGGCTCCGACCAATGATTGAGTTACTTCATGAGATACGCCAAAGTCAGAAACTAGCGCACCTAGGTAGTCTGCTCTACGAGATAGCGCGTCCGCAACCTTGTTGTACCCTCCCTTCAAGTACTCAAGCTTGAAGTCGTATTGATCTATGACTTCAATCCATCGCTTGAGTGCATCAAAAAGAGTCGGTTGAGTCTTGATCCATTTGAGGGTCTGATGATCAGTCCTCAGATAGAAGAACCTTCCCAAAAGGAACTGTCTCCAATGGACAAGTGCCTTGTAGAGAGCATAGAGTTCCCGTTCGTAGGTGGACTTAGCCAACTTCTTCGATGGCATCTTCTTACTCATGTACTCAATCGGTCTCAACTTTTTCCCATCCTGTTGAGCCAGCACTGCGCCAATGCTGTATTGGCTTGCGTCAGTGGTCACTATGAATGGCTTCTGCGGATCGGGAACCATGAGAACTTCATGATTCATGAGCGCATGCTTCAATCTCTTGAAAGCACCCTCGCACTCATCACTCCAGTCCCACGGTGTGTCAAGTCGAGTTAGATCAGTCAAAGGAGAGGCGATTGTAGAATAGTTCTTAACGAAGTTCCTATAGTAGCCGCACATTCCTAAGAATGATCTGACCTCAGTGACTGTCTGAGGTTGTGGCCAGTCTCGAATACTAGCGACCTTCCCATCCTCCGGCCTAATTCCCTCCGCGGATACTTCGTGACCCAAGTATAGTATCTTAGTGCGACCGAATTCACACTTCTCTAAGTTGACCTTATGCTTGTGATGTCGTAGGAGTGAGAGAACTGTCACAACATGCTTTGCGTGCTCCTCGACAGACTTACTAAAGATCAGGATGTCGTCTAAGTAGACCACGACAAACTTATCTAAATGGTCATGGAAGATCCAATTCATAGCGTGCTGGAATGTACCGGGCGCATTACAAAGACCGAAAGGCATCACTACAAACTCATACAGAACATATCTAGTCTGAAAAGCTGTCTTGTGTTGGTCCTTCAGCCTTATTGCGATCTGGTGATGTCCGGATTTCAAGTCTATCTTTGTATAGTACTTGCATCCCTGCACCCTATCCAATAGGTTGTCTATGCGAGGTAGAGGCTCCTCGTTTTTCACAGTGATGGCATTGAGGCCCCTATAATCAATGCACATCCTCAAAGTAGCCCCCTTCTTTGGTACGAATAGCACGGGATATCCGTAAGGGGAAGTACTAGGCCGAATCCATCCCTTCTCTGTCAGCTCCTTGAGTTGCTTCCGAAGTTCATCTAACTCGGCAGGGGCCATCCTATAGATCCTTCCCTTTGGGGTTTTACTCCCTGGAATGATTTCTATAGCGTGGACGCCTATCGACGACTCTTGTGGGCTCCTCGAACAGATCAGGGAACTTAGCAACGACGCGTTCTATCTCTGGGGGTGTTTTAACGGCCTCCCCCTTCTCAGAGACATAAACAAGGTACATACCCTCCTCTTCGTTTTGCTTATTGTAATGACCCGTCATAACACAGACTGAGAATACTGCTGATTTATGAAGTTATGCCGATGGAATGGATGCCTTGATGAGATTCCCGCATTCTGTTGTGTTTTCTAAGTCCGTCTGTGTGTGTGCGTGCTTGTGACCTGCTTGCCTGTCTGAGTGCTTGTTGGTGTGAGTGTGTGTGGGACCCGCAAGGGTACTTTCTTGTTTGGTAGGCCCGTAGGGCCGGTACTTACCTGTGGCCGTGGCATTGAGGGTTGTAGCAGGGAAAACACTCAAGTGGCGAAGCTAGCGGCCCTGAGGCCCTTGGGGTAGCGGAAAAACACTCAAGTAGGCGGGTAGGCCGATACTGCACCCCACAGCAGTTGACGTGAGGGGTGCTGGAGGCCGAGCAGAAAAAGACAAAGTTGGCATTTTTAGAGTCCAGTAGCGGTAGGATTGGTCTAGGCCGGTACCAGTCCAACCAGTCTGAGTCTAGAGCCTGTACGGGTAATATCAGGGTCTGCAATGATGTTTCCCTCCGAAACGGAGGAGGTACCGGTTGTTTGGAGAGGCCGAGCGGCCTRGAAGTCACCGCCCAAGAGGCAAGCAGGCCGCTATATCAAGAGGCGGAGGCAAGAGCTCCGCCTCATTCTTCAGTGTGCGAGTTGGAGCGCTAGGTGGAGGAGCGCTGGCCTCTACAGCGCTGCTGGGAGGAAGAAGCCGGGAGCTTCCACCTTGGCTATGGTGGAGCTCAGCCAGTAGGAGGAGGAGGGAGAAGGGGACCAAGGAGGAGAGTGGTAGGGTACTTACCTGGCTATGGTAGACACCATCTTCATCTCCTTGCTAGGCGCTGCATCAGGAAGGCCCCARTGGGGGTAGTGCCGCATCAAGGAAGCTCGGACAGAGTCAGGCATGGCGGTTGAGTGGGCAGCGGCATAGCTGTTGGGTGATGACCTGGAAGTAGAGCAGCGGTGTAGCTGCTTTGTGTTGTCTTTGTGCAGGAGGCTGAAGCCTCCATAGTCCGCCATAGCCTCGGCCTGTATGTGGAGGAAGAAGAAGGGCTGCCATGGCTATGGTGGACCTCATCTTGTGCCTGCAGTAGAAGTGGGATTCGGACATTGATTCTGGTTAAGCTGTTCAAAATTATTATTGTTTATTTATTGTTTGAATAAGAGAGGAGGAGATAAAGAGGAGGAGGTTGTGTAGCGAAGAAGAAGAGCTTTGTCTTGGGTCTATGCTGGAGTACATCATCTCTTTCTTCTTTCTCACTTCTTCTTCTTCTTTCCCTCTCTCTCCTCTCAAGTTCTTTCATTTCTTTTGCAATTGGACGACATTGGGCTCAAGTTCATTCATTTCTTTTCGCAATTGGACAACATTGTACTTTCTGATGATTGTGGACTTTGAAATTGGCCAGGAACGTAACATTGGTATCGGAGCGGATTCTACTTGTTGGCGAGAGTTGACTTTGCTGCCATAACCCTAACCCTAGTGGTAAGGGCTAACCACTTAGGGTTAGGGCTGAAGTTAGGGTTAAGTGGGGCAGCGTGGTAAAGGGAAGCTGCTCCCACCTGGCAGGGCCGTGTAGGGTCGACACTAGACCCGGCTAGGTTGCTTGAGTGCATGTTTGTGGTGGCGAGACACAAGGTGGGACTTGGTGATGCAATTTGAGAGAGGCGACAGTGAAGGGCACCTACAACTTGAATCTGGACTTCAGGGAAGACGAGGAGTGACTTTAGGGCTCCCCTCAAGTAGGCGAGCTTGAGGGTGGCRGCCATATCTGCACCTACGGACTGCAAGTTGCTGCTTTGATCTTCAACATTGACGGGGGATCCGGCTTTGTACTTTGGGGTAAATGTTGACCCTCCTAGATGATAGGACACTAGTGTAGAGGATGCTAATTGGGTCAGGAGGACTATGTGAGAGGGGGGTGAGTTCTTTCATTCGAAGAGCCCGGCCACTCAGGTAAGTGTCGTGCCATCAGGGTGCCCATGTGTGTGTGCATGGAGTTGGCTGCCTGTTGGGGTTCTCTGGGTTCTTCTTCCATCCTCCATAGTCTTGATTGCGTGTGAGGTGTGTGAACTGCCTACTCACCTGATGAGTGAATGAATGGAGTATCTTGTTTGCCATGCGATATCTCTCTACAGTGCTTTGTTTATTTCATTCTGAACGGCGGTAGTCTACAGGTTCTTTCTGGGGCAAAATTTCGTTTTTCAATTTAGTAGGGACAGAGTAGGTCTCTGTGGAATTCTTGTTGGTTGGGACCCGGTTCTGATTCCACTGGGACCGTTTGGGACTCAGTGGGACCGGGCCCAAACAAGAAGGCCCCCAGGCCAAATCTGTTGACGTCAGTTACCTTGCTCTATCTGATTGGGATATGGACTTTATGCTTTCGGACCAGGACACTCGCTGCGGAGGGGATCGCCGCTGGGACGTTTTATTAGACTTTACCACGCAATCCGCCACCTGACTCGCACCTTATACACCACTCAATTCTCTCTTGCATTTCGCTGTACATCTTGAATCTGATTTGCTGTGTTTTCACGGAGCTGAGGCTGGCTAGGCTTGGGAGGACCCCATACGTAGTCAGTCCAGACTGTGTGGCTGGATCAGATCTCTCTGATCTTTTCTTTTTTTGTTGTTTTGATTGCTCTCCAGTCCAAATGAATTGTCGCTCCGGCTAGGAGTTCTACCTTCTCTTCTGAATGATTTCAAGCTGTTTCTTTCATTGGGTTCTTTAATGCCTGCGTCTACACGGTTGCAAACGAGAGAGAGAGAGAGAAGAGAGAAGTTATTGAATGTTGCTCTTGAGGGAGTGAGGAGAGGGAAGAGGAGCGTTCGTCACAAAACTGAGAGGAAGTATGGACCCCTCTTGAGAGTCTTACTGACACCCTCATCCTCCATCGTGGCATCTGCAGCAGATTGGAAACTGCAGATGGACGCTGCCCCTGAGGCAGAAAAACCGCAGTATCAGTTCTTCTACGAGAAAGCCTTGAAGAGGGAGGAGGAAGAGAAAGAGAGAGAGAGAAGGGATAAGGTGCTGGCTCACGAGGCCGTCCTTAGCACCGTGTCCGCTCTGACTGATGAGGAGGTAGAAGAGAAAATAGTTCCCCTCCTCAGAGCCTTAGCAGGGGTCCAGGTTGCTGAGGACCATACTGGCCAGCTCGCACAGGTGTTTAAGCAGCTCAAGGAGTTGCGCGAAGACATGGCTAAGATGGCGCAGCAGCACCGCGATCAGCTGCAACAGTTTGCTAGTTCGCAGCAGGCTCAAATCGTCTCTTCACTCACCTATCCTGCCTCCGATGCTGCGTGTCAGTCCAGTTTTGCCCCTCTGACTACGTCTACTTCTTCTCCTTCTACTTCTTCTTCTTTGAGTGTGGTTAACAGCCAAAGCGGATCTGCAGCAAGTCCAGACTCCGCTGCTGCTGCTGCTGCTGCTGCCGCGGCAAGTGGTGGTGCAGGGACTTCTGGAACTGTTGCAGCCCCGGGCCCGGACCCAGCAATGGCTGGGCCAGGCGGCAGCTTTGCTTACATCGACAGGAAGGCGTCGCAGATTCCGTCCAAGTATGACGGAAAGGACGACGTCGAGTCTTGGATCAGCTCCATGCGGTCTTACTTTGATGTATTGGGGACACCCCTGTCCACTCAGTCGTCTATCCTGGGGACCAATGTGGAGCCCGTCGTGCGGGGTTTCCTAGAAACCCAGGCTGTCCAAGCAGGCTATAAGAGAATAAACCTGAACAAGTGGCTGAAGGCTACGCCTACTACCACACTTGAGGATCTCTTGATCAAACAAAATCCTGATCCACATGCTGGAGCTAAAGCAAGACTTAAGCTTGACAAGCTCAAGCACAGCAAGTGGACCGGCACCATGCATAGTCTGCAGCAGTACGTCAGTAAACTCTTTGCTACTCCGGATCTGGAGATGACTGCGCAGTCTTGCTTGGATGTGATAAAAGGTACAGTCCCCTCTACTTTGAAAGATCGCCTAGGGCTCGGGCTCAGCAGATATACAGATTGGCTTACCCTCATGCGGGACTTAGTCAAGCTGGAGGCACAAGACCTCCCAGGTGGATCAAGTGGCAAAAAGGCCAGTGGCCGCAAACGGTTTCCAGGCAGCAACCGTTTTGCAGCACATGATCTGCTTGAGGCTGACGAGGAGACCCTCGTAGAAGAATCTTCTCTTGATGACGATCAAGAGCAAGACTGCGGGGCATCTTGCTCTTTGTCAGCCCATGAGTCTGAGTATGTGAATGACGATGAATCCATGAATGCCTTTAAGAAGACTGCCTTTAAGAGTAAGGGACCGAGGACCACGATGAAGAATAACACTAACACTATCCTTCTTCCCAAGGGAGCAAAGATTCCACCAAAACCGGAAGATCCTGCCAC
>BFEA01000306.1:1658490-1675229 GCA_003427395.1 Chara braunii | reverse complement strand
TCGAGTGTTAGAGTGATGAGTGTGGGATATCCAGGGTGATCCAGTGTATGTGAACAGTGAGATGTTTGGGCGCTGAAGTCGCCATAGCCAATTGAGAGTGAACTCGTATCTGAAAGCCATATCTCTGAGTTTTGAGTGAGCGCATGTCGCCAGTATGCTGCGTTGCTGTTTACATGCATGAAAAGTGTGTTTGAAAACGAGTCTGATTGCATTGGCCCCAATCAAATCAATACAACAACAGAGCAGTAGTCCTCAACTCAGGTATGACTGCCTATGCTACTGTGCCTATGCTACTGTGTAGCCTAGCCTATCATCCAATCAGCTGCTTAGCGCTGTCCTAGTTGTGCTGATGACCGCCGAGGATTCTGACCACACTGGCTCTCTTCTTGCGTACCACCAGGTGAGTATCTGCCAACCTCCTGCAACTTTTTCTCAATACCAAGTCCCCTACAACCTCACCATCCTTCCTCGTCTGCGGCTTCTAAACACCAATGGCGCCCGCCTTCTTCACTGTGCCACAGCTCGCGTTGTCTTCGTGCATGGTCGCATGGCGCACGCACATGCCAGAGCTGACATGTCCAGAAAGCGACCTGCCAGACTGATCTGCCTGTGCCCTGGCCTGTCTTTCGTTTGGAGGCCAGGTTACCGTCCGGTTGGTAGGGACTGCATTTCGGCCCACGCAGTTGGGTGCGGGGCCTACCGGACCATCCTGCCAAATTTATGTGTTGTGCAGTCACTGCATGGAGTATTCAGAGCATTGCAGGTCTGACTTTTTGTGAGGAAAATCAGAAGATGCTAGACTCTTTCAGCAAAGCCACGCCTTGGCATCGCCAATATCGAGACACCATGAATCCCAGCTTGAGGCATAGAAATTGATAAAATACAAGTTACATCCGATAGCTTCATGATTATTAGCGGAATAAGAGGAATAAAAAAGTGGTTTGCAGGATTAGACAGACTGGTTCTTTCATGGAGTTGATTTATTCTCATCACAAGGAAGGTGGAAGATCCCAAATGCCAAGAGCAAGAAAACGGGTCATCCCCAAACTGCCAAAATACATAAATACAGCTGTAATGAACCCAGTCAGGAGCAAACTCGTCAAGTGTCGAAATACAAGATGACTCAGCGCTTCCAATAATCGTGAAATGTGATCTGTAATACAATGTCTCGTAACCATAGGACGAAGGAGATAAGAGGGAGATTAGACTTAGAGGGTGGAAGAGAATGTATCCATCAATGTCCACGTATACAGAACACCCTCGATTCCCACTCCTCCTTCGGGCGTCACCTCACATCCACGTCAGCAAACAGTGTCCCAGAAAGGAGTCTGACAAGATCTGATCACAACATAGTGCCACGTAGGCACAATCCTCCCATGAAGACGTCTCTGCAGCGCGCACTGTCGACAGCATCAACAGGTAAGTTTCCCCTCTCTCAATCAATCAAGCCCACAGAGATCCCTCCTTGTCGCACTCCCAATCTGTGTTGAAGACAGTGTGGCATACGCCATGTCAGCAATGCTAATGACAGCATGGCGAGTGCCACGTCAGCATCAAGAAGACGGCTGGCGCCAGAAGCAGAGAGGTGCCAGCACGCAAAGCAGCAGTCTCGCTTTGTTGTCGCACAATGCCAGCACAGAGCCAGCGTCTTGCCAGCGTCCAGCCAGCGTTAAACCAGCATCGTGCCAGCGTCAAGCAGCAAGGCAAGACTGAATCTTGACTCCCAGGGGTGTTACATACTTCAATGAGTATGGGCAGAACCAAAGATCAACCAATGTAGGATGAGCATATATGCAGCGGAAGTCTGATAACCGGACTGACTCACATAGACTGACTCACACAGTCTGACTCAAGAATCACTCCACACACGTACAATCGTGAGATGGTGGGGTCTGGGCCAAGCATAGACGATGCCCAGACCTCGTACACGCATACACAGATGAGAGGTGGGAGGAGAGACGAAGGAGGTGGGGTAGGTAGACAGCACCGAAGGTCGCCGAGATAGAATCTGATAGGTCACCGATATGGTAGTCCAAAATGTCATCCAACAAGATCAAAATGTCGAGGACAATAGGTCACCAATGTCGGAGGTACAGAGTCCAAATGTAACCGGTGTCCGAACTGTGATGCAGCCGAGTATCAACCCCAACAATCTCCAAGTCTCCAATCCGGTAAGTACCACAGTCTCAWACMACCGAAGTCCGATACTGATCTCTGTCCAACTAGTATAAGTCTCCAATCTGAAGAAGAAGAAGAAGAAGATGGAGTCTGAAGAGGAGAAGAAGAAGAAGAAGAAGAAGAAGAAGAAGAAGAAGAAGAAGGAGCCGAGGAGGAGAGAGAGAGAGAGAGGGGACTGGCGAGGGGGAGGAGGAGAGAGGCCTCCAACTCCCGATACCTCAGGCGGCTATGGCCGCCGGCACACCCAGTCGCCGCTGCTGCTGCTCGCTCGCTGCTGATGCGCTAATGCTGCGCTGCCGCTCCTCGCTGCTCCTGCGCTAAACTTAGCGCCAGCGCTGTACCGCGCTGTACCATACCGTACCGGTAGAATGCCGGTAGGTCGATCCCCTACTGAGGCTGGACCGGTACCTTTGTACCGGTGGGCAGAGGTCGGCCTCTATGCTGCGAGGCCTGACCGTGCCCTGAACCGTCCAGATGGACGGTTCAGCCCCAACCGGCGGGCGGCAGCCTCAAGAGCGCCGCCAGGCCCAAACGGTAATGTCGTTTGGGCCTGCCCGTCGGGTCTGGTCCAAGATGAGGCCTTTATGGCCTGTAGTACCCCCAAGGTCGGGCCTTTAGGCCCTGATGTGTCCCTCTAGCCCTAAGTCGGGTCCGGTAGGACCCGTGTGGCGTCGAAGATGTAACAAGGGGCCAGTGTCAACAAATAGTGTTGATGAGTTTGACCAGCCTCTGGTCCCTCACGTACGGAGGCTCAGATGGCCTGGATGTCGTACAGTTGCAGACTTCCACATGGACCGAATGCTGCCTGGATGCCTGCGTACAACCAAGTGTGTCTGATCAGTGGCCTGGACTGGGTCCATGAAGACTTTGACTCGTGAGCCTCGATTTTCCGACTTACAGTTGACTTCTGTCGTTTCAGGGGTTCTGGTCCCCCACGGTCGGACGCAGGGCCTTAGGGCCTATTCGTGGCCTGCATGCGGCCCCCTTGGCCGACGACATAGGCATATTTGAGTGGGTTATTGCACAATATCCAATTGCCAACATTTGACAGTGGATTGGCGCTCTAGCTTCATTCATTGAGTAATCGATTTTGCTTGGGGATTGATTATTCAGTCTGGAGCATCTGCAGGAACGAGTTTCTTTATGAAGATGACAGCTGAGATTTGCCCTGAAGTTAGAAAGAAAAGGAAAAAAAAGAGAAGAAAGCCTTGAGGGCTGTTGATGGTGGCCAATAAGCTAGTAATGAAATGAAATCAGATGCATCCAGGCCATATTTACACTGGCACTTTCCAAAATGTGTTTGACAACTTTGACTGCAATTACAGCCAGACCTGGATGAATCTGACTGCAGTCACGTCCAGAGCTTTGTCGAAAAAAGTCCTGGTGCGAGTATGACCTCAGTTTTTCAGTTTACACATTTTCTCTTTTCGGAGGTTACTTGAACACGAACCATGATCCTGGTGTCTAATTGTGGAAGCTGTGGAGACGCTGGCTGTGTACAGACTTTCACTCAGCCAAGACTGCTCACTGCCGTTTGATGTAAGTTGGTTTTCAACTTGTGCTTCTGGATGTAAAGATAATCATCCCCAGAGGTATGTCTAGAAGGGGCGGCATGGAAAAACCATCTGTTTGGGACATCTCAACAGATTTCGTCCTTGGGGTAACTGAACTGAGGTTTTTCTTTTCTCCCAAGGAAAAGGTCCCACTAGCAAAGAGGATTGGATTCTTTTTTTTTTTTTTATAGGGACAACGCTCCAATCTATTCGTGGGGAGCGACACAAACTGAGGTTCTAAGTGAGGACGATGGGATAAAGTATAGACGGAGGAAGTGTTCAGTTCAAATCTTGTGTCTGTCACTGTCCGGATTGCTTGTCCTGCTACTTGTCTTGTTGGGACTCCGGATTGTCCACTTGGGAATAGGGATATCAGCACGAGCAAGTGTGAAAGGGTGTGGCATACTGCGCAGCCACACGGGCCTGCAGGGCCCGACCAGCGTTTTCAGCCTAAAAGCCTGAAAACAAGGGCCCACAGGCCCTGTGTCGTTTTCAGCCCAAAAGCCTGAAAACGAGGGCCTACAGGCCCTGTGTCGTTTTCAGCCTGAAAGCCTGAAAACGAGGACCTACAGGCCCTATGTGGTTTCAGCCTAAAACCGGGCCCTCCAGACACTGAGTCTTTTCAGCCTGAAACGGAGGGCCATTTTCAGGCCCTCATAAGATCGAGTTGCCCTGAAACTTAGGCCCCAGACCAGGGTTTTAGCACAGGCCATTTTTGTCCTGTTTTCAAGACAACCTTTGTTTGAATTTCAACACCAGGGTCTGGCACGTTTTGGCATTGGCAAGAGCAGCCTCCTGGATGGGCCAGCACTATATAAGACTGGCCCGCCCTACAGGCTGGAGGCAGTCACGAGGTAGTTCATAGGAACTTCCCAGGCACTTCACGTGCAGGAGGCAGGAGGCAGGAGGCAGGAGGCAGGAGGCAGTCTTCAGGATTCAGCAGCAGCACTCTGGAGGAGCGCTGCAGTAGTAGTAGTAGCGTTAGCAGTAGTCTTCCGTGCTGGGCGCTATCAGGACCTAGAGTAGTAATGGAGAGAGAGAGATGGTTGGCGGAGGCCAGGGAGACTTACCTGTGGCGCGATAGCTCCAGCTTCGTCTTCGATGTACCTGCAACAAGGCGCCACCTTCACAGGTTAGTACCGGACTGAGAGAGTGAGAGAGAGTTCTTCTTCTTCCTCTTCTGAGTCCACCATCTCCTCCTCCCCCTCTCGCTACCTGACTTCTCAGTATCTGCAGACTACGAGAGAGAGAGAGAGATCGGTGACTTTGGGACTTGATGACATTTGGGTCCAGACTCGACATTGGGATTCAGACATTGGACGAGGGATTATTTGGGACCTGTACCGAAGACTTGGTGTTGACAACATTCCCATCTTCCCCTCTTCTTCGTCTAACCCCCCTCCTCTTCGCCTGTGTATGGTTGGGGACTGGCGCATTCTTCCTGTGTGAGCGCCAGGCCCCTTCACACCATGGAGTGATGATGATGTATGTCTGGTCTGCATGGCAACATTGATTGTTCGGATCATTGGTATTTAAGCCTTCCGCTGTGCTATCTTGTATTATGTGAGGGAGGTCGGTTCTTGTTCTGGTCTGCACGTTCACGGTATGCGACAGTTTGGTATCGGAGCGGACCTCTCAATCAGAGGATCCGCCCAATCAAGTAGCCAGCGTGCTTGGTCTATTGATTGTTGATTGATTGATTGATTGTTTATTAGTTAATCAAGTAGGACTTCGTCAAATCTCTGCAAATTTTTTTCTTTCACGCAACAAATATCTGAAAATTTCCATACTTGCGGCGCACTTAACTGGTGCGCTGTGCGCCATGCGCTCACAGGTGATGTGTGCGCACATGCGCACCGCGCGCACTGAGGGCGCACTGGCAGTGCGCTTTGGTGCGGCCGAGTGACCCCCATGCCCGCGCACCTGCGGATGCCTGACTTTTTTTTTTTGTGTGTGTGTGTGTTTGTGTGTGTGCTTGTGTGTGTGTGTGTGTGTGTGTGTGTGTGTGTGTGTGTGTGTGTGTGCGCCCTTGATACAGGCGTGTTTGTCTGCTGTGCCCAGACATCATTCCCCTGACACATCGGGCTGAACAAAACGCCTGTGTCAACGGACACTATTGATTCTCGACAGAGGGCGTTTTGTTCAGCCCTATAGGCCGTTGCTTTTCCTTTTTTTTTCCTTATTTGTTTTTGTCTTATTTTGGAAACGGTTACAGCTTCGCTCCACTGCTCTACACATGCACAAAAGACTAAAATATGGCGGTGTATCTTTCCATCTTGTAGCGGAAGATTCACTCTCATTTTGCACATTTGGAGAGTGGTGGAGCGAGGGCCATGCAACGGTAGCCTGGGGGCTCGCTTCACCACTCTCCAAATGTGCAAAATGAGAGTGAATCTTCTGCTAGAACATGGAAAGATACACCACCATATTTTTTGTCTTTTGTGCATGAGTAGTGGAGCGAGGCCCTTACATCGCACCCGACTACAGCTGGACTTGCAGACCTCATGTGACAGAGGGCCTCGCTGCACAACTCTAGAAATGTGCAAAACGAGAGTGAATCTTCCACATGAATATGGAAAGATACACCGCCGTGATTTTTGTCCGTCGTGCATCTCGAGAGTAGTGCAGCGAGGCCCAGAGGCCCAACGGATTCTGGTGGCAGGTTCGACTACTCTCCAATTTGTGCAAAATTAGAATGAATCTTTCACTAGAACATGGAAAGATACATCGCCACGTTGTTGGTTTTCAACTTGTCACGGACATTCTATTTTATTTATTTATTTTTTTTTGTAGCGAAAGCACCGAGGAGACACAACTGTCAGTTCTGTCGTTTTCTATACGTGGAATGAGACAAAAGCAAGGGTTCCACAGATGCGTCCTCATCATGACCGTATTGGACCTCGGAAAGGGCTCAGATACACTGAAGATAGCATGGAGTTGTGTACAGCGAACATGACGACACACAGGTTTTAGGTTTTGGGGCGGCGCGGCCCTGAAAAAAATTTGCGCGGGCAATGTCCTAATTTTGGCTGGGCGTGGGAACTTCGATTCACGCCCTCCCCAACTTTTTTATTTTTTTGGCTGACCCCCGAATTTTGCCCATGCGACGCGCAGGGTGCGGGCGCCAGGTGCGCAACGCGCAGTGCGCCACACGTGCGCAAGTGGCGCGCACGGGATGCGCCGCAAGTATGAAAATTTCTGATAATAGCATTTCGTTTTTCTGAAAATTTCTGATATTAGCATTTTGCTTTCACGCAACAAATATCTGAAAATTTCTGATAGTAGCATTTCGTTTCTCTGATGTTAGCATCCAAAAATTTATGATATTTGCATACATAGCCGAAAATTTCTGATGTTAGCATTTCGTTTTCTAGGCATATTAGGATAACGATAGAGGTCGTCATATTCTTGGAGACTGGAATTATTCTTCTCTGAAAGTGGAACCTCCACTCTATTTAGCGCAAAAAAAAAAAATCAAGATCGCATTTTTTTTTAAAACCGAAACTTTGTGGAACCTTGCCTAGATCTCGCTCATAGTAGTCCTCTGAAATGCCTAACTCATAGCACATCGACAGATATACAAAAAAAAAAAAAAAAAAGAGAAAGGGGGGTGATCGTTTTCTTTTATTTTTTATTTTTATTTTATTCTGTTGATTAGGACCGGGAGGAAAGTACAGTTTGGTTGGTTCCCTTCCTGCGTTTTCCCTCCCACCCAACCATTTGCCTGCATTCCCGGTTTGGTAGTGCCACGTCAGCAGTGCCACATCAGCAACAGTGCCATGTCAGCAACATTGCCACATCAGCAACAGTGCCATGTCAGCAACAGTGCCACGTCAGCAGTGCCACATCAGCAATAGTGCCACGTCAGCAGTGCGACGTCAGCAGTGCCCCACCACCATGACGGTCTAAGTTCTGGGCATGCCAGGCCAACGGGCCAACGAGTCCATTGCCAAGTACCGAGAGCGATTCCAAGCTCAGCTCGCACTGATCGAGGCTGAGGAACAGCGTCAGGTGGCAGTAGCTGAAAAGCAGCGACTTCAGGCCGAAGCTGACGCAGATGCCCAGGTCCGCCGCAAGGAGGCCCAGGATCTGCCACAGCGGCAGGAAGACGCCAGCATCGAAAAGCTCAAGTTCTGGCATTTTGAACCATCTGAGAACCACGAAGATGCTACACCGGAAGAGCAGCACAAGGAGTTTCTTGCCAAACTCGTGACCCGGTTGGTTTACACTTGTAACCACCTGCAGTCCGAGCTGGCGAATCTCCGACGGGCGGTGCGGAACCACAAGGATCTGCACGACGATGCTACACGGGCACTTGATTCCCGTGTATAGGACCAAGACCAGATGCTGGCGAGTCCAGCAGCACACCCTCTACCCGCCAATTGGAGGAACGAGTTGACCACGTAGTCCCAATACTCGGCGACATCAGCTCCTTCGCTGCACCAGCCACCATCAGCAAGCAGCTGGACACCTTGAAGACCGAGGTTCAGCAACTGCACCAGCTGCCCAACAAGGATGGCAACACCAGCGCGCAGCACTACAAGATGCAGACATTCCGCATCAAAAAGTTCGATGATTATACGCATCAAGACCCGGTACCTTGGTGGGAGGGCTTTACGACGGAACTTCGGATTCTTTTCGTCCCCGAGCACTCGTACATCGGCGCACTGTTCTTCAACTCAAAGGGCGGATGCCAGATCTGGCTCAGCCACTTGGCAACCATCCACGGCGTCCAGGTCGCTGATCTACATAAGAAGATCTCTTCGGACAAGTTGACGAAGCTATGGAAGAAGCGGTTCATCGTGGACGACGCCCCAACACTCGCCATCAACCGCCTCTTCAGCATGACTCAAGGCAACACACCAACACGTGACTGGCTCACGGAATGGCAAAAGATCGTGGCAACGCCTGATCTCGAGTTGCCATTTTCGCATCTGCGCCGAGAGTTCTACAACCGGTCATGTACCGCCTTGAGCCTCGCACTTGGTGATCGCGAGCAATACACGACCTTCGTCGAAATCATCGACAAGGCAAGGGAGATCATCAAGACCAACATGGCGGCTGCACACGAGAAGTCGGTGTGGCAGCCAACCTATGTGGAGAAAGGCATTCGGTCCGCGTCCGCAGCATGTCGCTGCAGTCCAACCGGACAACATTGTGGAAGATCCAACAGCCACCCAAGCATCACGTGAGGGAGATCAGGTGGCCGCTGTCCAGCTGCGAAGCAACAACAACTCCCGAGGAAAAGGGAAGGCGAAAACCGCATCGCCGGCCGGAAATGGACAACCAACACCATGGGACAAGTTTCACTTGACCGAGGCCGAATACAAGTGGCGCGGCCGGTATGGCTGCTGCTATTGGTGCAACAGCACCAAGCACAAGACCTCCCAATGCCCGGATCAGGGCAAGGAGGATGTTCGGCCTTGCATCAACTCGGGAAACTGAGTTGCACGGGAGGTGAGGCGACTCCACCTCTCACTCCGCAAGATTCGGCCACCTTGCTAGCGTTCTCCTACACATCTGGGGAGGATGTAAATGTTGCGAGTCCTCGGTTCACTTGAGGATTATGTTGTTCACTTAGTCCCACCGTTGGACCAACCACTCCATGTGCAACAATCTACTGCGTGCACGGCTTCACCACCATCGGCAACCGATTCGGCAGCTTCGCTGCCATCTATCGTCGGGGGTTCAATGTCATGGTCAGGATTCCCGGACTTTCAATGGATGCTCCTTCCTCCGCCCGGTCGATTGCCGAAACCGCATTGCAACGTGCTCATGGCACAATTGCGGGATTACTTGCACACTACAGTACCAGCTCCGTTGATGGACGTCGGAGTAGAGGTTGTCAACCTTCACGATTATGTTGCGAAGATCGACCGCGAGTTCAAGACACAACAGTACGACGACATCGACGCGCCATTATTATACATACACATTCAAATCGGAGAGGCGACCTGCAATGCTTTGATTGATTGCGGAGCTACTCGCAACTACATGAGCGAAGCCTTTACTACAAACGCACAAGTCAATCGACTGATGCATTGATTTCGTCCCCGTGTACTTCAGCCCCGCATGCAAGCGAGGCCGTGTCCTTCGACATTTTGGACACTCAATTCGACATGATATTGGGCATGTCATGGCTGCGAAGCAAGGATCACCTGGTGAACTTCTACCGCCGCATTGTTCACGTTTGTGATCGGAACGGAGTACTAGTCCCATGCGCGTTGCCTCCTCCTTATCCTTCAATCAACTGTCACGTGGTATCCGCCGCAAGCATTCGAGCTTCCATCACCCGAGACGACATAAAGGAGATGGCTGTGTGTTTTCTCCACGCCCTCCCTCCCCGTGACATTCCATCGACGGACTCATCATCGGACCCACCCATCACCGAGCTTCTCGACGCCTACGGCGACGTGTTCGAAGCCCCGCACGGAGTAGTACCATCTTGGCCCATTTGCCACGAGATCATCCTCAAGGTCGGGGTCGTACCTCCGCATGGTTGCATCTATCGCATAAGCGAGGAAGAGTTAAGTGTGCTACGGGCACAACTCGACGACCTTCTCGAGAAAGGCTGGATTCGGCCTAGCTCCTCGCCATACGGCGCTCCCGTTCTCTTCGTCCGGAAGAAGAACAAGGACTTGCGATTGTGCATCGATTATCGCAAGCTCAACGTGCAAACCGTCAAGAACGGTTGGGCGGCGCCAAGTTCTTCTCCAAGCTTGACCTCAAATCGGGATATCACCAACTCAAGATCCGACAGGAGGACCGCTACAAGACCGCGTTTAAGACGCAATATGGGCATTTCGAATGGCTGGTTATGCCTTTTGATCTTACAAATGCCCCTGCTACATTCCAAGCGGCTATGACAGTGGAGTTCCGACACATGCTGGATAGATTCATACTCGTCTACCTCGACGACATCTTGGTGTACAACCGGAGTTTGGACGAGCATGTGGAGCACCTGCCCACCGTTTTGGAGTAGCTACGACAAGCTAAGTACAAAGCCAACGGCGACAAATGCGAATTCGCGCGGCAAGAGCTGGAGTACTTCGGACATTATGTGACGCCGCAAGGCATCCGTCCGCTTACGGACAAGATCGAGGCCATCCGCGTATGGCCCGAGCCCACCAACACAACGGACGTTCGCTCATTCATGGGGTTGGCGGGCTACTATCAACGCTTCATCACCGAGTACTTTAGGATTGTCGCACCTATGACGAGATTACAATCGCCAAAGGTGCCATTCGTATTCGATGACGATGCACGCCGGTCATTCCAAACACTCAAGACGGTCATGCTCATGGCACCCGTCCTTAGCATCTACGACCCCACCCTGCCAACGAGAGTGACAACTGACGCTTCCGGCTATGGCATTGGGGCAGTCTTGGAATAACACGACGGCGACGACTGACACCCCGTGGAGTATTTCAGCCACAAAGTGCCTCCCATCAATTCACTTGATGATGCAAGGAAGAAGGAGCTGCTCGCGTTCGTGATAGCTCTCAAGCGATGGAGGCACTTCCTCCTTGGGCGTCGTAGGTTCACATGGGTCACGAACAACAGCCCCCATCGACCTACTACAAGACGCATGATACAGTGAGCAGCACTATCGGACGATGGATGTACTTCATCGAGCAATTTGACTTCACACCGAAACATCTCGCTGGCCTCTCCAATTGCTCAGCAGATGCACTCTCGCGACGACCCGATCTTTGCGCTATGACACATCATGCCTTCACATTTGACGAGGAACTCCAGCGACACTTCATCCGGGGGGATGAGTCCGATCCGAATTTCGCCACGTTGTATGCACAGCTACCTTCGGATCACCTGCTGGCCAGCCACTATCGCATCGTCGACGGGTACTTGCTCCTCCACTCATGAGGCAAGGACTTATTGTGTGTCCCACGAGACCGTCGTCTTCGGACTCGCCTTCTCGGCGAGTACCACGACTCGCGACTCACCGGCCATTTCAGAGTCAATCACACTATTGCACGACTTCGACAACGATTCCGATGGCGCGACCTCATTACCGATGTCACTCGGTATTGCGACTCTTGCGAAGTTTGTCGACGAAGCAAGCCCCGCAACCGCAATCCCTACGGCGAGTTGCGCCCGATGCCTATCCCACGGGAACCCGGCCTCTCTATTGCCATGGACGTCACTGGTCCATTTCCCCGCAACCGCCTCGGGCACGACGGCATCCTCACGGTCGTTGACCGTTTGAGTAAGTACGAGCAATTTCTCCCTTGCAAGTACTACGCCACGGCTCCTGAACTTGTGCGCCTCTTGCACACCGGCTGGATTTGCAGCCACGGCGTACCAGAAGACATGGCAGCGACCGCGACACTCGCTTCATGTCGGCCTTCTGAACTTCTCTTATGCAGGAATCCGGCACGAAGATGAAACCAAGTTCGGCTCGGCATCCACAAACGGACGGGCAAACGGAGTGGGCACATCAAACCGCTCAAATGATGCTTCGTACGCTCATCCGTCCGGATCAGAAGGATTGGGTTGATTGCCTCCCCGACATCGAGTTTGACTACAACACTTTGTTGCATCCGGCGATCGGCGTGACTCCATTCGAGTTGCACCACGGTGGCCGGAAAGGCCGTATCTTCGCTGATCTTCTCCTCCAGCGAACAGCCGACATAGACGCTGCTTGCTCCCCCGCTTCCGTGTCCCATCCGCTCCGGTGATCTGGTTTGGGTCTCCGCAGAAGAGTTTGCACTCGAGCAGGATGTTTCGCGCAAACTACTCCCCACGTGGTTTGGACCATGGCCCGTAATATCAGCCGCGGGTGATGAGCCCGATGGCCCCTCATTTGTGATCAACATCCTCCCACATCTGACGGTCCATCCACTCTTTCACGCCTTGAAGCTGGCAACATATACACCAGCTAAGAGCGACGACTTCCCGGACTGAAGATCGCAAGATTCTCCATCTATGGATGGTCATCAGGAAGTTGACCGCGTCATCACGGATCGCAAGTACGGCAGCAAGCCTCGACAGTACAAAGCTACCTTCAAAGCATGTGATCCCGAAGACACTCGATGGATTTCAGGAGCAGATTTGAAAGCATCCGCACCGCTGATGTACGCTCACTGCGAACGACAAAGGTTAGCTAAGGGAGCTTCACAACCTGCCCCTCCCACCCGGACTTTGGTCCCTCCCTCAGACAGACAGCTTCGCCCTGGCAGGTAAGCTCGGTCTTTCAAGGAGGGGTGGGTGTGGCATACTGCGCAGCCACACGGGCCTGCAGGCCCCGACCAGCGTTTTCAGCCTAAAAGCCTGAAAACAAGGGCCTACAGGCCCTGTGTCGTTTTCAGCCGAAAACAAAGGCCTGCACGCCCTGTGTCGTTTTCAGCCTGAAAGCCTGAAAATGAGGACCTACAGGCCCTATGTCGTTTCAGCCTAAAACAGGGCCCTCCAGGCCCTGAGTCTTTTCAGCCTGAAACGGAGGGCCATTTTCAGGCCCTCATAAGATCGACCTGCCATTAACTTAGGCACCAGACCAGGGTTTTAGCACAGGCCATTTTTGGCCTGTTTTCAAGACAACCTTTGTTTGAACTTCAACACCAGGGTCTGGCACGTTTTGGCATTGGCACGAGAAGCCTCCTGGACGGGCCAGCACTATATAAGACTGGCCCGCCCTACAGGCTGCAGGCAGTCACGAGGTAGTTCATAGGAATTTCCCAGGCACTTCACGTGCGGAAGGCAGGAGGCAGTCTTCAGGATTCGGCAGCAGCACTCTGGAGGAGCGCTGCAGTAGCAGTAGTAGCATTAGCAGTAGTCTTCAGCGTTGGGCGCTATCAGGAGCTAGAGTAGTAGTGGAGAGAGAGATATGGTTGGCGGAGGCCAGGGAGACTTACCTGTGGCGCCATAGCTCCAGCTTCGCCTTTGATGTACCTGCAACAAGGCGCCGCCTTCACAGGTTAGTACCGGACTGAGAGAGAGAGAGAGAGAGAGAGAGAGAGAGAGAGAGANAGAGAGAGAGAGAGAGAGAGAGAGAGAGAGAGAGAGAGAGAGAGAGAGTTCTTCTTCCTCTTCACCATCTCCTCCTTCCCCTCTCGCTACCTGACTTCTCAGTATCTGCAGACTACGAGAGAGAGAGATTGGTGACTTTGGGACTTGACGACATTTGGGTCCAGACTCGACATTGGGATTCAGACATTGGACGAGGGATTATTTGGGACCTGTACCGAAGATTTGGTGTTGACGACATTCCCATCTTCCCCTCTTCTTCGTCTAACCCCCCTCTTCTTCGTCTGTGTATGGTTGGGGACTGGCACATTCTTCCTGTATGAGCGCCAGGCCCCTTCACACCATGGAATGATGATGATGTATGTCTGGTCTGCATGGCAACATTATTTGTTCGGATCATTGGTATTTAAGCCTTCCGCTCTGCTATCTTGTATTATGTGAGAGAGGTTGGTTCTTGTTCTGGTCTGCACCTTTACGGTATGCGACAAAGGGCCTCGCTCCAGTACTCACCACATGCACAAGAGACAAAAAATGTTGCGGTGTGTTTTTCCATGTTCTAGCGGAAGATCCGTTCTCGTTTTGCACATTTGGTGAGTAGTGGAGCAAGGCCCAAAGTCATGCTTATATTAAGCGTGGTGAAACGGCAACCGATGAAGGTAACCACATGTGTCTTCCATGAGTGACAGTATCCTCACAATCAGAGTCTGCATCCAGAAAGGCTGTGTTGTGGAATTGTTGGGAACTGTGGGAATTGTAGGAATTGTGGTCGCAATGTGGGACCGATCCTTTGTGTATTGTGTCCACACTATTTGGGGAAACCTTGTACCGATGAATTGGGGGGTGTCCGAGCGGGGCCCAATGACAATTTGTATTGCACCTGGAATATGTTGGTAGACCTTGTCCTCGTTGAGAGACGAGGTAAGCAAGGTTTAGAGTCTATACGCTAACCTCCTGCTTTCTCATCATGGAATATTGAATGATGTTTGTATGGCTTGGCACGTGGAATATCGATCTGGCTGACATAATCGAAATGTGTCTCTCAATAAGGACACTAAAAGGGCCTTTACCCGATTCAGACCCTGTTTGACGAATGCAGCATAGTGGGGTCACTCGCCCAGAACCCCAATCGTGAAAAGCAGATCAACAGGCATGTTCTCTGGGTCAAAAGTCACATCCTAACTAAAGTGAAAGTCAATGCTAACGTTCACAGTTGTGCCCCTGGACGTACAGTTGTAATATTCAGATATGGGAGTTACATCTGTTCATCCAGGGGATGTGCAGGTCATGTCTGTTCGAGTAGTAGATGTGTCTGTTCGTGCAGTATGTGTGTCTGTTCGAGCAGTAGGTGTGTCTGTTCAAAGGAAGTCCAAAGGATAAAGTCCCAGTCAAGATTCAAGTCAAAGGGAGAGTCTAGATTCAGGCATCAAGTCCAAAATTCAGGCCAGATGGCCGCAGCAGCAGCAGACCCTGAAGGGAAAGTACTGGGACACACACCATGCGGAGGTCTGGGAYTGAAGGAGGCCCRAAGTGCCAATRCAGACCTCGCAAAGGGAGGCCAGCAGTATAAAGAAGYAGGCTAGCCTCCCTTGAAGACAGATCCCCAGTGGCATTCAGGCGTGGAAGTGCTGAAGGCACTTGTGCGCTGGCTGGCTGGGTGAGCGCTGGCAGGAGGAGCTGCGCTAAGAGAGGAAGAAGGCTGGGCGCTGGTTTGCAAGTAGCAGCCATAGCTGCCCTAACTAGTTAATGTAGTTAGAGGGTTAGTAATTAGTCTTCAGTGAGTAGCATTCAAAGTAGATTATCGTAGAAGGAGTGTGCATGCATGATGAGAGAAGAGAACTGAGACAGAGATCTTGAGGGAGAGAGAGAGAGAAGGGGCAGGTGTACGATGTTGGCTATGGTGGAGACATACCTGTTCTGTGTTTAACTTGTTGTTGAGAGGTGGCGCTGGATGAGCCAGGCCTCACATTGTAGTTGTATGAGAAGGAGAGACATATCGCACTGTTGGTTCTTGAACTCGAGATACTCTTATAATGTGTTGGAGATCATATAAGCTGCGCATCTTGGTTCACATCTCATCTTTACTTTGTGCTGTGTGATGGTTCATAATCTGTGTGATTGGTAACGTGGCATGCATTGTGATACACTCTGGCAAGTTGTGGACAGTCAGGTCGCTTGCAAACTTGGTATCGGAGAAGTACTTGTTGCACTCACTACGCTGGCATGAGCAAGGCCGGCGAGAGGAGGAAGAACACTGGCTTGAGGATGATGCTGGCGATGGTGGAAAAGTGAGCGGACGTTGATTGGGATAGGGGAGAGGAGTAGGCCGAAGAGGAAGGGGCAGAGGTACTTACCTGGAGTGCTGGAGTGCGGAGCGATGAGGAGCCTCCATCGACGACAGCTGCGAAGAGAGAAGAACCCCTCGAACCCTTACCTGGCTGCATGAGTGTGTGTATTGTACCTTTACTCCTCTACCCCTCTGGAGGTCGCTGCTGCTGCTATCCATCCAAGGTATGGTCTGGTCTGAACGTGTGTCTGGTCACGTCAGAGTCAGGAGTGGTCAGTGTCTTGTCCGGTCCTCTCTTCTACCCCTCGGTTTGACATCTGTAGGAGGTGGTAGTAAGGTAGGAGAGCGCTAGTTGGTAGTGGTTGATTACCACTTCAGGGTGCAAACATGACATAAGGCAAAACCATCTGGGCAGTGATAATCTGTGTAACCGAAGTACAGCCCAGGCATCTGACACAGTATACACTCCAGCTTCTCACTGCGCAAGGGGACAAACACCTGCATGGGTCCTGGGGACCAACTCACGCAGATGTGCATACATCAAACATCGTCTTCACACTCAATGGACACAGTTGCCACACACGAGACAAAGGTAGATGAGAATAGGACCAAGACCCGTCACTTATATTATCAAAAATTATGATTACAATGAGTTCACAGTTCCCTGAGTCAACGCGCTTCAGCGCAATACCAATCCCACATCAGATACATCAATGCCACCTTCGTCACTTGCTTCTAGC
>BFEA01000306.1:1628636-1649569 GCA_003427395.1 Chara braunii | reverse complement strand
TTTATTGTCTGAAATTCGTTATTGTTAAAACAGCGATTCCCAGAGTTTGGGATAAAAAAAACAACAGCATCTCATCCACGTTAGACAAAGTTCAGTAGTAGTTTGGGGGTGGTCTCTTGGTGGACCAGCGGAGGACTACTTGTGCTGTCATCCACCATGGATGACTATCCCATGCAAGGATTACTGGCCCTTTCTGTCTTGTTGGGGCCCCTCTTTAGAGTCTTCTTTCCCCTGGGTTTTGGGAGAATCTGCACCTCCCGAATGATGATGAGATCTGGTGCTGTGAAGCCAGGGCCCACGCCTGCAGAACAGGCTGAAGTGGAACGCCGCCAGGCTGAAAAAAAGAAAGAAAAAGAAGAAAGAAAAAAACAAAAAGAAGAAGAAATAAAGAAGAAAGTGCAGATAGAAGAAGAGAGAATGAAGAAAGAAATGAGAGAAAAGTTGGAAAGGGAATTGAAAGAAGAATTGCAGACTATTGAAGAATAAGAAGAGCTCGATGATGAAGGAGATAGACTCATGAGGCAGCAAACGGAAACGGGAGAGACTAGCCAGACAGGTGGGGAACTCCAGGTTAAACCGCTGGATTGGTATAACCAATATGCCTATTCCGGCGACCGAATTGAAGAGACGGAGGAGGAAAGAGATACGTTCGTTGCAAAACTGGCATCCATTAAGGATCAAAGGGAAAAGGAACTCTTGCAGAACTGCATATGAAAATGTTAGCAGCAAAACTGCAAGAACTGGATGAAAGGAAAAGACTGCAAATCGAGGGCGCAAGGCTACAAAGAGAACTGCAGGATAAAAAAGATAAGCAAGTTGCAACAGAAGAAAAACTAGCCCTCTTAATAGAAACAGTCCTACATACAAAGCAAGAGTTAGAATCAATGAACATAACTTTGCAGAAAGTTGAGACCCACCAGTATGAGTTTGAGGGAGTCTGGAACACCTTTCTACAGAAGTCCGCAAAGGACGTTGATCAGCACATATAGTCATACATTCAGAAATTAGATAACCATATTACACAAACCTTTACTTCGGCCGTGATTGAGAAGATAGTTCGTGGCAACGATGGCGGAGGAGGAGATGGAGACGGAGATGGGGGTGATGGTGATAAGAAAGGAAAAGGAGTGTTGCGAGAAGACAGTGGGGATGTGAGGAAAATTAAAGATAAAGTGTCGTGGACCTACACCGGCAAGAGAGAGGAAAGTGTCTTACATTGGATTGCGGCCGTAGAGTCCTATGTGTACGGTCAGCGCATCCCGTATTGGGATAGAGTGTTGATGGCCACTTCGTGCATGGCCGACAATGCGATGAGCTGCGCCATTTCGTTGCAAAAAGAAGCAAACTGCCAAACCATGATCGAATATTCACAGCAAACAAGAATCGAAGATTTCTTTAAGGCAGTAAGAGAATGATTTGAAGATAAGAATCTGGCTCGCCGAACTGAAATGCTGATTTTAAATATTGCGGATCGAAAATGGAAAAGTGCGTTTGCACTTAAAGCAACGATGGATGAATTTTTGCAATGCGCTGAACATGGACTGACTCCTACTCAAATCCTCAATAACTTCGCAAGAGCATTGCCTGACCCCCTCCAAAGGAAGAGGGGATGACCTCCGAGAAGTTCAACAAGATCGCTATAGATCATGCTGGCTTCTTGGCTGAAGCAAATTACTGCCATTATTGGAAGGATCTGCAAGCGGGTAAAAAGTGGTAGAACCGCACAATCTCAGGGAACATACCTGGGAAAGACAACCTCCTTCTGACCTTTGAAGAAGGTGTTGAACTCTTTCCTATGACCAAATAGATAATGGTCTGGAGGGAGGACTCAACGGCACGGTAATTCAGGAGGGGGACTACGAGGCCGTTGCAGCCCGCGGGGGAAGGCGATAAGCAAGAGGACGTGGCCGAGGAAGAGGAGGCCGCGGACGCGGTGGAAGAGGACCCRGTACCCAAAGGGGTGGTGGCGAAGGTAGCTACTACGTAGGTGGAAGGGGCAATGGTCCCTCGCAAGGCGGCCGAGGTTCGAATTCCACCTAGGGAAGAGGACGAGGCGGATGGTATGGTACATGGGACAAACCATATCCACCCCATCCAGGCGTGCCCGAAGGGGAGCCTTGGAAATAACTAGGGATCACAGAGAAAGTTTGGCAAGAAAGGAAAGTCGTCGATCAGTGCCTCAAATGTGCTGACCCCAACCACATTGTTTCTTACTGTCCAGACTGTAAGATACTAAAAGGGAACAGCCAGTAGGGGTCTCAGTTGCCTCTACGGGAACTTCGAATGTCGAAAGAAAGACATCCTCCCATCCGAAGGTTCCACTGGCAGAGACTGAAGAGGAAGACAGTCCCCACCTAGTTAACTGTCCAGAGGTAGTAAGTGTGTGTACCTCTCTAGGTGGATCCCTCGCTGGCATGGGTGATGAGTTGGTCGTTCGTCGCCAAGCCTGGACTGAGATGAAGAAACGAAGAGGACAGTTAATAATTGCAGATCTTGAAGTTAATAAAATAAGAGTTGGAGGAATGATTGATAGTGGATCGACTCGCAGCTATATCAGTAAGAAAGGATTGCAGAAGCTGCGTCTCGGACTTAAGGTAAAGCAATTGGCTGAGCCCGTGGTGAGTAAACTAGCTAATAGTACAGTAACTGTAATGGATAGATATGTTGAAGGGGTTAAGATAGACTTCCGGCTCGAAGCAGAGGGGAAGGTGGAACGCGTTCTCCACTCTCTGACTCTCTTGGTGGAAGATGATCTTCCTTTGACATTCTTTTAGGAATGGATGGGGGTGAAGCTGTAGATGCGGATATAAAGTTAAGGGATCATGAGTGTTGGCTCCCTAAGGAAAGCAGCTTAGCTCATTGTTGTATGAGTGCCCCCGCGTTTGCCCGCCATGTGAAAAGGTATAATTTGTATGATCAAGTTGTTATTGCATTTGTGCGCCCAGTAAAGGAGGGTGAAGCTAAAGAAGAGGCCAAGTCCCCAGAAGTTGAAAAAATCTAGAAAAATTCGCAGATGTGGCAGAAGCCCCAAGCGGTGTAGTTGAGAGACCGATCAAACATCGCATTGATATCATTTAAGGAAGTCAAATTCCTAAGGGGCCTATATATAGAATGTCACCTAAACAGTTGGACGAACTGCGAACCCAGCTTGATGAGATGCTAGAAAAAGGATGGATAAGGCCTAGCTCCCCGCCCTACGGTGCGCCTGTGCTATTTGTGCCGAAGAAAGATGGTGGGGTACGCATGTGTATAGATTATAGAAGGTTAAATGATATAACAATAAAAAATGCCGAGCCACTACCACGAATAGACGATTTGTTGGATAGGGTGCAGGGTTGTAAGTATTTCACAAAGATTGATTTGAAATCTGGTTATCATCAGATTGAGGTAGAGCCAGAAGACCAATACGAGACTGCCTTTCGAACAAGGTATGGGCACTCTGAGTTCATTGTGTTGCCCTTTGGTCTTACGAATACCCCTGCAACTTTCCAAAGAACTATAAATGAATATTTTCGTGAATGGCTTGATAAATTTGTTGTAATATATCTTGATGATATTTTGATTTTCAGTAAAGATTTGAAATAACATTGCGAGCACCTTCGACTTGTGCTAAATAAATTGCGTGAGGCAAAGTTGAAACTAAACCCAAAGAAGTGTGAATGGGCTAAGCGTCAGGTTTTATATCTAGGGCATGTACTTGATGGTGATGGAATCAAACCGGAAGACACGAAGATTGTGGCAATTCGCGATTGGCCTAACCCACGCACTTTGACTGAATTGCGGTCGTTCCTTGGGTTAGCCAATTATTATCGAAAATTTGTAAGACACTTCACGATAATTACTGCTCCCCTTCGGAGATTGCTTAAGAAATAAACAATCTGGAAGTGGGATTCAGTGTGTACAACCTCGTTTAAACGCTTGAAGAAATGTCTGATTAACGATCCGGTTCTAAAAGTCGCTGATCCTTCTTTGCCCTTTGTCGTCACAACCGACGGTAGTCAGTATAGGATAGGCGTTGTACTCCAATAGGACGATGGGAATGGATACAGGCTTGTTGAGTTTATGTCCCGACAACTGCCTAATGAGAAAGTCGCCGCTTCTACGTATGAGAGAGAGTTGTTTGCTCTTCGGGAAACCCTGGATCACTGGCGACACTATCTCTTAGGGCGCCACTTCAAAGTGCACTCGGGTCATGAGACAGTTCGTTGGCTCAAGACGCAGGCCCGGATGACACCTAAGTTGACTAGGTGGGCCGCTGAGATTGATCAATATGATTTTGAGTTGAAGCCAGTTAAGGGTAAGTATAACGTTGTTGCTGACGCTCTAAGTCGAAGATCTGATTTCTTTGGTGCCATTGTAACATATCTAGATGTGGGCACCAATTGGCAAGAAAAAATTAGGAATGCGCATTCCACAGATCCTGTTTATGGCGCAATGATTAAGCGTATACAAGAAGCGCCTCAAGAGTTTCCTAACTATCGTATAACACAGGGACTGTTGTTCGAAAGAACAAATGTGCACGATAGGCTTTGTATTCCAAATGTGGAAGAAATCAAAAGTCTGATTTTGGGAGAGTGTCACGACACCGAAGGCCATTTCGGGTGGAAGAAGACTGCAAACCTTTTGCGTTCCTACACCTGGCCTCGCATGAAACCCGACCGCATTGCATATGTGCAGGGCTGTCAAGTGTGCCAAAGAAATAAGAGCACCACGCAGCCTCCCCTTGGTCTACTTAAGCCTCTGCCTATTCCAACCGGTCCAGGAGACTCTGTGTCCATGGACTTTATGGACACCAAGATAAAAAGCAGGAATGGAAAGACGCAAGTCATGGTCATCGTCGACAAATTTAGTAAGTATGCTGTCTTCGTAGCTTTACCAGTGGAAGCAAAAATGGAACTGGTAATCCGGGAGTTCTTAAACCATTGGGTGAAAGACTATGGGCATGCCTTGACAATTGTGAGTGACAGAGACACAAGGTTCACAAGTGAACAATGGCAGCAACTAATGAACATTTATGGCTCTAAATTGACTATGTCATCAGGCAGACATCCTGAGACAAATGGCCAGACTGAGCAAATGAACAAAATTCTGCAACAAACATTGCGCATGCACATACCGACCAGATTGATTGGGATGAACATTTGCCAAAAGTTGCTAGTGCCTATAACAACTTTGTTCATCTGTCCACATGCAAGACTCCGATGGAGTTACATTTGGGATGGCGTCCGCGCAGGCCTATTGATCGACTAAACCCTGATCAAGTGCATAAGCTTTCACTATGAACTAGTGAATTTGCTATTCAATACCAGAAAGACATTGAAAAGGTAAAGGAAAATATTGTCAAAGCACAACATCAGATGATTCAACAGGTAAATAAGCACAAAAGACCTTCTCAGTTCGCTGTAGGTGATCTGGTATGGTTTAAGTCTAAAGAGTTTGTTCCTGAATAGAACATCTCCCAAAAGTTATTTCCAGCTTACAAAGGACCTTGGCAAGTTCTTGATGTGATTGGAGATGTGGATGGACCTTCTTATGTAATTGAGATTCCTCTACATTTGCATACGTATCCAGTATTCCACACCTCAAAGCTTTTACCTTGCGTAACAAATGAGTTGTTTCCCAGTCGCAGATCGACGATGCCTCCTAGTATGGATGGGAAATATGACATGGATAAGATTGTTGCTGAAAGCACTCTTCAAACTGGATGTAGAGGCAGACCCCAACAACAATACAAAGTAAGATTTGCATATCAGGACCCAAGTGAAGATCGCTGGTTCACAAGAGAAGAATTAATTGAGTCTGCGCCTCATATTGTATCCGCTTATGAAAGAGCGAGAAGAGGAATAAATATTATAGATAGATGAAGGTTTTCTCAGAGGACTTCGAAACTAGGCCGGCGAGAGTAAAAGGGCCTTTACCCGATTCAGACCCTGTTTGACGAATGCAATATAGTGGGGTCACTCGCCCAGAACCCCAACTCGTGAAAAGCAGATCAACAGGCATGTTCTCTGGGTCAAAAGTCACATCCTAACTAAAGTGAAAGTCGATGCTAAAGGTCACAGTTGTGCCCCTGGACGAACAGTTGTAATATTCAGATATGGGAGTCACATCTGTTCATCCAGGGGATGTGCAGGTCATGTCTGTTTGAGTAGTAGATGTGTCTGTTCGTGCAGTATGTGTGTCTGTTCGTGCAGTATGTGTGTCTGTTCGAGCAGTAGGTGTGTCTGTTCAAAGGAAGTCCAAAGGATAAAGTCCCAGTCAAGATTCAAGTCAAAGGGAGAGTCTAGATTCAGGCATCAAGTCCAAAATTCAGGCCAGATGGCCGCAGCAGCAGCAGACCCTGAAGGGAAAGTACTGGGACACACACCATGCGGAGGTCTGGGAYTGAAGGAGGCCCRAAGTGCCAATRCAGACCTCGCAAAGGGAGGCCAGCAGTATAAAGAAGYAGGCTAGCCTCCCTTGAAGACAGATCCCCAGTGGCATTCAGGCGTGGAAGTGCTGAAGGCACTTGTGCGCTGGCTGGCTGGGTGAGCGCTGGCAGGAGGAGCTGCGCTAAGAGAGGAAGAAGGCTGGGCGCTGGTTTGCAAGTAGCAGCCATAGCTGCCCTAACTAGTTAATGTAGTTAGAGGGTTAGTAATTAGTCTTCAGTGAGTAGCATTCAAAGTAGATTCTCGTAGAAGGAGTGTGCATGCATGATGAGAGAAGAGAACTGAGACAGAGATCTTGAGGGCGAGAGAGAGAGAAGGGGCAGGTGTACGATGTTGGCTATGGTGGAGACATACCTGCTCTGCGTTTAACTTCTTGTTGAGAGGTGGCGCTGGATGAGCCAGGCCTCACATTGCAGTTGTATGAGAAGGAGAGACATATCGCACTGTTGGTTCTTGAACTCGAGATACTCTTATAATGTGTTGGAGATCATATGAGCTGCGCATCTTGGTTCACATCTCATCTCTACTTTGTGCTGTGTGATGGTTCATAATCTGTGTGATTGGTAACGTGGCATGCATTGTGATACACTCTGGCAAGTTGTGGACAGTCAGGTCCCTTGCAACACGGTTTCCTAGCGAGCTGGGAGTCGCAGTGCCTTCCATACAAACTAAGGAAACTTGATTTGGAAACTTGGAATGGTAGCTTTCCTTCTCCATTTACTTGGAGGGAGATAATGGTGGGCTGTCAACCTTATACAGAGAGCACTATTGGTGGCGCTCTCATTTCAAATTACATTTGATACACCCAGTCTGTTTCGAGAAAGGTGGAGATTTCATTATCTGTATTCATGGTGAATGATTCTATGTGTTGAAATGCAGACCTTCGGAATTACCTTGGGCCGGTTAGTTCGATGATGATATCTCAGGGCTGTCACCCTATCAAAAAAAAGATTGATGGGAGGTGCATGGGGTGCTGTTATTCACAATGCTTGGGGTAAGTTGGTTGCGGACTTATGGAAAATGTATTGGATCAGTCAGATGTTAATACGGTGGTCTCTTGGGTGTGGTTGTCTGCCCTGTTGGACGTGTTGGTGCGGCGTTGTCGGTGTGTACTAATGTAGACACGAAGATAGCATTTATGGAGCTGCACAGTGTTGGGCCCGTGAAGTTGTTTGACACAGCTGGTATAGACGAGCAAGGTACGCTGGGGGAGAAGAAACGCCAGAAGTCACTAAATGTCCTGAAGGAATGTGACCTGGTCTTGCTGGTGGTCGATCCTCTGAAAGGTTGTGAATGGAACGAAGGTAAGTGTCCTTGTTAAAACCATTGGTACTCTTACCCACTGAACCTCTACAGGGCCTGGGCACTGCAGATTTTGCCCTGGTACTTGTAGACAAGAAAAATGAACAGTGCAGGTGTCGTTTGAGTGGTGGTTTTAGTTGTAGAAAAAAAAGAGTCATTCCTTGATGTCTGTGCATCGTCCCTACGTGTCAAAGCCCATTACCTTTTTTTTTTTTTTTTTAACCACTAGTACCTTTGGCGCGTGGGAAAATAGCGGGCCTCCGGTGGGCCTCCGACCTTTTTGGAGGCCGAAATGAAACGACGGCCGCCGATCAGATTTATCAATGGCAGCCGTCGTCAGGCCCGCCCTCCGAAACTTTGGAGTTTGGGAAAACGTCCACTTTTCCCAATTTTCGCACGCACCAAAGGTACTAGGGCTTTAAGCCCATGCAAATCTTAATTCTCTGGAATATTCCAGCCTTCTTAACAGGATGTTTAAAGTATGGATGTTCTCTGCCTATGATCTTGGTCTCCCTCAGCTGCATTGTTTACTTCAGAGGCTGAAGAGGGTGAGAGTGGTACATTTCAGAAGATGGAGGAAAGGCTAGAGAGTGCAGAGCTTACATTTAGAGAGCTGTATGTTTGAAGAAGCACTATCGTTATGAGTGCTCAGAATGAGTGCTGCATTTCGGCTGTTTATATCCAAGCCTTCTCTTCTTCTTTTCCCATGTTCATCCTTTGTGGGTGGTTTCTCCCCATGATTGTGTGTGAGCAAGAAGGGAAATTCTTCTATGTATGTCGCCCTCCTTGGCATCTCGATTGGTGATGATGAGTGGGTTGTCTGAGCCCTGAAATCGTGTACAAGACTACACGTAGCATATATAGTATGTACGAGTGGGCGCTGGAAATCATGACATTGAATGAAATCCAAAGCCAAGGTGCCAAATCCGTGTGGGTTGCAGGGACTTCCGCTCTATTGATTCAAAAACATGAGCCAACCATCAGGCTGTGGTTCCCCTTAGGTGCGGTAGAGTCTATAAATTCTGAATCGATAGATTCAAATTTCAGAAACATGAGGCACCCATCAGGTTGTGGTTGCAGTCAGGTGCCGTAACATCTATAAATTCTCAATGCCGAGCTACCATATGTATTTTTTTCAGTGAGTTGGATTGGTTGATTTCAGACTTCCTCCATTGTACTGTTGTTTCTCTCCCCTGTGGTGATTCCTGGATCTGCTGTGACGGGCCTGAGGCAGAGCAGCGAGGTCAGGGAAGAGAGAGGGAGGGAGTGAGAGCACACGCACACACTCACTCAACTCGATACGGACTCGACACAACTCGACGGACGCAGACACAAAGTGGCGAAGTCGCAAAGTCGCAAAGTCGCGAAGTCGCAAAGTTGCAATCTTGGGTTTCGAACACAATGTCACAGCAAGTCACACTGAAGCACAAGCACTGAGGCTGAAAACTGAATGCCCGAACTCAGCTTGAGTCCGATCTTAAGTACCAGACTCAAGTTGAGTCCCGAGGGCAGAAGTGCAATTTGCCCCGGGGCTGAACTGAAAATCGAAGGTCTGAGTCTGGGCTCCAGAATGCCGGATGGTGCCAAGTATCGAAATCCAAAAGTGCCAGATGTTACATGCTGCGCCTGCACGGGCCATTTTCAGGCCCGTGTTGTTTTCAGCCTGAAAGCTGGGCCTACAGGCCCGTGTTGTTTACAGCCTGAAAGCCTGAAAACAAGGGCCTACAGGCCCCGTGTTGTTTTCAGCCTGAAAGCCTGAAAACAAGGGCGTACAGGCCCTGTGTTATTTCAGTCTAAATCAGGGCCTTTCCGGCCCTGAGCATTTTCAGGCCCTCATCAGTTCGACCCGCCCTGAAACTCAGGCAACAAACCAGGGTTTTAGCACAGGCCATTTCAGGCCTGTTTTCAAGACAACCCCTGGTTGAGCTTCAACGCCAGGGTCTGGCACGTTTCGGCATTGGCAAGAGCAGCCTCCTGGACGGGCCAGCACTATATAGGACTGGCCCGCCCTGCAGGCAGGCAGGTAGTTCCTAGGTACTTCCCAGGCACTTCACGTGCAGTTCAGGAGGCAGGAGGTAGTCTTCAGGATTCGGCGCTAGCAGTAGTCCTCAGCGCTGGGCGCTAGTCGCGTTAGCAGTAGTCTTCAGCGCTGGGCGCTCTTAGGAGCTAGAGTAGAACTAGAGAGAGAGAGAGATTGGGCGGAGGCCAGGGATACTTACCTGCAGCGCCATAGCTCCAGCTYCGCCTTCGAGGTACCTGCAGCACAGCACCATCTTCACAGGTTAGTACCTGGCATATGAGAGAGAGAGAGTTCTTCTTCTTCCTCTTCTCAGTCCACCATCTCCCTCTCACCCTCTCGCTACCTGTTACATGCCCAGTTGGGCGATGAACATAGAAACCGAGGATCAGCAATGTGATGAAAAGGACTGAATGGACAATGCAGTGCAAGTAGAATCTCAACAAGCAATGTGCATTCTAATACATACAAAATGGTGCTGAATAGCGCAGGGAAGACTTAGATACAATTCCTGACCTGACCGGGACTGACCTCATTCACATAGTATCCGATAGCGAAGCAGAACGCTAGAATGCTAATGACTAGCCCAATCAATGTTTGAACGCAGACCAAACATACATCGTGTCCATCACAAAGTGTGAAGGAGCCTGGCGCTGTACACAGGAAGAAAGCGCCAGGTCCAGACATACGCAGACGAAGAGGAGGGAATCAGACGAAGAGGGGGAGAGATGGGAATGTCGTCAACACCAAGTCTTTGTCACAAGTCCCAAATAATCCCTCGTTACAATGTCTGAAGTCCAAAAGTCGAGTTTGGATCCAATGTCACCAAGCTCTTTCTCTCTTCTCTCGTAGTCTGCAGATGCAGTGAAGTCAGATGATGAGAGGGTGAGAGGGAGATGGTGGACTGAGAAGAGGAAGAAGAAGAACTCTCTCTCTCCATTACGAGCCAGGACTAACCTGTGATGTTGGCGCTGTGCTGCAGGTACCTCGAAGACAAAGCTGGAGCAACGGCGCTGCAGGTAAGTACCTCTGACCTCCGCCCAATCTCTCTCTCTCTCTAGTGCTATCCTAGCTATGGCGCCCAGCGCTGGAGACTACAGCTACCTACGCTCCCTCCAGAGTGCTGCTGCCGAATCCTGAAGACTACTACTGCCTCCTGCCTACCCGTGAAGTGCATGGGAAGTCCCTATGTACTACCCCGGCCTGCTTCCTGACTGCCTGAAGGGCGAGCCAGGCCGAGGAGGCTGCTCTTGCCAATGCCAAAGTGTGCCAGGGGCTGGCGCTGCAGCAGCTGCTTGAGGCTGGCATGGGAACAGGCTAAGAATAGCCTGTTCCCGAAACCCTGGTTCGGTGCCTGATTTTCAGGGCCGGTCGTTCTGATGAACGACCGAAAATGGCCCTTCGTTTCAGGCTAAAAAGGCTATTGCCGTTTTTAGTCTGAAACGACACAGGGACTATAGGCCCCTGTTTTCAGGCTTTCGGGCTGAACAGTCACGGGGCCTGTAGGCCCTGGTTTTCAGGCTTTAAGCCTGAGGGACGCAGGGCCTGGAAAATGGCCCTCGTGTGCAGGCGCAGCATGTAACACCCCCCCCTCCTTATGAAGTCAAGCCGGGGCGAGGGCGAAGCCGACGATCTGAAGGTGGAACCTGGACGCGGGCGCGGCGTGGAGCCGAAGAAACCGGCTTGCCTTGCATCTTGTGTTCATAGCGTGCGAGAACGTCTGTTCCGCACAGGTCAACCAATGGTCAGCTCGGTGTGTGCAGTATGCAAAGTGCACTAAATACTCGGTTGACCTGTTGCCGTAGCGTCGTTGGGAGATGATGTCGCCGACCTCCTGAAAACCATCCATGGAGGGTGGGTCTTGCGAACGTCTCCTGGGAAAATCGTCATGTTCCGCTGGCGTGTAAAGAGCCAACTTGGAGCAATGAAAGACTCGGTAGACGGGCAAGTGGGCGGGCACCTGAATCGTGAAGGAAGGTCCCTCGGGTGCGTTCCCAGCGGGTGMCACGATCGGCCAAGGCCCCATCCATTGCGAGAGATGTCTTGTTCAAGGCTGAATTCAGTTGTGGAAACCCACACGAGGTCGTCGGCGCGGAATGGGCAAGGAAGACGCTGGCGATTGGCCTGCTGGCTCATGCGCTGCTCCGTCTTAGCCATCTGGTCGCGTGCCTTGACAAGAAGCTCTTGCATCCGACGCAAGAAAAGAAGATGGTCGTTGCTCTAGGCCGTTCGTGGAGTAATACTGTCCAACGGTGAAGTGACCAGCGAGCCGTGCTCGAACTCGAAAGGCGATATCCCGATAGCCGGGTGGATGGAAGAGTTGTAGGCCAACTCGACATCCGGCAACCGCTCAACCCAGTCCTTCTGGTCAGAACGAATGACAGTGCGAAGGAGAACCTGTGCGGTCTGGTGCGCCCTCTCCGTTTGGCCATCGGTCTGAGGGTGGCGAGCTGAACTGGGCTTGAGAGATGAGCCCCATCGCTTGATGAGCGCCAACCAAAAAGTGGACATGAACCGAGTGTCGCTGTCGCAGACGATTTCCTTGGGGTAACCCTTGGTTCGAATCCAACCGGCGTAGAGAACCTCGACCAACTCCGGTGCCTTGGCATGATAGCGACAAGGCAACAACATGGCGAACTTGGTGAGTCGGTCGACCACCGTGAGAATCCCATCCACTCTGGTCTTGTGCTTGGGGAACGGGCCGGTAATGTCCATGGCAATCACTTCCCTGCGCCTCAACGGGACCGGTAATGGTCGTAACTCGCCGTACGGACGATGGTTGCGGGATTTGCAGTGTCGGCAAACCTCGCATGACTCGCAATAGCGTGTGACGTCGCCGAGAAGGCCGGGCCACCAAAATCGCTCGCGAAGTCGGTCAATCATGCGATTGACTCCAAAGTTTCTGGTGGCGGGAGCATCGTGGAACTCGCCAAGAAGCGGTGTACGCAAGTGAGGATCACTCGGTACGCAAAGAAGGTCCTTCCCCCGCGTGTGGACAAGCAAGTACCCCTCTTGGATCCAGTAGTGAGAAGGCGCTGGATTAGGAGAGGAGCAATTCGCATACTTGTCGCGAAACTTGGGGTCGGCTTGGTAGGCGCGGATGAAGTTGTTCCGCAGGTCATCGTCGATCTCGAAGGTCGAGTAGACCGCGGTACAATGATCCGGACGCCGTGAAAGAGCATCCGCAAAACGGTTCGACTTCCCGGGGATGTGATCGGGAAAGAAGTCGAACTGGTCGATGAAAGCCATCCATCGAGCGATGGTGCTGTTGACGGTGTCTTTGGTCTTGTAGAAGACCAACAGATGGTTGCCCGTTACCCATCGGAAATGGCTTCGACCAAGGAGGAAGTCCCGCCACTGCTTGAGCACGTGGACGAAGGTGAGGAGCTCCTTCTTGCGTGCATTGTCAATGGAATGCACGACGGGCACTTTCTTGCTGAAATACTTGACCGGGTGCCAGTCCACACCATCATGTTGCTCGAGGATGACACCAATGCCATAGTCGGACGCATCCGTAGTGACGCGCGTAGGCAAAAGCGGGTCGTATATGCACAAGACCTCCGCAGATAATAGTGTGGCTTTGAGAACCAAAAACAATTCCCGCGCATCCTCTCCGAAGTCAAATGGCCGATCCTTGCATTGAAGCTTGGTCAAGTGGGCCGCGATCTTCGAGTAGCCTTTGATAAAACGCTGATAGTAGCCGGCGAGGCCAAGGAATGAACGGACATCCGTGACGTTTTGAGGCTCCGGCCACTCCTGGATGGCTTGAATCTTGTCCGATAGCGGACTGATGCCCTCCGGTGTGACAAAATTGCCCAAGTATTCCAGCTCTTGCCGGACAAATTTGCACTTGTTGCGTTGGCCTTGTACTTGGCACGGCGGAGTGTGTCTTCAACACTCGTCGAAGATGCCCAAGATTATCCTCCAATGACCAGCTATAGACGAGAATATCGTCTAAGTAGACCAGCACGAACCGGTCCAACATTGCACGAAACTCATTGGTCATTGCCGCTTGAAAGGTCGTCGGGGCGTTGGCGAGACCAAAAGGCATGACCACCCACTCAAAATGCCCGTACCGCGTCTTGAACACGGACTTGTAGCGATCGTTCGGTCGGATCGAGATTTGATGGTATCCCAATTTCAAATCCAACTTAGAAAAATACTTTGCGCCGCCCAGTCGCTCAAGAAGATCGTCGATGCGAGGGAGAGGCCCCGCATTCTTGACGGTTTGCCCGTTGAGCTTGCGGTAGTCGATACACAATCGTAGATTCTTGTTCTTCTTTCGGACGAAGAGAACTGGTGCTCCATATGGGGAGCTGCTAGGGCGGATCCAGCCCTTGGCCAACAAATCGTCGAGTTGTGCGCGGATGACCTCAAGCTCCTCCTCGCTCATCCGATAGATGCATCCTTTCGGCGGCACGACACCGGCCTCAAGAATGATCTCGTGAGAGATCGGCCGATCCGGCACTACACCGGTAGGTGACGCGAAGATGTCGGCGAACTCGTCCAGCAACCGCACCACCCGGGGGTCCAAAGACAAGTCTGTGGGTGAAGAGTCGGCTATCGCGACGGTCCGTAGGAAACATAGGCCAATCTCCTCGGGCTACTCGTAAGTGCAAGTCGCCTTGAATGATTTGGCCGTCACCACTTGGCACCGAATCGAAGGGTGCGGTAGAGGAATAGTACACGCCACTTCCGCGCCGAAGGTGTCGTGAACGCTAAGAGTCCCCCGGTGGAAGTTGACCGTGTGATCCGCACTTGCAAGCCAAGGCATTCCCAGAATAATGTCGAAGTCCGTGTCGAGAATAACGAATGTAACCGGTTCGCATGCATGAGGTGCAAAATAAACCGGCGAGAAGTTGCTTAATGTCGGACATGAGCTTGAGATGAAATAGTGGTGGATGGCTTTGAAGCCCATCTGCATGTCTGGGACTGACGTCAAGCGTTGGTACTCGGCGATCCAGTCGGCACTCGACAGCTTGCCTTGTTCGAAGACCATGAGCTTGTCCATAGCCTTGATCTTCGGCGGCTCGACTTGGAACCGCTTGTGCCACGCCGCCTTCTGATCATCCCAACTGATCTTGGTGTGCAAGTCGACAGCTATCACTCCGTATTTGGACAAGAGATCGTCCAACCAAGCCTGGCACGCGCTGCCTGAGTGAGAGTACAAGTATGCGTGGTGCTTGTGTTCTTTGACGTTGTGTAGCTGCAGCGTGAGCTCAAACTTGCGGAACCATGGAATTGGATCTGTCTTCATTGAGTTGCAGAAGATCTCCTGCTCGTCAAACTTTGGAGCTGTCTCGCGCGGTTTCAAACTTGAGGTGTTGGCGGTAGCACAGATCCGCTGTTCCAACTATTGCATTGCGGTCTGCTGTAACTGCACGCAGTCCTTCAGGGAGCCGACATCCATCTCCAATGCTTCGAGGTGATCGGAGGTGTTGGAAGAGCTTGCATCGGGGGCGGCGACAGGTCGCTGCTCCAGCTGCTGGAGGCGGCCTTGGACTTGAGTTAGCCAGTCGTCGAGGCTATGGATATCCTCCTCCTGTGTAATGCATGTCGCCAGGAGGTCTGTGAGATGGGAGAGGAGGAGAGCGATCTTGTTTTCGCTATCCTCCAGCTTGCCGTTCTCGGCCTTGGTCCGCCATTCCGGTGCCATTGTGAGCAATGTTTGCTCTATGCCAAATATCTTTTCACGACGTTGAATTCTTTCTTCATCGGCAGCCTTTGCTGCTGCCTCGTCATGCTGGCGGTGTTGTTCAAGTGCCAGCAGACGTGCCTACTCGTCCTCTGGCTTCTTCTTCACTGCTGCTGCTGCGTCATCCACCCGTTTCTTTGTTTCGGTACTCCAAGCCAGCATCCGGGCCTGATAGGCCTCGTCTGCTTCTCCCCACCTCTGGTCCATGACGGCTGTTTGTGACCGCAACAACATATACCAGGCCGGGGGCCTGCTGACGTGGTATTTCCTGCTCTGTCGGCTGACGTGGCCTGCTGACGTGTCCTACTGATGTGGCCTGCTAACGTGGTCTGTTGGTGTGTCCTGCTGACGTAGTCTGCTGACATGGCCTGCTGACGTGGCAACTCACCAATGCCATCGCAGGGGATACACGGGGATGGATAAAGAAGGTAAGGCTAGAGGGGGCAACAACATAGGTGGGGAGGGTGGGTGGGGAGAATCGCCCAGGTAAAGAGCCACTAATCAAAAAAAGAAAAGTTTGAACTTTGCAAAAAAAAAATTGAAATAATAAAATCCCGAGTTTTGCAAGTTAAGTAGGTCTCCCGAGTTTTGCAAGTTAAGTAGG
Organism: Chara braunii; assembly: GCA_003427395.1. Lineage (NCBI taxonomy): Eukaryota > Viridiplantae > Streptophyta > Charophyceae > Charales > Characeae > Chara > Chara braunii. The sequence continues at coordinate 1,633,523 of BFEA01000306.1, read as the reverse complement.
TCTCCCAAAATGATCAATGAGAGAAAAAAATTCCGACTTCAGACTGCAAATGATTTATAGAACTGACTGACAGAATCCTAGAACTGCGAAAAAAAATTCCGAAAAAGAAATAAAATATTCGGACTTACTCAGATGAGAGTATTCGCAGTTTGGAAAATAATACCTGCAGGAGGGATTTTCCGTTCCGTTTTCAAACAAAAAACGAATTTCGAAAAAAAGATATTTCGAATTTTTAAGTAACGGAAAATGCAACAGGAAATCGAAATTTTCAAAAAGAAGGATATTCTGGATTTTCAACAACGAAATTTGAATTTTCAGAAGGAAAACGAGAATGGGAATTTCAGATGTTGCGCTATTACGATTTTCTGCAATAGAAATAGCGAGAAAACAAAATCCAAGGAAAGAAAAAAAAAAATTGATTTTCGGCAGTAAGGTCAAAATCGTGATTTTGGGGTCTAACTAGTGTGCTCTAATCAATCAATAAAGACTAGTCATGTTGCATACTGTAACGGTGCAGACCAGAACAAGAACCGACCTCTCAATACAAAGTACAAGATGGCGTAGCGGAAGACTTAGATACCAATGATCCGAACAATCAATATTGCAATGCAGCCCTGAACATACATCATCATCATCATCGTTACATGGTGTGAATGGGGTCTGGCGCTTCACACATGAAGACTGCGCCAGCCCCTACCATACACAGACGAAGAAGAAGGGGGTTAGACGAAGAGGAGGGGAAGATGGGAATGTCGTCAACACCAAGTCTTCGGCACAGGCCCAAATAATCCCTCGTCGAAATGTCTGAATCCCAAATGTCAAGTCTGGATCCAATGTCGTCAAGTCCCAAGTTACCACTCTCTCTCTCTCTGTCGTAGTCTGAGAAATCAGGTGGTGAGAGGGTGAGAAGAGATGGTGGACTTAGAAGAGGAAGAAGAAGAACTCTCTCTCTCTCTCTGTGTGTCCAGTACTAACCTGTGAAGTTGGCGCCTTGATGCAGGTACCTCGAAGATGGAGCTGGAGCTATGGCGCCACAGGTAAGTACTGCTGGCCTCCGCCATCCATCTCCCTCCAATGCTACTACTACCACCTACCAGCGCCCAGCGCTGAAGACTACACCTACAGCTATGGGCGCCCAGCGCTGAAGACTACTGCTAGCGCTGAAGACTACTGCAACGCTCCTCCTGAATGCCGCGGCCGAATCCTGAAGACTACTCGTGCCTATTGTCCAACTACCTACCTGGGAAGTGCATGGGAAACCCCTATGTACTACTCGGCCTGGACTGGCTGCAGGCGAGGCAGCAGTCTAGGAGGCTGCTCTTGCCAATGCCAAAGGCAGTCAGGGGCTGCCGCTGCAGCTCCTGCTCAAGACAGTCGTGGGAACAGGCTAAAGATAGCCTGTTCCGAAAACCCTGGTTTTGTGCCTGAGGTTTAGGGTAGGTCGATCTTATGAGGGCCTGAGAATGGCCCTCCATTTCAGGCTGAAAAGCTTCTGGGCCTGAAAGGCCCAGAAATAGGCTGAAAATGGAATAGGGCCTGCAGGCCCTCGTTTTTCAGTTTCAGGCTGAAACGACCGGGGCCTGTAAGCCCTATTTTCTAGGCTTTTACGCTGAAAGTGCGGGACGGGCCCTGCAGGGCCCGTGTGGCTACGCAGTATGCCACACCCCCCCCTCCTTGAAAGACCGAGCTTACCTGCGAGGGCGAAGCTGTCTGTCTGAGGGAGGGACCACAGTCCGGGTGGGAGGGGCCTTCGTGAAGCTTCCTGAGCTAACCTTTGCTTCTCGTAATGTGCGTAGATCAGCGGTGCGGATGCTTTCAAATCTGCTCCTGAAATCCACCGAGTGTCGTCGCGATCGCAGGCTTTGAATGTAACTTTGTACTGTCGCGGCTTGCTGCCGTACTTGCGATCGGTGATGACGCGGTCAACTTGCTGATGACCATCCATAGAAGGAGGGTCCTGCGATCGTCGGCTCGAAAAGTCATCGCTCTTAGCTGGCGTGTATGTTGCCAACTTTGAGGTGTGAAAGACTGGATGGACTGTCAGATGCGGCTGATGTTACGGGCCATGGTCCAAACCACTTGGGAAGCAGTTTGCGTGAGACATCCTGTTCCAGTGCAAACTCTTCCGCGGAAACCCAAACCAGGTCGTCGGCGCGGATGGGACATGGCACGCGATGCCTGTTGGCTTGCTGCTGCATGCGGACTTGAGCCTTTTGCATATTCGCGGGGGCTTGAGCCAGCAATTCCCTGTACTTCCAGACGGAAGCGGGAGAGCAAGCGGCATCGATGTCGGCCGGTCGTAGGCGGAGAAGGTCGGCGAAGATACGGCCTTTCCGTCCACCGTGGTGCAACTCGAATAGAGTCACGCTGATCGCCGGGTGCATCGAAGTGTTGTAGGCAAACTCGATGTCGGGGAGGCGGTCAACCCAATCTTTTTGGTCCGGCCGGATGAGCGTATGAAGCATCATTTGAGCGGTTTGATATGCCCGCTCTGTCTGCCCGTCTGTCTGTGGATGCCGAGCCGAACCTAGCTTCATCTTCTTGCCGGACTCCTGCATGAGTGCAGTCCAAAATGCCGACATGAAGCGAGTGTCGTGGTCGCTGACTATGTCTTCCGGTACACCATGGCCGCAAATCCAGCCGGTGTGCAGGAGGCGTGCCAGCTCGGAAGCCGTGGAGTAGTACTTGCAAGGGAGAAAACGCGCGTACTTACTCAATCGGTCCACAACCGTGAGGATGCTGTCGTGTCCGAGGCGGTCTCGAGGGAATGGTCCGGTGACGTCCATGACAATGGAGAGACCGGGTTCCTGCGGGATCGGCATCGGGCGCAGCTCGCCGTAGGGGTTGCGGTTGCGGGGTTTGCTTCGTCGGCAAACTTCGCAAGAGTCGCAATACCTCGTGACATCGGTGATGAGGTCGGGCCATCGGAATCGTTGTCAAAGCCGTGCAATAGTGCGGTTGACTCCAAAATGGCCGGAAAGTCGCGAATCATGATACTCGCCGAGGAGGCGAGTCCGAAGACGACGGTCGCGTGGGACACATAGTAAGTCCTTGCCCCGCGAGTGTAGGAGCAAGTACCCATCGACGATGCGGTAGTGGCTGGCCGGCGGGTGATCCGAAGATAGCTGCGCATATAGTGTGGCGAAGTCTGGATCGGACTCGTAGCCCCTGATGAAGTGTCACTGGAGCTCCTCGTCGAATGCGAAGGCATGATGTGTCATAGCACAAAGATCAGGTCTTCGCGAGAGTGCATCTGCTGCGCGATTGGAGAGGCCGGGGAGATGTTTCGGTGTGAAGTCAAATTGGTCGATGAAGCACATCCATCGCCCGATCGTGCTGCTCACCGTATCCTGCGTCTTGTAGTAGGTCAATGGATTGTTGTCTGTGACCCATGTGAACCTACGACGCGCAAGGAGGAAGTGCCGCAATCGCTTGAGAGCCATGACGAATGCGAGCAGCTCCTTCTTCCTTGCATCATCAAGCGAGTTGATGGGAGGCACTTTGTGGTTGAAATACTCCACACGGTGCCAGTCGTCGCCGTCGTGCTGTTCCAAGACTGCCCCAATGCCATAGCCGGAAGCGTCAGTCGTCACTCTCGTAGGCAGCGTGGGGTCATAGATGCTAAGGACGGTTGCCATGAGCATAGCCGTCTTAAGTGCTTGGAATGTCCGGCGTGCGTCGTCATCGAATATGAATGGCACCTTTGGCGATTGTAATCTCGTCATAGGTGCAGCAATCCTCGAGTATCTGGTGATGAATCGCTGATAGTAGCGAGCCAATCCCATGAATGAACGAACGTCCGTGGTGTTGGTGGGCTCGGGCCATACTCGTAGGGCCTCGATCTTGTTCGCAAGCGGACGGATGCCTTGCAGCGTCACATAATGTCCCAAGTACTCCAGCTCCGGCCGCGCAAATTTGCACTTATCGCGGTTGGCTTTGTACTTGGTTTGTCGTAGCCGCTCCAAAAGGTGCACAGGTGTTCCACATGCTCCTCCAAACTCCGGCTGTACACCAGGTTGTCGTCGAGGTAGATAAGTACGTATCGATCCAGCATGTGCGGGAACTCCGTTGTCATAGCCGCTTGGAAAGTGGTTGGGGCATTCGTAAGGCCAAATGGCATAACCAGCCATTCGAAATGCCCATATCGCGTCTTAAACGCGGTCTTGTAGCGGTCCTCTTGCTGAATCTCGAGTTGGTGATATCCCGACTTGAGATCGAGCTTGGAGAAGAACTTGGCGCCGCCCAGTCGCTTGAGACGATTGTCGATGCGTGGGAGAGGGCCGTCGTTTCTGATCGTCAGCGCGTTGAGCTTGCGATAATCGATGCACAACCGCAAATCCTTGTTCTTCTTCCGGACGAAGAGAACAGGCGCACTGTATGGCGATGAGCTAGGCCGAATCCAGCCTTTCTCTAGAAGGTCGTCGAGTTGTGCCCGAAGCACACTTAACTCTTCCTCGCTCATTCGGTAGATGCAACCGCGCGGAGGTACGGCCTCGTCCTCGAGGATGATCTCATGGCGGATGGGCCGATCCAGTACTACTCCGTGCGGGCCTTCGAACACGTCGCCGTAGGCGTCGAGAAGCTCGGTGATGCGTGGATCCGAAGAAGAGTCCGTCGATGAAGCGTCATGGGGCGGGAGGGCGTGGACAAAACACACCCCCATCTCCTCGATGTCGTCTCTGATGATGGAAGCTCGCATACTTGCGGCGGATACCACGTGACAGCTGACTGAAGGGTGAGGAGGAGCTACTGTGCATGGGACTACTACTCCGTTCTGATCACGAACGTGAATGGTGCGGCGGTAGAAGTTCACCGGGTGATCCTCGCTTCGCAGCCATGACATGCCCAAGATCATGTCGAATTTGGTGTCCAGAATGTCAAAGGACA
>BFEA01000306.1:1612015-1628321 GCA_003427395.1 Chara braunii | reverse complement strand
TCCGATCTGAATGCGTACATATAGCAATGGTGCGTCGATGTCGTCGTACCGTTGCGTCTTGAACTCGCGGTCGATCTTCACAATGTAGGCGTGAAGGTCGACAACCTCTACTCCGGCGTTCATCAACGGAGTCGGTACTGCAGTGTGCAAGTAATCCCGCCGTCGGAGCTGATACCCTTACAAGGTATCCGCTCATGATATTGCAGTCGACACAATGTCGACGCCAACTGTTAGAACAGAGACGACTAAAAACAGAAACTGGGGTAAACCCCTTGACCATTAAGGTCATAAAAGTTTAGTAACCGCCAGGGCCAAAACACGACACGCGCGGACAAGCTTCGAGGGTTAAGAATTTCGAATGCTTGTCTGCATCACCACAGCGCATGCAGAGCCAACGAGAGTTAGTGGATTAAAAATTAGAATAACTGCGCACGCCATTCCGACGCGCGCAGAGACTGCAAAGTGGTTAGTAAATAAAACCTCCGACCACAAGGTCGGAAGGTTAGTCAAAACGGAAAAGAGTCGCGCGGGACGCAGCGACGGTTTTTCTCAGTCAGTTGACGACTGGGGAAGTATGACCATTTCAGCTCAAGTCCCCAGACGTCGAGTATATCGGAAAAGCGGGGCGGGAAACCACTCCCCGCGGGATAGAATATAGGTAAAAATTAGTGAAAGCCCCGGTCATGTGGCCGGGGCGACTAGGCAAGAGGGGCCTAGCCTGTTGTAGCAGGCTGCAGTGGCCAAACGTGGCCGAAGTTTTCCCTATGGGAGGCTGCAGGCCTCAAGTACTGATCGAACTGACCCTGTACTCTACTTAGGGCAAATTAGCTCCTAGTAGAACCGAACTAGGAGCTAGCCTAGTAGGTACAGGCGGAGATTGATAAGCAAAGGACCCAAGGATCGAATCTGACCTGCCTTCGGGCTAGCTCCTTTTGCTAGCAGCGAGGGGCAGGGCCTGCCTTTTCCGCCGCCCTCAAACAGGAGGGATTCGAACCCATGACCTCAGGCACGAGGTAAGATACAGTTAGACCCCGCCATGACAGTTGTCACGACGGGATATTTTCTAGTTAGATTTCGTTTTCTTTGTTAGATTTTCTTTTTCGTTTTACTATGTTTTTTTTTTTTCTTCTTTTTCGTCCCGTTGTTTGTTATTGAATGAACCCGCCTCGGAATCAGGGCAGGTTCAACGTAGGAAGGAGGTTACGAAACTGGCCGAGGTTGGGTTACCGGCCGCTCCGATCACAGTGCCACGAAGGCAAGCAACCACGGCACGGCGTGGCAGAGATCCAGCTGTAGGGAAGAAGGGCTGAGAAGCGTGGGGGAGAAAAGAAGAACGCGCGAAGGCGAGGAGAAGATAGCGCGAGTAAGCCGGAAAGCGGAAGAATCGCAAAGAAGGAGAAGGAGAAGGAGGTGAGGGAGAAGGAGAATTAGGAGAAGAAAGGGGGAGGAGATAATAATTACCTGATCGTATGAGAAGTCGATTGCAGGTAGCGAAAAGCAAAGGTGCCCGGCTTCCGACTACCTCATCCCGAAGATTTCGGGAGAGAGGCTGCGGCCTTGTTGTGGCTTTGCTTTCATATCCACGCTTGCCACAACGCGCCCCGAGCATCCGGAGCTAGGGAGGAAGAAGAAGAAGAAGGAGAAGGTGGAGGAGAAAGGGGAAAGACTGCGGCAACAACGACGACACCAAGAGAACAGGAGAACGAACGAAAAAAATAAAATAATAAATAAATAAGGAAAATGCATAAAATCAAAACGAATGAAACTATCGCTAAAACATGAGTATATACGCTACATGTGTGTGTATGTGTGTGTGTGTGTGAGAGAGAGAAAGGGAGTTAAATCTCTAGCACGCGGCTCGCCGCAAGCTACTTGGATCGATAGAACGAACAAATAAAAAAGTAGCAGTGTATATTTGCCCGTTTCAGCGGAAGATTCATTCCGTTTTTGCTCGTCCTATCGATCGAATGTGTGTATGTGAGACATTCGTGATTCGACCAAGGAGAGAGGGAGAGAGAGAGAGTTCTTCTTCTTCCTCTTCTCAGTCCACCACCCTCTCTTTATCTGACTTCACTGCATCTGCAGACTATGCGAAAAGGGTGAGAGAGAAAGGGAGAGGAGAACGAGAAGCGCTACTCGGATAGATAGGACGAGCAAATCTAAAAAGTGGCCGTGTATATTTCCACGTTTCAGCGGAAGATTCATTCCGTTTTTGCTCATACTAGCGATGGTATGTGTGTGTGTGTGTATGTGAGTATGCGTGTGTGTATGTGAGTATGAGTGTGTGTGTATGTGTGTGTGTGTGTGCACTCAGATTCGGCGGTGACATCTCACTGTTGTCATAGGAAAAACTATAACAAGTGAACCTACGGACGGAACATAGAACTATACATCGTCACGGATGATGTGTGTGATGAGTCCTTGAGTGTGCACATAGGTGCATGGGTGAGAAAAAAGTAAGAAAAACGTCTGGACAACTGATTCCCCGTCGATTTCGAACGTACGGCTGGCCGTAACATTTGCTCACTACTTGTATAAATTTATTTTCTGTTTTTGATATTTTATTATTCTTTATTATTATTATTATTATTATTATTAATTATCATATTATTACTATTACTGATACTATTATTATTATTATTTTTTATTTATTATTATTATTATTATTATTGATATTACGGTTATTATTATTATTAAAACAGGCTTATTGTATCTACCTTACCCGCCTGCCAAATGCGGTGGGTGGAGGCAGGCAGGGAATATGATGTCTCCGCAGGTGGCACCATTGACGACCTTCTTTTTCTCGCCCACCGGCTACCTGACCTCTCAAGATCTGCGAGAGAGTGAGGATGAAGGAGGGAGAGAAAGGTCGGAGGATGAAGGAGGGAGAGAAAGATCGAAAGAGAGAGGGGAGAAGAAGAGGACGATGATGATGATGATGATGGTGATGATGATGATGGTATAAGGGCACTTACCTCGTGTTGGTAGTAGTCTGTATGGGCGACGTCTTGAAGTACTTCGGGTTGCCGCTAATGTCAACAGATGCATTGTCAATTCGTAGGATGAAGTAACCGTGTAGAAGTAGGAAGGGATTGAACTCGTGAGTTGGCATGGGGAAAGTATGCTCTCCGTGATATTGATTTTTCGGTACTACAAACCTCCATTGGTGTATTATTGGTACGGTGATGCTCGCTGGACTGTGTGACTGTCTGGATTTCGATATAGTGGGGTAATCTGGAGTTGTCATCTCGCTACTGCTTACTTTCCTTGTACTATATTATTATTGTTATTATTACTATTATTATTATTATTATTATTATTATTATTATTATTATTATTATTATTGTGAGGAATGAGCCCTCAAGAAGGGGCCTTGCCATGTTGTACATGTTCTGGGCTAAGGCCCCAGCAAGCCTCGTGCCCGCCCTAAGTGAAGGCGGGCCAGATATGCGACCGCCCTAAGTGAAGGCTGGTCAGAATATCCGGAACAGGCCCTCTGTGCAAACATTTCACGTAGTGGGGTTCATACAGTTGCAGCACGCCAGTTGGTTGGAGTGCACCGAGTATCRGAGATCTGCAAATGCAGAACCCAGGGCCCCAGAGTTGGTTAGGCCCTGGGCACATACGTGAGGCCGACAATGCACGCTGGGTATAGAGGCCGAAAATGCCAAAGGKAAATCGGCCCACTGTCTGMATCTGGCCGCAGGCCTTGACGAGGGAAAYGCAACTGCATTGCCCCGGGCCTCAACTGTATCGGGCTGAGTTCAGCCACCGGGGCCCAGTCGCAGGCTGAAGGGAGGCCGCCCACACGCAGCACTGGCATATAGGCAAGCAGGGCGAGTGGGCAAGTATCTTGGCCAATGCTGGCATATGCGGGCACGCTGCGCGGATGCAAGTGTGCTGCGCTATGCAGATCAGCGCTGCGCTAAGAGGAAGCAGGCCAGCGCTAGGCGGTAGGGCGCTGCCTGCATGCAGGGCACTGGCGGCCATAGCCGGGCCGCATGAGGGAGCAGAGGAGGTGAGGGCGAAGGTGGTACTTCGGAGGTGAAGGGCGCTGTGTGGGTAACAAGGAAGAGTGTGGGGAAGAGGACACATACCTGGTGATGGTGGAATACGGCATTGGTGCTGACATCATCACTCGCTGGTAGTCAAGTTGTCTGGTTGCTGTTCATTGCTGTAGTTGTAGGATAGGCTGTAGAGTAGATAGGGCGCCTGGCGCCATTCACAAGAGAGGGCTACATTCGGGTTATGTTGTTGGTGTTGCCCTGATGGGCATGGACATTGACTCACGATTCTTCTGTATCATTCTCAATTGGATGGTTACTCGGTTCCATGTGCTATCTGCTTTGGCTTTGAATACTTGGACTTCAGTGTGATTTTGCATTCTGGATTTCTGTGCTTCGTCCATACTCATGTTCCTTGCATTATTATTATTATTATTATTATTATTATTAAATGCGTAATGATCTGGGGTACTCGTGGTGTCTGTATGGTGGGGATCGAGGTTCTGAGAGACATGTGAGACTTACCTGGAGCTCGAAGTGCTTGGCTTTGGCTGATAACGGCTTGTACTTCGGGATACTGTTGATGTCATCTGTCGGCTTCGTAGCCTAGGCTAGATACGATCAGCCACGTGTAGTCTGGGCGACGAGCGCCAGATAGGATAACAACTCTGGTTCTTCGTTGAATGATGAAGGGACTATTTCAACATTGTCAATTATGAGCATTGGTGTGATTCTCGTGAGGCAATGTTGCTGTTGGTAAGAGGTCAAGACTGTCGGGGCTCATATGTATGATGCTGTTTGATTACTGAAGTTCGCTATATTACGTATTTATTATTATTATTATTATTATTATTATTAGATGCATGGGCCTACGTGGCATCTATGAGTGGGGATCGAGGTTGAGAGTGGTACGAGTGACATACCTGAAGCTTGTTGCAGACGGCATTGGCCGAGATCTGCTCGTACTTCTGGAAGCTGTTGACGACACCAGCAATGTTGTAGATAGGCTAGACATGATCTGCCACATGTAGTCTGGGCGCCGAGCGCCAGATAGGATATCAACTCTAGTTCCTCGTTGATGATGATGGGACTATTTCAGCATTGTCAATTGAGAACTCTGAATGTGTTCTTATTTGGTGAATCTCGTGATACAATGCTGCTGTTGGTTCGAGGTCAAGACGATCTGGACTCATATGTATGATGCTGTTTGATTACTGAAGTTCGCTATTTTGCATAATTATTATTATTATTATTATTATTATTATTATTGTTTTTATTATTATTATTATTATTATTATTATTATTATTACTATTAAGTGCGGTATGGTCCTTGGGTCTACGTGGCATCTCTGTGATGGGTTTGGGGTTGTGAGTGGTAAGAAAGACATACCTGAAGCTTGAGGCGAACAGCATTGGCCGGTATCCGCACGTACTACGGAAGAGCTGGTGTCGTCATTAATTCGTCATCGTAAGTATGGGCTAGATAGGATGTGCCAATCTGTAGTCTGGCACCAAACACCAGGGTAGGGTAACGATGCTGGATCTGATGATGATGATGATGATGATGATTATTTTTATTATTATCATTATTATTATTGTTTATATGTCTGACCCTGCCTCTTCTACTTACTTACCATATGAGAGAACGGATCCATCACCTGGCCGACATGTTGGAATACGTGTCTTGTGCTTATCATGTCTCCAATGTTGTGGTCTCGATGTGTTGCGTGGTGTGGAGGACCGGGTTGCATTTTCAGTAAGAGAAAAAGAGGGAGACAGACAGGCACAAAAATACAAACTGGCAGTCCGGCAAACAAGCACGAATAAACAAACAGACCGACCAAATACAGACAGACAGACCGACCGACACAGTCAGATAAAAAGTAACAGACCAATCATTGACAGCGACCGACAGGCATCCAGACGTACAGGCATGTAGATATACGGACGCAGACAACTAAACGGACGCAGGCAGTCAGTTGCAGACAAACGAACAGATAACCCGACACAGATAAACGAGTAAACAGACGAAAACAGGCAAGTGAACAGTGAGGCAGACACAGACAACGGATACGAACAGACATACAGTCGAACAAATAAGCACAGACAGATGGAGGTAGATAAATCAGACGGATAGACACATGGGAGAGAGAAGGGGATGAGGATGATGATGACGTAAACCTGGTATATGAAGAGAGGTCGGCTATGGAGTTGACAGTCGTGTACATTGGTCCTCGAGAGTTGAAGTGAGCCTGCTGTGTGAACACAGCTGTAGGTAGGATAGTCGGGTAGAGTAGGCTGGATGGGGCACATGGTGGTCCTTGGGTGAAAGCGGCATCTGTGTGTTGGGGAACGAGGTTGTGAGTGATGCGAGAAAACATACCGGTGCTGGAAGCGTGCGACATTGGTCGATGTATGCACGTACTTCGGGAAGCTGTTGTCGTCAACATGCGGCATTATAGTCTAGGCTACGTAGGATCTGTTATCTGCAGTCTGGGCGCCGAGCGCTAGATAGGATATCAAACATTGGTTCTTCATGATGATGATGAGACTTTACCAGCATTGTCAACTATGAGCTCTTGGAGTCCTTTTATTTGGTGAAACTCGTTATGCAATTCTGGTTCGAGGTCACGACTATCTGGTCGTGTGTGTATGATGCTTATTGGTTGCTGAAGTTCGTCATCGCTCATTTTCTTTGCCTTATCTTTATTATGATTTATTATTATTATTATTATTATTATTATTATTATTATTATTATTTTATATGTATTATTTTTATTACAATCAGATTCGTTTTTATTTTATTTTTTTTCCTTTCAATCCACATAATTGTAATCAGATGGTAAGTTAAACTGGAACCAGGCGCCCAACTCTAAACTCAGAGATATGAGACTCGAGAAACACAGTTCAGGTGCGGACTTGCTGCGACAGTCTATGGCACGATAGCGACTGTACATCTCGCTGGCTACACTGAGTCCACCACTGAACGCACATACACACGCTACACTCGCCTATCAACTACTGCAGCTATGACCGCTCAACACTGCTGGTTATGGCTGCGCAACCTTTACTCTGCCCACTTTGACTCCGGGTGCATCTGCAGACCACCTCGCACGAGTCACTGTGGCAGTACTTCCGCAAGATTCACGCAGTAATGGATGAATGGTTGGGTGCTGCCTCTTGACTTGTACTTCTGCAGGCCGTTGGTCTGACCCTTTCTCATGTCCATAGTGTACACGGTCCTATGTGTTACTTGCTTGACTGGACCAGGACTGACTGGGACGGGGACTGCTGACTCAGCACGAGTAGACTCCACCACCTGCCCATTTGCCTCAGCCTAAATCATGGGAAGCTTCGAAAAGGCCACTGCTAGGACCTTTCGGAAGCTTCAGACATGGCCTTTCGGATACCATAGCAGCTACGACCTTGACCTTTCCAGACTGTAGTAGCTGCGACCTATCAACTGTTACAAATACACAGGCCACGGATTCAACGCTAAGGGTCAACACTGACACTGTACACAGGTAAGGTGGGGACTAAGGGTCAAGCCTTGGAATCTGCATCAGCTGCTGCGAACTGGTGAATACCATTTCATTAGTACCATTATTATTATTATTGTTGTTATTATTTTTATTTTTATTATTGTTGTTATTATTTTTATTATTATTATTGTTATTATTATTATTATTATTTTTGTTATTATTCTGCAATCGGCCTAGCTTTCGTGCTCACACCACATACATGCAGACTGGTGGCACAACGAACTGGCGATAAGCATCCACTCAAAGCTCAGAGGTATGGCAACTAAGAACGCAGTTCGAATGTAAGCTTACTTCAGATGGCAAAGGCTGCTGTCAACAACTACAGAATAGAGAAAGTACATAATTGGATTAAACATTTATTTCTGAAATTCAATATGATGCAAATCTCAGTAATAGAAATTGTAAAAATCAAAAATACAAAAATAATCAATAAAATAGTAGATAAAACAACAATATAAATATTGTAAATATATAGATGTGGCACAACGAACTGGCGATAAGCATCCACTCAAAGCTCAGAGGTATGGCAACTAAGAACGCAGTTCGAATGTAAACTTACTTCAGATGGCAAAGGCTGCTGTCAACAACTACAGCTATGGCAGCTATGGCTGCCTCTACCCTATCACTGCACTAAACTTCTTCTCTCTCGCCCGCTGCGTCCTCCAGGCTCACTGCAGACCTCCCTGCACAATTGGTGTGGCAACGCTCCCGCATGGATCACGCGGCATATAAGCAGGTGGCTGGACACTGCCTCTGGGCCTGTATTTCTGTTCACTACAAATCAGTCTTTTTCTACAAGCCCTGAGTATACACAGTCCCACCCGGTACAGGCAAACTGGACTAAGTAAGAGTGGACTGGGCACCACCAACCCAACATAGCGAGCCAGTTACAGACATGCGTGATAGACCAACAGCAGCAGACACGGGTAGAAATAGGATCACTAACATATCAAACAGACAAAACAAAATACAGTCAGTCAGGCACACAGATCTGACCAACATACGGGATGACAGACGAGCAGGCAGGAGGGCAGGTATACGCAAGAGGAGGCGGACGCAGTCACTCAGACAGTGCTTCCGCATGATTTCCACTGGAATAGATGAATGGCTGGGCACTGCCTCTTTGATTTATACTGCTGCAGCTTGTTGGTCTGCCCCGTTTTCATCAAACCTGGGCGTATGTAGTCGCGCGCGATATGTTGCTGACTGAACTGGGATCAGGTATCGCTGACTTAGCAAGAGTAGGCCTCACCCCCTAGCCCAGACAGTGATAGACAAAAGGAGGCCTGAACAAAAATAGACACAAGGCAACGAACAGACAAATAGTGGTGGCCAGACATACAAGACAGCGACAGACGGCCACAGGCAGTCAAGACAAACATACGGAAGCAGGCAATAAGAAACGCAGAAACGATGGTGTACGCTGATACGCGGCGACACGCACTGACATCCAGCGGCGCAGAGAGAGAAAAACAGGGAGTGAGTTAAGATATGGTGGACACTTACCTGATGGCGCCACACGTGTGGTCTGAAGGAGAACACTGGCTGAGCCAGGCCCCGCGCCGTTGCATGACGAAGGGAGGCTTACCTTTTGTTGGCACTGAACTCTGGAATTCATGATATCTTTTGTATTAAGTAACATTAATAATGTAAACTGTTCTGCTTGTTTCTTATCCCATCCCAACCTGAGTTTGTAAGAAGCCGCTATTAAATGCTACTATTATTATTATTATTGTTACTATTGCTATTATTACTAATATTATTATATACAGGCGGTTTGATGATCTAGAGATTTGAAAAGTCAGGTTCCTTGCACTATTAATGCTACTATTATTATTATTATTGTTACTATTGCTATTATTACTAATATTATTATTATTATTATTATTATTATTATTATTATTATTACTATTATTATTATTATTATTATTATTATTATTATTATTATTGTTATGAGGATCAAGCCCTCAAGAGGCCCTATCGGGTATCACATTGTTCTGGGCCATGGCCCCAACAAGCAAACTGGCCGCCCTAAGTGAAAGCGGGCCTGAGTATTCATCACAGGCCAATTTGACATTCCCGTATGTGGGTATTCAGGCTCCTTCTGCACATCAGCTGGTTGGGCGAATGCTGAAAACCCCGCCAAGCTGAGCTATACAGTTGACCCAAGCTGCGAAAGATTGTGCCTGGGCACCTACACGCTAGACAGGACAGCGGGACGTATGCGGCCGTAGCATGGGCTGCTGGGTACCAGGGGGTACAGCGGATGATCAGATGATCTTTAGGGAACGAGAACTGATTAGGGGGCGACGAGATACATACCTCATATATGAAAGAGAGGTCGCCGATGGTATGGGCAAATATGTGAACCAAAATGATCTTGTTGTGTGAACCAGCTGCATCGTAGGATAATACGGTAGATTAGGTTGAGCGCTGGGCGCCAAACAGGGAGAGCGATTCTGAATACTGCATTGATGTTGCTTTGCTGGCTTGGACTTTGGCTTATTACTTAACTATACTGATCTATTCCGAATAGATACTTAATGCATGTGCACCCTTAACTATACTGATCTATTTCGAATAGATACTTAATGCATGTGCACCCTGTACGAGACCGACAAAACAGGGCGATTGCGGGAGCTCTGCCGGAGTTGAGGAGGAACTCTGGAGGCAGGGAACTATAAGGTACGCGTCATCGATTCTTTCCCCATATCCCTTACAAACTACACCCTTTCTAGCAAAATGCCTGTGTATTTATGTGATATACTGTTTATAGGTTTCTTCAAGACTAATCATGTCAACTAAGAAAAGTACTATATGATTGGAATGAGAACCTTGCCTGAGGAAAGGAAAGGAATCTAGGAAAGAACCGAGAAGGAAACTTAGCCTGTTTGGTTTTGAGACAACAAAGGCAGTTTGATGAAGGCCTCCGTTGGGGTCGTCGCGCTGTCTGGAATGATTAAAAGGGTACTTGTCGTGCAAGCTACCCAGCCTAACTATTTAGCCCTGGATTTCAACATTAAGGATGGGAAAATACCGTGCATTTTCCCTGATAACTCATACAGTTAAATCCAAGAATCAATCTGGTACTTCCATGAAGTACACGTTTTCAACTGATTTAACCAAGGCAAGAACTAATCGGATACTTCCGTGGAATACATCATTTTCAAATAACTGACAAAAGCAGAGGTAATAGGAGTCTCCCGTGGAGTTCTCCTATCGAAAGATTGGATTAGACTTAAGGAGGGAATTAAGTACTSYCGGGTGAGTACACGAACTCCTGAGTCTAGGGCGATCTGTGTTGCCTTCCGTGTAAGTCAACATGCCTTTGCCTAACTTAGTAATTGGACTCCCAGGACAACTATAAATAATCTTGATTCCCTATGTATTCAACAAATATTAGATGGCTCCCGGGAGGGTCATCTTAATACTTTGTTTGATCTGGGGATCAATTAACAACTACAAATAATTTCTTTATCCGCTAGATCGAACAGATATTAGATGGCTCTCGAGAGGGTCATCTTAATATTCTGTTTGATCTAGGGGTCAACTAACAAAGGATTTATCCCCTATACATTGAACAAATATTAGGTGACTCCCGGGAGGGTCATCTTAATATTCGGTTTGATTTGGGGATCAATTAACAATTACAAACAATCTTGATTCCCTATACATCAAACAGATATTAGATGGCTCCTGGGAGGGTCATCTTGGTCAATTAACAACTATAAATAATCTTTATCCCCTACACATCAAACAGATATTAGGTGGCTCCCGGGAGGGTCATCTTAATATTCTGTTTGATCTGGGGATCAATTGACAATTACAAACAATTTGGTTCCCTACACATCGAACGGATATTAGGTGGCTCCCGGGAGGGTCATCTTAATACTTTGTTTGATCTAGGGATCAACTAACAGGAAGGGAATTGAGTAACCCTGCTACTTGTTTGGCATTGCATGATTACCAACGACCTGATTAGTTAACATTGGATCCGGATATAGGAGGCTCCCATAGACTCATTCTATATAAACCACTTGGCTACATTCTAACGTACCGAGTATGGCACTTCGAATCATCCAAACACCACTGACTTAATCTCAAGCTCGTCCGACTCTAAGTTAGTAGTAGGGTGACTCCCGTTGGATCGTCCTATTACGCTTATGAGAGGTAGACTGAGCTCCGATCAAGAAGTAGTAGGAGGCTTCCGGGAAGATCGCCTATTACTTGCTTGAACTTCTGTATTGACATCTGGATCTAAAAGGGGTTTTATCAAAAATTAAATACTCACATATGAATTACCCAGTCACTCGCGCCTGATTGCCTGAATTGTTTGATCGCATGAGGATTGCTTGAGCTATGAAGGGTGGTTGATTGCTTCCGTAGGAGCAATTCGACTACTCGTATGACTTACGTTTGATTTGGAATTGATCAAGTAGTGGATGATTCCCGGGTGAGTCTACCAGCGACTTGCGTATGTCAGGACAATAAGAATAAAAAGGAAAAAGGAGTGTTCCGTCAGGGGCGACTCTAAAAGTCCATAGGGAGGAGTAGAATAGAAGACAAAAACCGTAGGGACAAAGGATTAGGAAAAGAGAGGTTTTGCGAATAACCTCCTAATGAGGAGTTGTCAACAGCATGAGTTAATCTCAACTAGACTACCGCATAAAGCACCAGAGGGTGTGCTTGTCCACAAAAGAGAAAAATGCAAGTACTGAGAGTTGGGGAAAATATGAGTTTCCCTAAGGCGACCTAGGACATAGGAGGAATAGTGACAGATGACTTAGGGTAGGTAGAAGTTAGGGATTAGACACTGGGAATTGGTCCCAAAGATCACGAATCAGATCTAAGGGCTTGACCCTTAATATGTGGGAATCGAGTGGAGATGTTGAATCTTTGTTGACCTATGTGTGTGCAGGTCTCTGTTTTGGTCAACTGCAATCAAAGGAGAAGTCTTACATAAAGGACTCAACTTTCTGTTATCACTCGATAACAGGTCGGTCGTTGTCGATTCAACTTTTCCCCCTTTTGACTTGATACCTACATCTAAAGTCGAACCCTGTGATCAGTAAAACTGTCCCCTGTGGTCATTGCCTAAATGGTCCTAGTCACTCTCAATGCTCCTTTGAAGAAATGTGAGGGGGCTGGGCTTACGTCTCAGGAAAAGGATAGAGTTGCATTACATGGTTTGGGAAGTGAGGGACACAGTTTGAGGTGTGGATTGATGGTTGACTCCGCTAGTGCATGGCATGTGGATTGTCTTTGCATTATCATGTGCAGGTCTGTTTTGTTGGTGGGTTTTGGATTGAATCTGGGCTTGACATCGTGAAGAGTCCCGGGCACACAACACTTGTGACAGTGGAAAGGGTTCCCGGCGGTAATACTCTCATACTCTTTATGGTCTTATATAAATCTTGTGTTATTTGTTAACAGTTGTGACATAATCTGTTCAGTAGGATAGAGAGTCTTAGCAGCTAGGAAAGTCGGACAGGTTCGATCATCAGAAAATTAAAGCATAGAGCGGAAATAGACTACCATTAAAAAGTTCGACTTGAAATACGTAGTCGTGAGAGGTATAGCACGCGCGCACGGTTGGAGTGGTGACAAGTTGTTTCTTCAAAAATAAATCCTGCGTGACACGACCGTGAGGTTCAGCGCTCCCAGCGGGGTGCGGGACCGCCGCACCACAATTGTGCCTTGAGCACGTTGCAATGCGGTTTCGGCAATCGACCGGACCGGGGAAGGGGCATCCATTGGAAGTCCACAAATGTCAACGAGTCGAGCTCTTCAAGTCTTGACCATGACGTTGAATCCCCGACGGTAGATGGCGGCGAAGCTGCCGAATCGGTTGTCGATGGTGATGAAACCGTGCATGCGGTAGATTGTTGCACGTGGAGTGGTTGGTCCAGCGGTGGGACCAAGTGGACAGCATAGTCCTCGTAAGCATACCAAGAACTTACGACATTCGCATCCTCCCCAGATGTGTAGGAGGCCGCTAGCAAGGCGGCCGAATCTGGCGGAGTGGGGGGTGGAGTCGCCTCACCTCCCACGACACTCAGTTTCCCGAGTTAAGATGAGGCCACACATCCTCCTTGGCCTGATCCTGGCAAAGGGAGGTCTTGTGCTTGGTGCTGTTGCACGAGTAACAGCAGCCGTAACGGCCGCGGTACTTGTACTCGGCCTCGGTCAAGTTGAACTTGACCCATGGTGGTGTTGGCTGTCCGTTTCCGGCCTGCGATGCTGGTTTCGCCTTCCCGTTCACTCGGGGCTTGTTGTTGCTTCGCGGCTGGACAGCAACCACCTGATCTCCCTCACGTGACGCTTGGGTGGCTGTCGAGTCTTCCACAGTGTTGTCCGATTGGACTACAACGAATTGCTGCTGTCGCGGACCAGTTCTCACCTTCTCCACATAGGTTGGCTGCCACGTTGACTTCTCGTGCGCAGCCGCCCTGTTGGTCTTGATGATCTCCCTCGCCTTGTCAATGATCTCAGCGAAGGTTGCGTACTGCTCGCGATCACCAAGTGCCTGGCTCAATGCAGCGCATGACCTGTTGTAGAACTCACGGCGTAGATGCGGAAATGGTAAGTCAAGATCGGGCGTTGCCGCGATCTTCTGCCATTCCGTGAGCCAGTCACGTGTTGCTGTGTTGCCTTGAGTCATGGTGAAGAGACGGTTGATGGTGAGTGCTGGTGCGTCGTCGACGATGAACCGCTTCTTCCACAACCGTGTTAACTCTTCCCATGTGATCTTGTCTCTCAGATCTGCGACGTCGACGCCGTGGGTGGCTGCCAGGTGGGTTAACGAGATCTGGCATCCGCCCTTTGAGTTCATGAACAGGGCGCCGATGTACGCGTGCTTGGCGACAGGCAGAATCCGAAGTTGCGTCGTGAAAGCTTCCCACCAGAGCACCGGGTCCTGATGCGTGTAGTCGTCGAACTTCTCAAGTTGAAAAGTTGGCATCTTGTATTGCTTTGGATTGTTGCCATCCGTGTTCGTCGACTGCAGTTGCTGGACCTCGGTCTTCAAGGTATCCAGCTGATTGCTGATGGTGGTCGGCGCAGCGAAGGTGCTGATGTCGCCGAACATTGCGACGACGTGGTCGACGCGTTGCTCCAGTTGGCGGTTAGAGGGTGCACTGCTGGACTCACCAGCGTCTGGTCCTGGTACGGCTTGCTCCAGGTCCAATACACGGGAATTGAGTGCCCGTGTAGCATCCTCGTTGCTCCTGGTGCTGTGTCTTCAGATCCTGGTACTGTTGCTGCAGTTCCTGGTTCTGTCTCTCTAACTCGGATTGTTGGTAGTTGCAAGCGTACAACAACCGTGTCACGAGTTTGGAGAGGAACTCCTTATGCTGCTCTTACGGTGTCGTGTCGTCGCCGTTGGACGGTTGAAAGTGCCAGAACTTGAGTCTTTCGATGCTGGCAGCTTCATGCCGCCGCAGCAGATCCTGGGCTTCCTTGCGGTGTGCCTGGGCATCTGCGTCTGCTTCGGCCTGTAGCCGCTGCCTTTCAGCTCTTGCCGCTGCTTCAGCCTGTAGGCGGGCAGCCTCGGCTGCCAGCTGGCGTTGTTCCTCAGCCTCGATCAGAGCGAGCTGAGCCTGGAACCGCTGTTTGTAGCCGGCAAGAGACTCGTTGGCCAGTTGGCCTGGCATGCCCAGAGCTACGCTTGTCATGGTGGCGGGGCACTGCTGACGTGGCACTGTGACGTGGCACTGTTACTGTTGACGTGGTACTGCTGACGTGGCACTGCTGACGTGGCACTGTTGCTGACGTGGCACTGCTGATGTGGCACTGTTGCTGACGTGGAACTGCTGACGTCACTGTTGACGTGGCACTGCTGACGTGGCACTGCTGCTAACGTGGCACTGTTGCTGACGTGGCACTGTACCAACCCGGAAATGCATGCAAAGGGTGGGTGGGGAGGGAAAACGCAGGTAGGGAACCAACCCAACAATACTTTCCTCCTGGCCCTAATCAACAGATAAAATAAAATTAAGAAAATAAAAGAGGACTTTCCTTTTTTTTTTTTTTTTTTTTGTATATCTGTCGATTCGTTATGAGTGAGACATGTCAGAAGAGTACTATGAACGAGCTCTAGGCTAGGTTCCGCAAAGTTTCGGCTTTCACAAAATGCGATTTTGAAAAAAAAATTGCGAGATAGAATAGAGATGCGATTTCCAGAAAAGATTTGACGAAGTCCTACTTGATTTAATAATGAGTGATCAATAGATCAAGCAAGCTGGCTACTTGATTGAGCGGGTCCTCTGAATGAGAGGTCCGCTCCGATACCAAACAGGTGCATACTGTAACGGTGCAGACCAGAACAAGAACTGACCTCTCAATACGAAGTACAAGATGGCGTAGCGGAAGACTTAGATACCAATGATCCGAATAATCAATATTGTTGTTGCAAGAATTATTTTTTTTCCAGAGATTTGACGAAGTCCTACTTGATTTACTACTGAGTGATCAATAGATCAAGCAAGCTGGCTACTTGATTGAGCGGGTCCTCTGAATGAGAGGTCCGCTCCGATACCAAATTGTTGCATACTGTAACGGTGCAGACCAGAACAAGAACTGACCTCTCAATACAAAGTACAAGATGGCGTAGCGGAAGACTTAGATACCAATGATCCGAACAATCAATATTGCAATGCAGCCCTGAACATACATCATCATCATCGTTACATGGTGTGAATGGGGTCTGGCGCTTCACACAGGAGGACTGCGCCAGCCCCTACCATACACAGACGAAGAAGA